>NQMI01000004.1:327726-491250 GCA_002270565.1 Stenocarpella maydis
GGGGGGGGGGTTCAAGCTTCACAGACTCTCAACAGAAGAAGCGAGAAGATGGAATAAAACAAGGCGAGAATGGAGAGGAACTGCTTACCATTGCTGCTGCCATCAGATAATCATCCCATCCCATCCTCCTCACTATATGTCCTCTTGTGAACAGCCGGAGTCCAACCGCGATAAAAGCCAAAGTCGTCCACAGTATCCCATTTACCACCAGGTCGTGGCACTCGTCCACGACCGGCATGGTACCAAGTTTCCACATTTTCTGAACGAACCCTTGGGCCGAGGGATGGCTTATACACCTCTTGTAGAGAGACAGAGCTCAAAAAGACAAGAGCACAGCAAATGATGCGGTCTCGGGCTGAGAACCAGAACGCACCGGACATCCTCAATGACAGTCTGGCTTGATGGGAAGACCGGTTCCCCACAACTGATGTATTCCATGAGGTCTCCGGGGTGCAGGGCCTCGGCCTGTGTTTGATCTCGGCTCGGCCATTGGCAGACATGGAATCATGGGAAGCACAGGCCCATGCGTGGAAAATGGCCGCCACGGCTTGCAGGTCGGGGTGCTGCCCTGTGGGATTGCGCCTGAGAGCATGCAGGGGTGAGGGTGGCGGGCTGTGGGCGACTATTAGACAGAAGGGCCGTCCCGCCACGCCTCTCGCTCACCGGAGGTGGTCAGAACCTTCGATCGCCATTTCGTGGTCTTTCTCCCTTGTCTTGGCCTCGCCTCGAAACGCCGGAACGTTGACTTGTCACAACGCAGTACCTCTCCCCCCCATGACTTTTCTTCAATGCATCAACTGTCACACGGTAAAGACTACTCTACTATTAGGACAAAAGTATGCCGGCACACCCTTTATAGTACCCCTAGCCTTATATCGTGACATCAACGTACGTGATATCCATCGCATACCATGTCGCAAGGATATCCACCGGGTTGCCTGCTTGCCTAAGTGTACAGAACGCGCAGGCTAATTACATCGGGGTCAGACAACTTGTCAAGCTCACAATATGATAGGTTATAATCTGCCATGGCACTTGGGCCAGATGCTGGTATTGACAATCAGTACTGCGTCAGGCGCAGGGAGTGGGCATAGGCCTGCCAGCCTGCCAGCCGCGGGCGACCTTGCGAGCATTGCATCAAGTGCACCTGCTAATAATGCAGCTCTCTGCTGTGCGAGGGGGGTTTCTCGACAGCCATGGCCAATTGCGTGTCCTATGGCAATTACTGCCGGTTGTAGATAGTGCTGTCAGCATCTTCGGTGGGCAGAGCGACAGGCCTTGTGATGCACAATGCCGAAGATGCGTGAGGCGTGGCTTGGAAGACGAAACTCAGCACAGGATTCGTTCTTTATCCCGTCCAAAGGCATACATCGCAGTGGGCCCCAGCAACCCAAGGGGCCATCAATATGCAGCTGCACCTGTAGACCGCAGACTAACTCGACCGGTGAGCAACACACCCTGGGGATCCGGCACCCCGCCAGCCTCTTGGAGAGATTTGGTGTAACACAAAACAGCTCGTTGGTATCATCAACAGGTTTTGGGAGCCGTCCCTCTTTCCTTTCCCTGAAACGGCGAGGAAAAACGATAATTCGATTTCCACACGCAAAGGTGCGTGCGGGATGGTCGAGGTTGCCCCTGTCCGGGCAGGCCGTCCTTGCAGCACTGGGGGATTTTCTCTCGGACCAGAATGGGCTCCCCCAGCGACGACCTTCTTGAAATGGACATTGGCCCGGGAAAATGTTAAACTTGGATCCTTCCGTTGCGGTTCCCGCAGTCAGACTCGATGGGATGGTTGGCAATTGTAGGCTGTGAAACTCATCCGGACGTCACGGCGTCCGGGGCATTCATGTAGCACAGCATGAGGGGCTGACATTTTGTACCACAGTGGCCATTGCAACATGGCCTGCATGGGAACCAGTGATCACGACAGGTCGCGTTTTGGCTTGGGAGCAGTTCTGGCAGTATAGTGCGATGCTCACATTTTCCGGGTACAGGTGCAGCCGCTGTGATTGCTTTTGACTGGCGTGCATGATTTGTGAGAGCTCACACCGGTGTTTCTCACCCTAAGGCGAGACGCTAGCACTTGGGCAGCAGAAACAAATGTAGAGTGCTTTGATACTTTGGAAAGCCTTTTGGTGACCCAAGATACAGGCTCTATCTGAAGCTACAGGATAAACTCCCTGGACTCAACGTCATCTAGGAATTCATTGGAATAACGGTAGAAGATTCTCTCATTTCGAATATAGCTCGCTCCGGTCCTCCACCGGAGCGTCGATATGGTTGTTGAAGTCCTCAGTCGGATCGAACAGGAACACAGCAGCTGCGCATGTGATGTCAGCAAGCCTGGCCGCCCGAGGTACTTCTGGACTTGGGGTCGTACAGATGGCAGCGATGCCCAGGAAGGGAATCGCGGTGAGCCAGACGAGACGGAACGCCGCTGCGTAGGTGTCCAGGGCGGCAGCGGCACCGGCAGAGATGATGTCGGGTGTGGCATCAGAGATGGTCGCGAGTCCGGTCTCATTGTGCGCGACAATGTAACCAACAAACTGCTCTACGGAGCCCGGCGGGAGGCCAGCCTCGATCGCGGCAGACGCGACGTTGCTGGGGATCCGATTGGTCTCGGAGATGAAGACGGCGTTGTCTGGGAAGCCCACACGGTTAGCCACGTGGTGCTTACACCCTCCATCGGTGTGGTTATGTGTGCGCGCTCCTTACATATAGCGATACCGATTGTCCCGCCGAGGGACCTCATGGAGATCATAATACCGCTGGCCACTGCGATGAGCTCAGGGGGCACTGAGAGCTGTCCAGCCGCAACGAGCGCGATCAACGTCATGCTCAGCCCGGCGCCCATAATAACGGGATATCCCCAGACTTCGTTCCTCGTATGAGGGTTTGTTGTGCTCATACAGGCGAAGAAGACGATGAAGATGAGAAATGCCGAGACTGTGATCCAGCGCACTTTCTTCGTCTTGGTGCAATAGAGCCCGACCGCCAGGCTGGCAGGGATGTATGTAAGGAACACAATTCCAAAATTGAGTCCCACGATTAGTGTGTCTGTTGAGTACAGGACGTTTACCTGACCGTGTTTAGTGTGGCTGCTTCGGGGCTGGGGTGGGGGCGGAAGATGATCCATCTTACTTGATAGGCAAAGTACTGGTTCGCAGCAAAGAAACCAATGCCCTCGCAGAAGATACACAGAAGGCTGATGGCGAAGTTTCGGTTCCTCTTGAACAGTCCATGGTGGAACATGCCGTCCGTCTTGAACTTGTACTCATACACGCACAGGGCCATCGCGAGGGCCAGCCCGACGGCGAAGGGCGCCGAAACATGCGGGTCAGACCAGGGGTACGGGTTCTGCGAGTACGACAGCCCGAGGCAGAACAGGACGAGGCCGGACCCGAGCAGCGCATAGCCGACAAAGTCGAGCCTCGCGACCTTCTCCGCGACGGGCAGCTTCTGCAGCTCCCTGTGGGGAGGGCGGTACGCGAAGATGCAGATGATGCCCGTGGCGAGGAAGAGCGCCATGCCGATGTAGAAGAAGTAGCGGAAGCCGTCCGGGTCGCCGCCGCGGTTCAGCCCGCCGCCGATGACGAGGCCGCCAAAGAGCCCCAGGGCGTTGGACATCATGACGATGGACTGGGCCCAGCCCCTCCAGGCGCGGGGCAGGACCTCGGACGCGACGGCGTGCAGCAGCGGCTGCATGCCGAAGGCGGTCCCGATGAGGCAGCAGCCGGCGATGAGCATGTTCATGCTGGTCGCGAGGGCGGTGACGAGCGCCCCGAGGGCCCCCGAGAAGCTGAGCCCGACGAGGAACCACTTGCGGCCCCAGTAGTCGGCCGCCTGGCTGACTATGGGCCCCAGCACGACGGTGAAGATGGCCATCGCCCCGGAGAGCCACGACGACTGGGTCGCGGCGCTGAACTGGGCTGCGATCGCCGCGCCTTGCTGTGGTGCCGGTCAGGCGAGGGCGGGCCCAGGGCGGAGAGGGCAGGGAAGGGGAGGTGTCACCTACAGCTCCGGCCCCGACCAGGCAATATACCTGGGCGAAGTATATGCAAAACACGGCAGAGACGGCCAGGAAGGTCTTCGCGTGTAGATGCGGTCTGGGCTCTCCGCCGGCCTCGCCCAATGCCGTCTTGTGGTTGGTGGCGATATTGCTCAAGGAGTTGTCCCTTTCTGATGCGGATGATATAACATCCCCATGGAACTGTTGGTCGCTCGTGCTAGATGCAGCCATCTTGATAGCCGGCAAGGGAGCTCAGAAAGACTGCGCAGGATGATGGGAATTCCCGACCCTGGTGGGTACGAGGGCGCACTGAAGGGGGGAACTCGCAGCTTATCACGTCTGGTACGACTACCCGTGGGCTGTCGAGGAAGCGACCGCCGGCATCCTCATCAGGTCCATCTCCCAGCGCCCGCAGAAGATCGAGTAGCGTTGCTGCAGCATGGATATGGGGTAATATTTTGGGACAGGTGGAGTGCAACGGGCCTCCCTCGACTCGGCCTACTCGACGCAAGTCTCGGGGCCGAGAAGCTCAGCCTACATGTGATTTGGAATGATCGCAGGGCCGTTGAGCGTTGGTACAACGTTTGACATGAGACTTTTCGTGCATCCCTCGCCATCTAGCAAGCATCGGCTACAAGTAACCGCCGTTGCACTGCAGGAGACGCGTGAAACCCATGTACCTTGCCCTCCGAGCCCTGTCGGCCAAGGAGAGCTCTTTTTTCTTCCTTAGAATACGGCTCATTCCAAACATATGCCTCCGGACCGACCATTGCTATTCGAGTCCGGGAATGTCGAAAGGCTTCGAAGAGCGTTGCCGATCTGTTGAGCTGTGTGATGTGACAAGGGAGAGCAGCTGCATCAGGCTAGATAGGCGGTTCATCAGTATGTTGGTGGGTCGCGGCATCGACCCGGGGGGGGGGCACGTGTAGATGCAAGCAATGTCTCGTGGCTTTGCCACCTTGTATCTACCACGCGAAATATGCGCAGTCCGGCTCATGCACGGTCTGCACATGAGGAGATGCGACCTCGGATGCCCGTGGTCCTTGGAGACCGAATGCCCGTTTTCTGCCTCGTTCGGTAGAGTCAAGTGTTCAAGGATTAGCCGGCAAACAGTCTAGGATAAAACCAAGAGCCCTCGAATCTTCGCCAAGCTGCAGGAATGTCGCCCCTGCAGACCGTACGGAGCCGGCCCTAGTCTGCAGAACTGCGGAGAGCACACGGGGCTGACCTCCAGCAGCTCAGATTTGCGCCCAGGGGCCCGATGGATGCCTGTCTACGAGGTGGCACTCCTTGGAAATATGAGGAGGCGAGAAGATAGGACTTGATTGACGCGGGATGGTGGACACCTGAGGGCGATTTGTGATTATTTTCCGCGAATTCCCGCTCAAAGATTGCTCTCCTATTTGCAATGTTCACCATAGCATTCCTTCCCTCCCAGAAAGCCGCCTCATGGGCCGGGTTTCCAGCATACCTTGATGTTTGCCGCTTGAACCCTCAAGGGCCATCTCTGATCGGTGTGGCTTCCGCCACGGAAATGCGATCGTTACGATGTAATCAAACCGCCGAGGCCGCCACTTTCGATTCGTGAGCGGCCACGCCCGAGTGTGCTACTGTGTCACTCGAAGGGCCATATACCGAACCGGGAGAAACGGTCCCCCCTCACCCTGCCCTCGCAAGACGTCACCTTATTGAGGCGTCTGCCACACGAGATGCCTGCCCCTGATGGACCTGTCGTGCTGGAAGATTCCCAAGAGGGTGTTGTCGTCGGCCTTGAAGACGCCGGGCCAGAACGAGTTGGGCGGCTGTACGGTCTCGGCGGGCTCGTGGAAATGGATTTTCCCGTTGACCGGCGGGCCAGCGAAGACGGCCTTGATCTTGGCGCCGCTGGGCCACGCGCGCTGGCGCTCAGGAGTGTCCTCGTCGGTCATGAAGACGACCGCGATGGAGCCATCGGCAAAGGCCTCGATCTGGGGGCTGCCCGCGTGGCGCCCGCGGGGCGAGGGCTCGTAGACGACCTGCCTCCAGCCCCAGGTGTACCCGTCGTCGTACGACAGCACGCACTCTACCGAGAAGCAGCGGTTGTGCCTCGTCGTCTCGAAGACCATGATGCTTACCTCGCGCCCTTGGTCCATTGTGCGCACCATGCCGGTCACTGGAAGTTTCGAGGTTAGCCAGTGAGGTTCTAGATGGCATGCAAAGACGGGAATACGCCTTCGAGGCCACATGGGGAGCGGAAGACTTCCGCCGGAACCACTTACTACCATCCCTCAACTGCTCGCCCACACCCGTGACCGCCCTGGGCTGAGACCACGTCTTCCCCTGGTCCTCGGAAGTAAGGAACATTGTGTCCTGGTCGATATGAGACAGCTCCTGGGAGAAGGTCATCTGAATCTCGCCCCTCCTCCCGATGCGCATAAACGGCTCCCACAGGCCATTTGGCGCGGTGGGCTTCTCAGCCGCCTGCGAGAGGTAGGTCCAGTCCTTGCCGCCGTTGAAGGACTGGCACACGGTGATGCGGTACCAGCTGTGGCCGCCCCCAGGCGCAAAGTCGTGGTTCCGGAACGCCGCCAGCACCTTGGGGCGGCCGATCCCGTCGGTGGTGGGCACCTCGAGCAGGAACATGTTGTCGCAGTCCCTCGCGCAGCGGTCGACGACCCCGTGCGGGTGGAACGTCGCGCCGTTGTCGGTGCTGCGGTGCACCGCCAGCACCCGCAGCTGCACAGTTGGGTCAGCCGGGTTCGGCTCGAAGCGCGTGAATCCCAGGAGGATGGAGCCGTCAGACAGGCGGCACATGCGCGGGTAGGTCCCGCCGTCGGCGTGGAGCACATGTTCCCTCTCGAGGACTCGCCCGCGCCCGGCGTGCATGACGCCGCCCGACTGGTGTGGCTGGCCCTGCTGGCCCTGCTGGCCCTGCTGTCCCCCGTGGGGGAGCAGGTCACCGACCCCGAGTTTCCCGGCGATCTTGTGTGCGAACTTGTCCATGTCTGGTATGAGAGGTCCAGGGTTGAGAATGAAGATGGTGGTGACCACGATCAGAATGTATGTCGCGCAGACGACTTTCCTGACCGTCAAGTCCGAGACGCTCCGATACGCCATGGTGGAGCCCGCGAAAGGGGGCGGTGTTAGAGCCCATGACGTCGTTTGCACTCGACCCATCAACACCGGACCATCGCACTTGTTCTTTGTCAACTGACACTATTCAAGAGCCTAGTAGAAATACTGTGTAGTCTCTGGACTGGTGGTAAAGAATGGCAGTCCATCATGGCGTACAGGCCACCTTGCCTATTTATTGTTTGTTGTCTGGTTAGGTCCAACGGGACTGCCTCTCCCGTCCATCTGCAGGTCCCCACCCTCTAGCGTTGCCCTCAACCGCGGCGAAGGTCTCAAACGGAAGGTAATATATCTGAAGATTATCAGGAACGGCCACCGTCAGCGCGGAAGAATTGCGTGGCGGATATTCAAGGCTATCTACTGTATCACAATCGTCGTCCCACCTCGAGCCCTCGAACCTATCTGGCCCGCAGTCTTGAGGCAACCTTTTCTGGAGCAAGCCCCGGAGAAAAGCTTTCCAGTAGCGTAACGGTGGACGGTAGCAATGGGCACTTGTTGTGCCCCTTCCGGCCCAGAACCTGAGTATGGTAAAAAAAAAAAAGAAAGGAGAAGAAAAAAAAAAGAATCCCAAGCAGTCAGAAGCACACAGGATTTTTGCAGCCAGCATCATATGGGTATCCAAGCTCACATACGCATAGAGGCATCAAGGCAAGGAAACAGCTTTCAGCTGACATGGTCAGCCACGGCAGGACGGCGTTGTGCAAAGCCAGTCGTCAGTCTTCAGTCGATGGGCGATTTTGTGACGAGGAATCGGTGATGCCGCGTCTCCTATCTGATCCAAAGTGCGCATCTTGGAGCTTCAATGGGCTCGTTCCCCTACGGTTAGCGAGACACGGGCCCGAGAATCGACAGGAGAGCGACTTGGATGCAGTAGGTGATAATCCGTGAGGATCGTCGGTCAGTTCCGGTGAGGTTGGTGATCCGGACAGCCCTTAGAAAACCCATGTGCGTCGCAGTGTCCGCGTATTGTGAGATGCTCACGAAAATGGCAGCGACCATTGTGACGTGGGAAAGACAGCCTGGTTCGAAGCGGCTGCTTCTTCCCACCGGCTATGAATGATCAACACAGCTTCTGAGTTGTCATCGTCTTGTGGGGGATGGTCCACTGAGAGTCGGAGATGAGTCTCGTGGCAGCTTGATGAGGATATGTCTCTTGATTGTCGAGCCCCACTCTTTTCCGATCAGATGTGGGCCTGCGACTTGTGCAAATGAATGCTGTCGTCAACCAGGCCGTTGCCAGGAATCACAGCATCTTCCTTGGGTGGGGAGACCATCTATGGTGGGCAGTCGACCTTGAAACAGCAGCCACCTCCGTACGGAGCTCTCTCTCAAGCACACTATCGTCCGCCCTGGTCACTGGCGTGGAAGCCAGTATGCGGTGCCGCATCCGGCAGCACAGGACTAGAAATCGGATGGTTATACGATATGCTTGCCCACATCAAGTGAAGCCTCTATCGACCGTGGGACGGATCTGGCCGGAGCTGTGGGTTGTGGTGCGACATATTCTCTGATGTGACTCGATGTGCTCTTCTCGCCCGCGTAATCCCCGATGCAGGTCCCTGGTGCAGGAAATACGACGGGCTAGCTGACTGCTGCCGCGCAATTGAATTGTTATACAGTATTCCCGCCAGAACTGGGCGGACAGATGAGCATCTTGGGCTGTGGGTACTGCGTGGCCCCTCTGGGGCGTTCTGGCTCTTAACGGGACACACAAGAGGTGGTAAGCAGAGGGGAGCTGGTTGACCAGAGGAACTCGGACAATAACGCAGGGGACATCTGGATCTATTCTCTTTTAAGCTGGTGGCGTGGGCCTTTGCCTTGGGTACCAGGTAGTGTAGGTACCGATGTATTGTGGGCCCCTTGGGTGTGCCTCCCGTCTGGGGAAGCGGGGAAGCAGAAACGCTAATCGACCCACCCGGATCCTGCTGTAAGTCCAGAAGGGTAAGTGGTCTTTTGCTGCTTGTTATAGGGGGGAGGGAGGGAGTCAGAGCTGGCTGTGAGGTCAATCCTCACTGCTCAAAAGAAAACAGTGCTGGAGTCCTCTCAGAACGCTGTCCAGCCCTCTGGATGAGCATACAGTGCTGCTCAGTGACGCGACAGCACCCTTCAGCGGCAGGCTACAGCACCTGGTCAGGCCATGTTAGGTCCCTTCTGGCGCCACGGGGGGCCGTGTTGCAGCGGATGGGCATGCACTGACACGTCCCGGACATCACCCGCCCGGTCTTGATTGGGCAGGCCCGGTCGTGGAGCAGGCATGTTGCTGCGACACGAACCCCGCTTGGCTGGGTCGATTGGTCTGGGGAAGGACGGCTGACTCTCCTGACATCTGGGGCCTCTGAGGAGGAAGACAGAGAGATAGCACGGCGAGACGGGAGGGCCAGCAGCAGCAAGCAGTCTTGATTGTTGGAGTACCTAGGTAGAGATGATGCTTGCCTTGGACGTGACCAGCTGACCACCCAACCCTTGCCAGGTGTTCTACGGACGCAATAAGAGGGCCAATATCCTGCCATCCTCATTTATGCATCCTCATCTCTTCCTCCTGTCACACACAAGATCCGATCAGTTAGTTAGTGAGTGCATCTTGCGGATTGCCCAGTTCGACCCGCCTTCCATCGTAGAATATTAGAGCACAGACGAGAAGAGAGGAGCTGTTACTGGAAACCCCAAGGCAAGTTGCCCCCTCCCCCATACCATCCGGCCCCCTCTTCTGAGCTCCCTTCCCCTCATGTTCGCTTGGGCTCGTCCACGCTCGTCAAGAATCCATCAATTAGGTCCATCAGACACTAATCTATGAACGGGTTTATTCATCACGATATCAACTTCAAGTTAAACCTCAACATACTTTACAGCTCCATCTAACACACAGAAACAGTCTTGCCATCTCTCTCTCTCTCTCTCTCTCCAACACCAACAAATCGCTGGGCAACCACACCAAGCAACCCAACAACACACCACCACCAGCTTCCCAAAAACACACACAGAAAACCCCCAACATGCCCGTCCGCATCCCCGCCGCTCGCTCAACAGAGCTCCTCACCTTCGCCGGCGCCGGCGCCTTCGTCCTGACACCGCTGTACATGCTCATGCCAGGCGCCACCGAGCGCATGGCCACCCAGACCGCCCGCTGGGCCCCGAGGTGGGAGCGCAACATCAGCTACTTCGTCACCCCCGTCGAGCGTACCACCCAGCGCATCGCCGTCCCCGTTGAGCGCACCGTCAAGCGCATCGACAGCCGCCTGCCCCTCGGCTCTGTCGCGAGGGGCGTCGACGGCCGCATCAGGCGCGGCATCGACCGTGCAGGCCGCATGGTGGGCTGGGCCCCTCCCAGGAGGGCTTGAGTTTCTCGGCTAGAGGAAAGGGGAGATCAAGGGCGTGTCATGGAGTTTGGGGCGTCGCTTCTCATGAAGGCTGCATTTAGGAAATCGGGAGCGCGTGGTTGAGACTATGTCAATGTGCGCAGTGGGCATCGGCGAGGGAGAGCAGCTGACCCTCCTCGAAAGCTAATGGGTTTCCACCCTGTGGCAGTTCCGGCCTTGTACTTGGAACTACACCTTGCTGTTGCGAACATCGAGTTTCGGACAGAAATATAGCTAGCACAAAATTCAATAACGTCAAACTTGCTTTTTTCCCCTCCTGCCTTTCTTTTCACCACTCCTTCGTCTTCTTGCTTTCGAAGCATGCCACGTACACATACTGTACACCCCATTGCCTTTGGCGAGCACGTTATTCACCAATCAAGGGACTTGACGTGCTCTTCCTATCCTGGTTGTTGACACGAACCCATATACTGCTAGGCAATACGGGCCGATTGGTCAGTGCCCAATAGCCAGTTGAGCCAAAAGACTAGAATCTCCAACCAACGGGCTGGAATTCCCAAGCAGTATATGGAGACCGTCCCGTCACAGTTGTTATTCGGCTCACCTAGGACAGAAAAGGCGGGCACCGCCACAGTTGTCATTTCACTCGTCCTGTCCGAGACTTGTCTGCAGCACAATGCTTCCACGCGACATGATTATAAGCAAAAAGGCTGTCGAGGAGCCAAGTGAGATTACAACCCTATCAACAAACCAATACCTTCATGTTCGCCGCGCCAGTGAAGCTCAAGCCAACGGGTCAGTCGCCAGTACAGGTACAATAGCCCACAAACCCCACCATCCTCGCTCTTGGCCTATTCTCCCTTAGAGCATACTCGTACAATACTGCTGCCTCCAAGCGAGCCTGTTGCGGGAGGCAGTGATAGATGGTTGGAGATGCGCGAGTCCAGAAGGAAACCCAAACCCTAACGGACCGACGCCTTCGGCCTCCTGTGCGAGACCCGACAATTGAATGAATTCCACGGTGCAACAACATATCGCGGGCAGACACAAAGGACTCCACCACACCAAATCCCAAGTACAACGGCCAAATTTCCTTCCTATTGACCATGTATCCGAGACACCCGAAACGGAGAAAAAAAAATTGCCCTTTCCCAGCCGAGATGTCCTCCGAGAACGCCATAGTGGGTACGCCAGCCAAACAACACAGGAAAAACACACCGTGGTCTCTGCCAAACGAGACCCCTAGATATAATTTCGCGCGGAGAAAACGCTAGAATCGAGAGAATCGCTTATTTGGGGGCAGGAGCCCTACGACCGTCAGAAAATTTAAGATTCTGGTACCAAGGCCGCAATCGCAAGGTGAGGGACGAACTCACACTCCGCCTCCCATGAAAGCTGCAAGATCGTCCAGCTCCAGCAGTTGTCGCTCAAAGGCCGCACACAGTTCAACTGGCGTCATGTCGACTCCAGAACCACTGCTGTCCTTGGCAGGTGGAGGGGCCGATCCTGAGCCACCAGCGTTCGACCCGTTGGATGCGGGAACTGGGGAGTCGGGCTTGTACTCCGGCTTGACGTCCTGGGGAGCAGTCGGAGGGGATGCCAGACCAGCAGGTGTGGTGCCACCAGCAGAGCCTCCGTTGATAGTGGTGACTCCGGATGGGCGAGGCCTCGGGGGCTCGCTGTCGCGGCTGTCCATAGGCGCAGGGGGTGCAGCCTGCGGGAGGTCCGTGGACGACGCACGTGGGGCGCCATCTTGAGGTGCACCCTGGGAGGCGCCCGAGAACGGCGCCTGTTCGTAGTCCATGGGTTCATGGTGGGCATCAGCACGGCTCACTCTCTCGTCCTTAACCGATGGCGAGCGCTGGATCTGCATGCGACCGTCCTCGCTCACCCTCTCCTGCTCATCTCCAATGTTGATGTCGTTCAGGACTCGGCTCATAACGCTCAAGTGACGGTGCCATGGCGAGACCAGGTTCCAGGACTCAGCTCCATCCTTCATGAGATGAAGGCACTTGTCCACCATTAGGTGGATCGAGTCGTGCGTGTGAGGCGGTGAAAGGCCCTTGAGGGCAAGGTACGCCACGGTTGACCCAGCAGTAAAGCCGGAGAATAGCATGAATATCGGCAGGCAGCATACCGCCGCAGGCTCAGTGGCCCTCTCGAGGGCTGTGAGCATGGATATGATGCTGTGAGAAGATTCCAGAATGCGCTCGACATATTGCATCTGGCTCTGGCTGGACATGCGCCACCCGTCCATGCTAAAGTTCTCCGAAGTGACGATCTGCAGTATACGACGGCGATTGATGAAGATGGCCGCGCAGTGCAGGAGAAGATGTATCATAGCATATGTGACGCCACTACCCATCGTGATATGCAGTTCCATCTGACCTGGTCTGTCGGCGAACGGATGAGGCAGGTTGGCCCGGACCTGGGCGACCTTGACCTCGAGCATCTGGCACTGCTCCTCGCTGAAAGTATCGAGTGTCGTTGTGGTCATCATCTCCACGACCATGCGCCACGCCTCAGTGGCCAAGACGATGTGCCCAAACTCGCCGACCGGGGACATGATGGCGGAGTTAGGAGCAGCGGGAGGAGCGCTCCCGTCCAGCGTCCGAACGTACACCGGATTCCCGAAGTTGAAGTTCGTATCTTCGCACGGGAGCGCCACATCCTTGACGTCGAGTGCGGAAAGCGCGGGGAACCGCCCAGGACTGCTAGTCAAGAAGCAGTCAAGGATGTAGATGAGCCACAGCGTCCGACGGAATGACTCCTCCTGGAGGAACCGGTCCGGGTCGGTCGAATGGCCGTTGGAATGAACGACACGGTACATCTGGGCCATGCGAGCAGCTTGGCCGAGGTAAATGTACGCGCGCACAGCGCTCCTGGAACCCCACTCGTGGATGACCATCAAGCAGAGAGCCTGAATATCCGCGAGCGTGGGATGGTCCAGCGACAGCCAGATGAAGTTGCTGGCCTTGAGGCCGAAATGCTCAGCCGCCTGCGAAGAGCCCTGGCCCCTGCCGAAGCGCTGGATGAGGACCGGCGAGTGTCTGTCAGAAGCGGTGGATGTCAGCAAATCGGAGTGGGCCCCGGTCGGGCAGGGAAACGTACCGAGCAGCGGTGCACAGGAGTGCATTGACCATGACGCTGTCGACGCCATTGTTCCTGAGGGACTGAATGAATGACGGCCTGTGGAAGGCGACGCATGCCGGTAGGACCTTGTTGATGACCCTCTCACACTGCTCAAGCATGTCCGGGCCGAGCCTGTTTGGATTTGATGTTAGTGACCACGGGTGCCAAGCATGATGAGCGCGCGGCCGAGGGAGGGGGGGGGGAAAGATGGCAGTGGCAATTGGCCTTTGCAGATGGGACTGTTCGAATGCCGGCCACACAGTCTCGGGTTGCGTCGTTGGGTGTGCGGGCCACAGCGGAGACCATCACCATGTGGTCGTACCCTAGTGAATGACGCGTGGCAGAGTGGACGTAGACAGCAACCAAAGTCCAGCTCGTAGCCGCGGCCGGTGGCCACCGGGCCTTGTCCGGCAGGGACAGGGCGCGGGAAAAGTGGAGATGGGCCGTGCACATAGGCTGGCTACTCCCGTGCCAGGGAGGGTGGTCTTGTGGGAGACTGGCCCGGAGCATGAAGTGTCGGAGCTATGACCTCCAGGGATGGGGGGTGGATTCTTGTATACGGGATGCCGGGACTGGCGGCTCGCCTGGGGCCCCAGTTCCAGCAGGGGAAAGTTGGGAAATGAGATTGAGGTTGGTGCCAGCCGGAGAAGACACGGGTGCAGGAGTGCACCCCGATATGGTGCATCATCTCGGATCCCTTGGACCTCGGGAGATGCTGTGGATGACGCCGAGGGTGATGAATGAAAACGCAAAGCAGATCAGAACGATCTGTGTGTCTGCGTGCCTGTGCGGGAGAGAGAGAGAGAGAGAGTGTGTGTGTGTGTGCGTATTGTGCGAGGGTGTGAGGGTGTGAGGGTGAGTGGCGTGGCACCCGAAAATAGCCAGCGCGGCGGAGAGGAGCCGAGCTGAGCAGAGCTGAGGGTAGACCCAGGTGCATGCGCAAGCAGGTCATGGAAGAGCCCGGCGGCGGCGGCGGATGCGACGCAAGGGATGCATGCGAGCCGGTAGCCTCGACATGACACACGCAACAAACATCTCCCTGACGCATGGTCACAGGACAAAATGAAAGGGAAAGTGACGGCAGAAAATGCACAAGCAGAGCCAACAAGTAAAAAAAAGGCAGACGTACTTTTCGGTCGCAGGCGCCGAGTTACGCGAGGCGACTGTGGTCGGGTGGGCAGAGCCGTGGCGCTCGCCGGTGGCAGCTCCGGATGCTCGCTCGCTGGGCAGGGACTCGCGTGCGCGGGCAGCGCGCGCAGGAGAGACGCCGTGTCCACCATGGCTCATGGACTCGGACGGCAGATAGCACTCGTGCATCCCCTTGGAGCAGTTCTTGCAGGGAGCGCGCCCGTTTTCGTAGACGCATTTGGTCTTGCCCTTGCGGCAGCGCACACAGGCGCCGCCGGCTCTGAGGGCGGTGGCGCGGACAGCCGACATGCTGCCTGCGTCTGGAGGGCCGGGTTAGGCGAGAGGTTATGCGATGAGCCGCGACGCACTCAAGGGGGTTTGACGATGTGCTCGCAGGTGGGTCGCAGGCTGTGCTGAGGAGCCAGCTGCCCTCGTCGGTCGAGTCTGTGATGTTGTTGCTGCTGTTGTTGTGGTGTGTATCGCTGCCGACAAGATGTCGCTGGTTGGTTCGGAGATCCGGGGCACAAGAGGCGCCAGAGTCCGGGTCTTTGAGCCCCGACGGGATGGGATGCGACTTCAGGTTCCTGGAAGCGGCAGGTGGAGGGGTGGGCCGACCAGAAACAAGCAGGAGAGAAGGGAGGACGGAGGAAAAGAGAGACTGAGCAGCTCGGGAGAAGAGAGAAGGGGAGGAAGAGACGGCAGCCCAAGGGGATGGATGACAATGGGCAGGATTTTTGCTCGCACGGAACGGCGAGACAAGATGGTGGCTTTTTTCGGGGCGGTCGGTCAATGGGGAGGGGAGGGGGGACGGAGGGCAGGGGCAGGGCAGGGCAGGGGGCTGGCTGGCTGGACGGAACTGGGGAATACGGAAGGGTGAGTGAGTGAGCGAGCGAGTTGGGTTGCAGGTGGGCTGAGGGATGGATGATGGGTGGATGGTTGGATGGGTGGGAAGAAGACAAGGCGCATGCCTCACAGGCATCCGAGATTCATGGGCACCTTCATGGACCGACCGGTGGGCTGACTGGGCGGATTTGGGGTGGGCGTGGCAGGGAGCCCAAAGAGCGCGCTACGGTGTCCGTCGTCCCGAGGGCAGCAGCTTCCCTGGAGGGTGCTGGTGGCAGGTGGCAGGTGCTGGGGGCAGAAATACCGGCGTGCGCTCATTTCCCGGCCGGAGCACCGAACGAGAACGCTGGGCCTCGTCTCGTCTCCTTATAGCCAGCACCAAGGGGGGCCGAGGCGTAAGACGGTCTCGCGGCGGGCCAGACCTAATACACGGTCCGTCAGACAGCAAGCAACCTGGAAGAAAGCAATAAATGCCACCTCGTGTGCACCAGGCCAGCAGTCTTCTTTCTGCCGCTGCAGAGCGCGGAAACGGGCAGGGGCGAGGGCTGCCTCCAGGTCGAGGACAGCAGGCACGGCAACCGGCTGGGAAGGGACAGGCTGGGGACCGGGCTATCGGGGGCAGGGGTCCTGGGTACGTAGCCTGGGCGCAGGGCGAGGGCGCGGTCGAGGTCGGGCTCGGGCCTGGCCCAAGCCTGGGCTGGACTGACTGACTGACTGCCTCTGCTCCTTTTTCTGTGGGTCGCCCGACCCGCCATCCCAGCCCGCCTCTCCAGCCATATCCATCACCACACTACCTAGTTACACTAGATACCTCGGTGAGCCGGCCGACATAGCCTTCCTGCGATGGTGTATATGGTATACGCATCGTTCAACTGACGATGGCGAAATAGTGCACATACCACTCCCTTCGCACCTCGGTTGCCCATTGAGGTTTCGCCACTAGACGGATGGGTATTGTACAATACCTGATCCCCGACGTAGTCGGCTCAGTACATGGTGGATACCTAGCCGGCCATGCCCACCCCATACAGTGTCTAGGTACCTGTGCTGTGCCTCGCCGTGCCTCACGGTCAAGGGCAAAAAACGTCAGTCACGTCTCTTTCTGGTGAGCATGACGACGGAGCTGACAGAAACAGCCACTGCCGTCTGGTCTCCTCCCTCCCGTCCCTTTCTATATGCGGCCATGCTACTGCTGCTGCTGCTGCTGATGCTGCTCTTTCTTCTGCAGCTCGGTGGCAGCGTGAGGCAGTGCCCAGGTCTCAAAGTCAGGCCGGGCCAGGTCCGCTGTCCTGAGGTTTCCTTCTCGCTCCGCCCTCCCATTCCGCCTCGACATCATCCTGCATACTACCTGCCTAGGTAGGTATGTAGGTGCTTTATTCTTCCTGTCAGGTACGTACCGAAGTACATATCTTGCCCCTGTCAGGCTTCAGCCTGTCTGCCCGTTAGTGCTGCCACCCACCATCCATCTGTCGTGTCTTGGGTCGCCAACAGCAACTCGGATAGACAGCCAAACAGAACAGAAAACAAAAACGGGCGGATACGAGAAGCACGGTGCAATGGCTACCCCCTGGCGAGATGAGAATAGGCGACCGGTCTAGACGGGGGCTATTACTGTCAAGACGAGGTGCCGAGTACGCGACATGATGATCGCTGGCAAGTCGGGTCGGCCCAGTCGGTGCCAGTTCTCTCCCTCGGGTTTCAACCTGCGCTGTTGGCTGGAGCCACCCGTCCGCGATCCCCGTCGCAGTCCCCGTCTGCTCCCCCCTCCCGTTCCACCGTCACGCCGCCGCGCGACACTCGACAGCCCCATCGGTTCTGTTGTCAAATACAACGAGTGCCCACGTTTCCGACTCTTTCGTTTTAGTACCGATCCTGCGTACGTGCTGGCCGCCACCCAGTCCAGCCAGATCGTGTCGAGGCTTGCCAAGAACCGAGCATACAGTACGTTCAAGGCTTCACGTCGCGCGAGCAACCAACAACCTGCCAGAAGGCTGACGGACAGACGGACAGACGGACAGACGGGCTTTCCAACCTTGGAGGGCTTCATCACCCGTGTCCTGTGCCCCCGCCCCCCCCCCCGGTACATGGCCTCACCCAGGCTCATAGTCTCATGCTCGCAGCCACACCAACAGCACGCCAAATAAATAGACCACGTTACATCCACGGGTCGTTATTACAGTACCAAGCTTGTTGCCGCCGGAGCCGTGGTGCCGCTCCAAATTTCACACCGGCCACAGATCCGTTTCTTCCTGTGTTTCACATGGCCCCAAGTTGCTCCGATTTGTTCGCCCACCGGCCCCAACAGGCCACACGATGAGACGTCACCGCACTGGCACCGCACTGTAGGCTGCAAGCGGCGGGCCCTCGGGAGCTAGTGGAGCCGCCGAATGAGGGCGCAGACGACGCGCGACTCGCTCGCTCCCTGATCAGCCTGTTCATGCGCCCTGCGCCGCCGCGCCTACTTCTTGCGACCGCCTCCTTTCCCTTCCCTCCGGCTGGTCGCCGACCGAGCCGGCTTGAAGCTGGTCTGCAGCGGGTCGAAGCTGTGGACTCGGTGTACAACAGAACCGCTGATGATGGACATGGCAAGGCTTAATGCAGTGCTCAATGACTCGCTGGGAATGTAATAATGGCTGATGAGATCCCGCACCGGTTTTGGGAGGGGAGGGGAGGGGGCAAATGGCGAATGCGAGGGCGCCTGCCGAAGGGTAGGCCGCGCCGAGTCTCCCGGAGCTGGGCTTCTGTGCTCCGACACACGAGACAAATCCAGGGGGCTAGTGATCTGCCGTCGGGTCCCATCCTGCAGCATGCACTCTCCGAATTCTAAATTTGAAGGCTGATAAATAGACTGACTGCTTGCACGAACTGTTTGTCTGGGTATAGATACATGTTGTAATAGCAGTTCGGTTCCAGCATGACAAAGCCAACGTTTCGACGGGCCTTGCCTCCGGCTCCGACAGCTGGTTTCGATGCCTCCTCATTACATGGGCCCAAAGCACCCGATGCCGCGCTAGCCCGACACCGCTCGACCAAGCTGGCTCCCAGTCGCCAAGGTCTGATTATCCCGGGGAAAGCTCCGGCTCGAGCAGTCCACCACCTCATTTGAACACCCGGATGACCTCGGGGGTGCCCAAATGTCCCGCCCCCCGGCCCCTCCTGGTCATGGAACGAACGAACAATGGACGAAGCTAGCAGATGCGCACGGATGGTTACACAAATGCAGAATCTCCAGTCGTTCGCCCCCGGAAAATGGCCAAACCGAACACACCCGGGGCGGGAAACAAGACTGTCCGTGAGCAGGTGGGCAACACAAAAGACAACCTTTCGGCAGTGCAAGGATCAGAAGGAGGAACCACTCCCGACATTCCACGCCTAGTCTTCGGCACCCTGCATACAGTCCCTCTCTCTTGGGCCCCGGCGACCTCCGGATTAGCCTTTTGCTTTTCCCTCTTCCTTCTCCCACCTTCGAAGGCGTAACGGCGTCATGGTCCGGCTCGCATGGGCCCTCCCCCCATCTACGTCTGGATCCCGTCGAGCGTAAGATGACTCGCTTCGGTGATGATCGAGCCGCCCCACATCTGCGATCTCATGGTGCACGCGCATTGTGAAGGGAAGGTAAGTGTCCGCCCCGGTCCTACCGGAGCGCGGACTGCACCGGTTAGGCGCCGATCGAGATGAATGCAATGGAAGACTTGGCAAGTAATAGAATGGAATGGAAGCTGGTTCCTTATAATCCGGGCCGTACCTCCTCAGCACTCCATACCATGTATGCAGCCGACGCGCTCTGCTGCAGCATCCTCGAACGATCCCACTGTAAACCGAGCGCCTGGTTGACCAGACCTGCAGTTGTCCTAATGCGTGGCTGGCACATGCAGGTACTGCGACCCGCGCGTGTTCCAGCATGGCGGGTCGACCTTTTCAGCCTGCAGTTAGTACCTGGTAAGAATTTGTCTCATTGGTACCATTGTAAAGCTTTCAGAAGAAACCTAAGTGCATTGACATGATCGAGATGGATGCCGGTAGTCTCACATGGTCAGCTCATCCCATACAACGTTGACTTCTGCCAGCTCGAGACCCCGTCCGCAGTCATATTCCGGAGATGAGACAAGCGGCCTTCCGGAACCAAGATGATTGACTCTACTGACGCCAGCACTGAGGGAGCGGGACAACTCGCTGACAAGCTGTCTCTCCCTGGGAACGCCAGCGACAATCTGGACCAAGTGTCCAATTTTTGGTAAGAGCGGCTTTGACAGTTGATAATTGGCTGATCAGATGGCTGACCTTGAGAGCGACGATCTTGTGTGTCTGGGCTGGAAATCCGAGAGAGAAAGCATCCCTTCCGCAATCAGGTCAACGATCCCAGCAACAGTGCTAACGAGCCCAATAGATGATACTGGATCCATTGGACGGGGTATTATGGGTATGACTGACTGTCCGATGACGAGTTAGGTGTCCTGTATGCAGAAACGCAGCCTCGTTTCTGCCCTGTTGCCAACCGGTGTGTGATGTGGGCTGCTCTTCACTCTGAGCTGAGCTAGTACGAGTAGTGTTCAAAGCTTCTGATTTCCGAACCTGCTGAGACATAAAGTAATCAATGTATGGGAGAATGCCCAAGCAGCTATGTCTCATTCGAATGCTTGTGAAGGGGGGGCAGAATCCTAGCAGAGTCATACTGCCAATTTTACACCAGAAAGCGATGCTCACATTTGTTATGAATACCAAGGGCCGTGCTGCTTTAGGCACAGGCAGTCGAGATCTCACAATTGCACAGTACTCAAAGCATACAAGACTATCCTTGCGAGCCCAAACGGCCCAGGGCCATTACAAGGAGGTGGAAGCTCAACCTGCCACCTAGAGATACAGGACTCGTTACTATCAAAGGTTCAACGCTGCCCAGATTTACGCCTCCCATCCGTCATGTCCTACCCCACAGGCCGTTCCGGATCCAAGAGCCACGCCAGCTCCAAGAGAAGATGCTCATCTTGAGCGGCGTCGTGTGGCCCGCCAGGTGCTTGTGAACATTTGGAATGACAAGACAGTGGGGCCGAAGGGGACTTGGGCGGGATTGCGGCATCGGCCTTGTGGCTTTCGCAAGGCTGGAAGCGGCACTTGTCTTGTGTGATGGGCCGCCGCTGACTCTTGCTGGCCCCCGACAACATCTCTCCCTCAGCACAATATTGCCTGACACATAGCCACGTCCTCGCAGGTTCGACTGGGGTATGGCAGCGGCTCCTTTTCACTACCGCGCCTTTCTGCGCAGGCAGCTCCATCCGCTTAGGCCCAGCAGCCGGCCGCGACATCAGCAGCGACGATGGAGGCACAGCAAGCCCGAGGCCGACGCATCCGACAAGGAGATACCGATTCCCAACACCGTACCCACGGCTGACATACCCTTTTGGATGCGACTTGGGCCCTTGGCCCGTACGGTGCAGGCCTATGGCCGGGCGCAGAGGAAGAGGCCCTGGGTCACCCAAATATGCACGTCCCTGACCATCTATTTCTTTGCCGACCTGTCGGCCCAGCGCATCAACGGGAAGGAATACGATGTCGAGAGGACCGGACGGTCGCTCATCATTGGAGGCATCTCCTCCATCCCCAGCTACGAATGGTGCGCTGACCTTCTTGTTCCCCTCCTTGTCTGCCTGCGACGTGTGCGCAAACAAGCTGACTATCTACTTGCCGCGCAGGTTCATGTGGCTGTCGCGCAACTTCAACTACTCGTCGCGAGCCCTCTCCATAGCCACCAAGATCGTTGTCAACCAGTCGATATTCACACCTCTATTCAACACCTATTTCTTCGGCATGCAGGCATTCCTGGCCGGCGACAACTTCACAGAGATCTTGGAGCGCGTCAGGAAAACCGTCCCGGTCAGCATGATGAACTCGGTGAAGCTGTGGCCCATCGTCACAGCCATAAACTTCCACTACGTCCCGCTGGAATACCGCAGTGTCTTCGCAGGCGTCATTGCTGTTGGATGGCAGACATATCTGACGTGGCTAAACCGTCGCGCCGAGGAGGAAGAGGCCATATCCAGACCAGGTGGAAGGATACCGCCGTCAGGCATGAAGATGGTCGCTTCTAGACTAGAATGACTGCGCATAGACTGGCGCAGATATCACACTGCATTCATACATATAGGGTATACATGATAGAGAGGGAGTATGCATAGAGAGGCGGGCCTTAGTAGGGCGTTCGGGTTTTGTGCACCTTGCAGATAGACAAGATAGAATCAAGACTGTGGATAATATCCCGAGCATCTTCGCGTTTGACACTGTGCGTTGGCTCGTGATTACGTCACATCATACGGTGCCGTGGTGCAGGCCGCACGGTAAGCAGACCACATGTCAGGAGAGGCTGTGCTGCTTGTTCGAGTTCCCGACTGCGGCAGCCTCCTCCCCCAGCCAAACGCCATTTGCACTTCAACCGACCTTCTCTCAACGCCAGTGAGCCATTGAGCCCTGGCGCCGCCCAGTGCCTTTCCTTGACCATGGCTCGACTGACCCCCGGCCGTCTGCGCACGCCTCTGACGGCTCTGCGCCTCGCCAGGCCAGCTCCCCGACCTTGGTTCTCATTGTACCAAGCCGGGCTCCGTTCTGCATCAACGACCCCAGCGACCGAAGCACCCGCAACCTCCTCAGCTTCGGATGCCCAGCGACAGGAGAAGCAAAGAAGGGATCATGAACAGCCTCCCAAACGATCTGCTATCGGCTTTGGGCCATTCGCACTGTCCACCGCCCTCCTAGCTTCCTCGTATCTCCTCTACCTCTACGCGACCGACACGCGCGCCTCATATCATCAATGGCTCGTCCCACCTCTCTTGCGACTCATCTACCCCGACGCTGAGGAAGCCCACCACGTCGGCACCAAGGCCCTGAAGCTTCTCCACGAGCTGGGCCTGCATCCGCGCGAGCGACCAGCACGAGCCCCCGGGATCGTCCCCGAGCCCAGCGACCTCGCCACCCAGGTGTTCGATGTCAATCTTGCGAACCCCATCGGAATATCTGCAGGGCTGGACAAGGATGCTGATATCCCCGACGTGCTGTTCGAGCTCGGGGCCGGCGTAGTCGAGGTCGGCGGGTGCACCCCTAAGCCGCAGGAGGGAAACCCCAAGCCCCGCGTGTGGAGGGTGCCGGCCGTGGAGGGCATGGTTAACCGGTATGGCCTGAACAGCAGAGGCGCGGATGCTATGGCTGCGAGGCTGCGAGACCGCGTCCGCAAGTTTGCGCTATCCGTGGGCCTCACCGAGAGGCAGGTCCTTGACGGGGAGGGCGTGGATGTCCCGCCGGGCAGCCTGATCCCCGGCAGGCTGCTGTGCGTACAGGTCGCGAAGCAGAAGGACACGGACGAGCGGGATATTGACGCCGTAGCGAGGGACTACGTCTACTGCGTGAACCGGGTGGCTCCCTACGCGGACGTGCTGGTCGTTAACGTTTCCAGCCCCAATACGCCCGGCCTGAGGGATCTCCAGGCAGCAGAGCCCCTGGGAAGGATCCTGAGCGCCGTTGTCCAGGAGGCAAGGAAAACAAATCGCAGGGCCAAGCCGAAGGTCATGGTCAAGGTCTCGCCCGACGAGGACGAGAGCGCGCAGATGGCTGGCATTGTCCAGGCCGTGTACATGAGCGATGTGGATGGCATAATCGTCGGAAACACGACCAAGCGGAGGTCGGGGCTTGTGCCAGAGGGCGTCAGGCTCAACTCCAGGGAGCAACAGGCGCTTACCGAGACGGGCGGTTTTTCTGGCTCGTCCATGTTCGACCGTACGTTGGGCCTGGTCGGGGGATATCGCAAGATGCTGGACGCGCGGTTACTGCAGACTAGTGAAGGGCAGGACGATTCTGTCGCCCTCCCGGCCGTGGGAAGCATTGTGCCCAGCAAGGCGCAGGACTCGAAAGAGCCCCAGCGGAAGGTCATCTTTGCCACGGGCGGCATCAAGAACGGCGAGCAGGCACTCAAGGTCTTGAACGCGGGCGCCAGCGTGGCTATGGTCTACACGAGCATGGTCTACGGCGGAGCCGGTACGGTCACACGGATCAAGGGTGAGATGAGGTCGGCGGTGACTGATGGGAAAGCGTGAGCCCTGATGCTGCATTATTTGGAAGCCGGTTAATAGACAAAATGACATTTCCGAAAGCATGACTAAACGGAGTTGTCAAGTTCGGGATCCGAGTTTGGGCCACTTGCCATGATCCTATCGTCCACGTGCAACCCTGGGGTTCGAACTGACAACGGCTTGCCTCTGGCCCAGAGGTTCGATCTCGCTGAAGAGACCCAGCGTCATCTTGGGAAGTCGTGTCTGGAGCTTCGGTGACTCCCCTGACCACTCATAGCGTCGAAGCATAGTATGGAACATCAAATGGAATCACGCGCATGAGTGAGTCTCTGGAGCTGGAGATTCACAAGTCTCTTTTAATCTGCTTACCATGACGCGGCTCCCCACTGAATTACAGTGATTGACACCATGACACGTTCTTCAGTGGATTACAGAGTATGAGATTATATTTTCTTTGCTATAATTTGTGTGGACTCGTGGAGACAAAGTTTCGGCAGAACCCCGGCAAGCACCCCCAATTACAACAGCTTTTCCAACCTGCCTCGGAACCCAGTCTTCTCAGGTACGCCAGCCTCCAGCTCGCCGCTTCCGCTTCCATCTCCGGTGTTGGAACTTTGTGCGTTGATGTACTCATCCTGAGCCGCGTAGATCTCATCTGGCCTTACAGCCCTGTCTATAAACGTATCCCGAGCCGGCAGAAGCAACGATAGGGCGATATAAACAACCGCAGTGCCGACGAAACCGATCATCCAGCCGATCTGGTAAGGGTGAACCCCCAAACCAACCTCGATTTTTGGATTGATCCCGTTGATGAGGCCAGGCAGACTCGGGCTGATGCCTACGAGGAAAGCCACTATGGCCCTCCAATTTACTCCGCCCGTGTACCTGTAAATGCTGTGCGGATCATAGAGCGCCAGAGTGTCGTACCTCCGCTTGTGAACGAGCCAGAAGTCAAAGAGCATAATCGAAGCGATGGGGCCCAGAAAGATTGCATACGCCGACATGAAATTGAGGAACGAGCCGGCCGACTCGAGGATCTTCCAGGGCACCAAGGCCCAACAGAGGACCGCGCAGAGGAGCTGCCCGCGGCGCAGGTTGACGAAGCGCGGGAACAGAGCCATGAAGTCGTTGGCGGCCGAGAGGGAGTTGGCCGAGATGTTGACACCGAGGGCCGCCAGGGCAAACGAGGCCGCGGCGAAGAACCTGGCCGGGCGGTTGCTCCAGTGGGAGATGAGCGCGATGGGGTCCCACTCTATCACGCCGTAGTGAACGCCGCCCGCCGAGGCGGAGGCGATGCCAATAAAGGCGATGAAGGTGAAGAAGGCCGGCAGCAGGGGCACGTACATGCACTGCCACCTCACGGACACGCGGCTGTACCTCGAGAAGTCGGCCTGGTTGACCGACAGCGTCGCATAGTTCCCGATGACCGAGTTCATGGACGCGAGGAAGGCCCAGCTGTAGCTGGACCCGGAGACGGTCGCCGTCTGGTCGAAGATGTCTGAGCCGCGGGTGGAGGCGAGGGCCCAGATGAGGATGGCGATCCAGGCCACGGGGACGACTACCGACTTGGCCATAAACAGCCACCGGAGCTGGTTCGGGTGCATGAGCAAGAAGGGCAGCTGCGCGAACCAGAAGATTGCGAAGCAGCCGAGGGTGGCGTCGTCGATCCCCTGCCAGGGTGGGATGGTCGAGGGGAGCGTCAGGAAGGAGGGCCATATCGCACCGATCATGCAGCGGACGGTGAAGGCCCCATTCATGGTCTGTATTGCAAACCAAAAGGTTGCCAGGATGGCGCGGGAGACAATGGCGACATACGACCCCCAGAAACCCCAGGCAGCACGGGCGATGACGGGGAACGGCGTGTGGTGGATGACACCCGTCGCTCCGTTGAATGCGATCACGATGGAGATGATGAAGAAGCTCAAGGCCACGACGGCAATACTCTCACGCCATGTCAGGCCGACCGCGATGACACTGGCCCCGAATTGCCAGGTCGCCGCGTTGAAGGCATCTGATATCCAATATGCGACGAAGCTCGTCACTCCCCATTTCCTCGCATGTGGGGGCACAGGGTCGAGGTCCTTATTTGTCCTGTTCATCAAGTCAGCCTGTGTTACCGGCGGGAATGACTGTGAGAAGGAGGAGCTTTTAATGTCTCACCATCTTGCGTTGCCTTCTGCGAAGGACGACCTGGGCTGCTCGACGTGGAGTCGAGGCTTTTCCAACCGAGGGATTCGGATCTTGGGAAACGCCATCGCTGTGCCTCGCCCGGGTCGTCGAGAGGAAAGGACGACAGACGGCCCTCGAAACACATCCTCGTGGGAAAATGCTGCAGTACCAATGCAGATGGGGAAGGACGGGTCAAGGTATTTCAGTACCCCTTTCTCACATCATGGACATGCCTATCGACGCCACTGGGTGCCGGTGGTGTGCCTTATCGCAAGACAACAAGGCGGTATTGGTCCAGAGATAGGTAGCCGCGACACTATACCAGGGTCGCTCAGCCGGCCTTGGCAGGCTTGCATGATCCCATCGATTATCGGTAGTGACGCCGGTTTATTACCGGGCCAAAGGGTTGGACAAGGTTGGAGCTACCGTGTAAGCCCGAGTGGGATTTTAGTCACTGATACCACACCGAGTGTGTTTTTTGGCTAAGTAGTTAGTCTCTTGTAAAATGTGCTGCTAGCTAATAAGGTGCTGGATCACAGGGCCCACGGTACAGCTCACAGCAGCCTGCATCACACAAGGAATTGTCGACATGTCCAACACTGCCCTAGTGACATGAGGCCAACACCCCAACGTGCATATTCCCTTGGCACAGGCCCAATGCTTATTATAGCAGATCCCCCAGGGCTTGTAGTCCCTTTTTCAACACGTCAGGATCCCCTAGCCCGAGGCGCAAATAGCCCTTGAAGTCCCCACCACCATCCTCACTGAAGCATAGACCCCCAGGGACAACACACACGCCCTTGTCCGTGGCCAGCCTCCAGGCCAGCTGGACCTCGTCCACAGGCTGGCCGTCGTCCGCGTCCACCACCTGCACGAATGCCGTCCCTGCGCCCTGGGGTCTGATCCACCGGCACCGATCCTGGTGGCTCCCCACAAACCCCTCCACCAGGGCGATGCTCTCCGCACAGCTCGCGAGGTTCCGGGACATGAGCTGTGGGAGCATGTCAGGGCCCACGGCGTGGCGCGCGATGCCGTCGTCGATCTGGGAAACCGAAAGCGTTGTGTAGTCCCGGAGGTTGACAATCCGCTGGATCAGGTCCAGGTCTTGTGACACGGCCCAGCCGATCCTGATTCCGGGGAGGCCGTAAGCCTTGGACAGAGACCCCGTGGAGATGGTTTTTGCATAAGGGAGAGAAGCCACTGGAGGGGGGGGGGCACGGTCGGGGGATGGAAGAGCGGGCTGAAGACTTCGTCTGAAAAGATGGTGATGTTGGAGTCCCGGGCTATGTTGATGATCTTTTCCAACAAATCCCCCGGGAGAGTATAACCTGTGGGATTGTTCGGGTTGCTTTGCTCACGTCAGCACGCGTCCTACCACCCTGCTGGTCTTGTACCGACTTGACGATGATCGCCCTGGTGTTGGGCTTGATCATTCTTTGAAGCTCGTCAATATCCGGAGCCCACTCGTTCTCGGGTCTCATCGTCCAGAGATCTACATCGACGCCCTGGTGCTTCGGTAGGAGATACAGCTGCCCATACGTAGGGAACTGGCAGATGATGTTGTCTCCCGGCCCACAGATCGAGGCGAGGACGAGGTAGTTCGCCATTATGGACCCCGGCGTGATGACTACGTTGTCTTCTGTCAACGTCACATTGCCGGAGGAGTGAAGACTCGCGATCCGCCTGCGCAGCTCCGCGCTTCCCTTGACCTGGCCATATGTGAGCTTCAGCTCCGGGTCGACCGGGCTTGCCTTGGCTGGGTGAAGTTCTTGCAAGTCGCGCAGGGAGAGAGCCTTTGCATATGACCCTGAGCTTATGTTAGTTGGCCTCACTGCGCAGACAATATCAGGTAGTGCCAACCTTGGAGTTGGTGCTTTGCCGCGGGCTGCCATTGACGTCCGTGTCAGAGGGTTGGAAATCCACACAAATTAGATGGCGGGTTGGGAAGCGCATTTACCCCGTACTCTCTCACTGTAATGAAGTTTCAGCCTATGTCTCGTGCGCAGGGAAAGTCGTAGGGGCCAGCAGACCCCAAGCATCAATTTTGAACTCAGCGATGCTGTGTGCCGGCATAATGGCTGTCGTGAATCAGGAACGAGATATGAGAAGAGTATGGCAGCAGGGGAACGGTCCCAAGTTGGATCTTGGTCATATAGAATACTCGTAGCTAGTACCGTGGCATAATGTACGTGGGTGCTCGTGAGCTTGTGCACCGAAGGGCGCGTCATGTTGCCGAGGTCGGTCTCAGTTCACTAAAATCTGACCCAACTTGGCTCAACCATCCGATCTAATCCGCCATACCACACAAGGCAAGGGGTTCCAGGGCTGGATTATCACGTGGTCTTATTGTGATACGTTATGGAATGCCATCAATTGCGTGGTGTTGCACAGAGTTTGTAAAATGTAGCTCGTTTAGCTCGTCTGAAAATCGGCCAACATCGATGGTCCTTGTTTTAATTACTAGTCGATTTTGAGGAGTGCCTAATATTCCGCTATAATATCCCTGACCCCCTGGAGTGGTTTAATTAATTCTTCACTGGCCATACAGTCTTTTGACTTCCTTTCAGAGTTCTCCTCCCCGCGCAGTTGTTGCCAGCCGTGCTGATCGGAGTTCGAACCACGATGAACTCGTCATCGAGGCACCGGCATGAAGGCTTCCGACCCAAGATTACGGGTAAGTCACAGGAATGTGTCCTGGCGAGTGTGCCCGTTACTATCTGGGTGCCTCGGAGTGTCGTTCCTGCCAGATGTCCAGCCCCCAATACCCACAATCCGGCTTCTGAAGACCCGTTGTCCCCCTATCTGTCCCTTCCCGGTAGAACGGTATGGATTTTCTTATTGCTGCCCCCTGGCCTGCGGGCGTCCGGACAGCTTGGACAAGACCTGTACTGGTGTTGAATCCGGGAGGACACCATATGAGGCCACAGACCATGCCCAGGGGCGTGGGTGCATCCATTTCCCTCTGTAGCGCAACAACTGGGCATTACAGTAAGCACCAAGGCACGCTGGTCTCTGGGTATCAATCGCTTCTATGCTATGTCAACGGCCCCTATGCTCTTGTTTTGGGCCATGAAAAGCCAAATCACGCGCCAATGATGCCCCAGGATCTCATTAATTCTCTGAACCCTCCGCAGTAACCCCTCAGTGCCAAGATGTCGCCAGTGGTCTGGGTGTCGCCGAAACAGTACGAGAGCACATCCATCTCCTCGGACTCATAGGTGGGGATGTCCCAGAAGTTCTCGAGCCGCTCCCCGACGCTCGGGATGTTCATATCTGGGGGCAGCTTGACGGGGAAGAACAGGTGGAGCTCGATCCTGGAGATGCTGCCGGTGTGGTAGTCCATGACGACGGTGAGGTAGTATGAGGAATCCAGCAGCACGCCGACGACATCGGTATAGACCTCATCCGACGGTGCTGGCGCGCCGGTCAGGGCGACCATCTTGTCCAGGGTGGCCTTGGACAGAGGGCCCTGCGCGAGGAAATAGAATGATATCAGCTCCTTGGGGTAGTCGAAGTGGACGACGACGAGCTGTGAGAGGTCGAGATCGAGGAATTTTTGCCTGTTTGCCCTGATGCCCTCGGGCATGCCGGGGGTGGCAAGGATGTGGTCGAGCTCGCGCAGGCCGTTTAGGTACATGAGCAGGGCATCGCACCCCTTATCGGCAGTGAACTCTGGCTGCTCGATGGCGCCTTTGCACTGGTTCCGGACAGCCCTGGCGAGGGCGAGGACGGGGTTGTCGGGGCTCAGCCATCCCTGGTCCTCTGCGATCTGCAGCGTGTCGGCGGGCGTGGCCATGAAGAGCCGGAACGAGATGGGGAGGCCCGGGGTGCTGGTGCCGCGTATCTGTATGGCGGCATCGTCAATGAGCTCGCGGTGGGCGTTGACGACCTCCCTCATGACGCGCTGGTTGAAGGGCGCGCCCAGCAGCTCCGAGCCCTTCTCGAGGTCCTCGAGGAAGCGGGCCTCCACAAAAGGCTCTCGCTCCGAAGTGGTTGACATTTTTGGGCGCCGGAAGCCAGCCAGGGGAGGGCGGTGTGGTGGATGTTTGGGCGAAGGGCAGCGGGCGAGTGACGAGGGCTCCGAGTGAGGTCGCCCTGATCAGCAAGCAGGTGTGTTGGCCCGGCCGTAGAGAGAGAGGCGAGTTCAGCCAGCCCGGTTGGTGCGCAGCGGTCTCGGCTGTTTCACGTCGTCGAGGGAGGGTGGTGATCACTCGGCCGGCTGGGGACGCAGAAGGGTGTGCTGGTCGTGTGTGGCCTGTCGTGTCGTGTCGTGGCGTGTCGTGTCGTGGCGTGTCGTGTCCAGCCTGCCTGCCAGCCTGCCTGCCTGCCTGTCTGTCTGTCTGTCTGTCTGTCTGTCTGTCTGTCTGTCTGTCTGTCTGTCTGTCTGTCTGTCTGTCTGTCTGTCTGTCTGTCTGTCTCGCGGTCTCTCAGTCAGCCGGCCAGTCGGTCAGCAAGTCAGTCAGTCTGGCATGTCCCGCAAGGTGAGCGGCAGATTCTTATTTGTTCACTTTGCGGGCGAGGCAGAGCGTCCCCATCGCCGCCGTAAACGAGACAGGAAAAAACGGGGGTCGAGGGGCGGTCGTTTCTGGTTTCGGACGCAGCCCCGCCAGCAGAAAATCAAGGGGACGGCGTCCGCGAGTAATTGCCAATAAACCCCACCGACAGAGTCCACGGCCAGTCACGTCGACCCAGCATGAGCGCTCGGAAAGCATCCGCCTCATGCCGCGGTTGCGGGCTGGTGTCATGTCGTTCGCCAGGGGTCCACTTTCGCCCGTTGTGCTGCCCATGCCGGGCCTGGAAAAACAGAGTCTAATTTTTCTTGGGGCCGTCCCCATTCTCAGGGGCAGCCCTCGACCCTCCTCCACCACGGTCGACTCGCTTCCCTCGGCAGTGGGCATGCAGGGCATGCAGGGCATGCAGGGCATGCAGGGCATGCAGGGCATGCAGGGCCTGACAGGGTTGGATGGATATCCAACGTGCTGGGACCAGGCTTTGGGTACTCCGCACTCGGCCAGCGCACAAAGTGGCAGCAGCAGCAGCGGCGGCGGCAGCAGCAGTAAACAGTACGGATATACAGCCGACCCCGTGCCGTCCCGTGCCCCCTCGCCCTCCCAGTGCCGGTCTCGTGTCGTGCTGGCACCTGACAGAGAAGGCTTCAGTCGACCGTGTGCATAGGGCATAGCCGCTGGGCGATCTGTCGTCGAGCTCGGACACACATCCCCAACGGCCACCACCACGTTGCCCAATGGAAGTTCCCGAGGCGGCCTCGTGCCAGCCTGCCTGCAAGCCTCCACCCAGCTCCCTCAGCCGCATAACCGCCGACTTTGACAGCTCGTCGGTACCCAAACCTCGGAAGGCCCGGGCCGGCACGAGCTCCGGGCGTGGCATTGGCGTTGCGTGGCGTGGCATGACGTGCGCGTTCCGGTGGGACGCTGCCCATGTTACATAGTGTACTACGTCCTTGCTGTGTGGTTGGTTACCTGTGTGCTGTACGGGGCACACAGGTACACACAGACGAGCTTCTCTCACAGGACCCCGACCGGGCCTGGTCGCAAAGAGGCACATCTCCGCCAGAAACAGGAGGAAACCCCAATTTTTTTTTTTTTTCCTTCGCTTTTTTCGGCCTTTTTTTTTTTTTTTCTTTGGAGAGGGGGGGAAAAAAAAAGATAATGGCCCTCCCTCGCTTGCCAGGCACTCCATGTCTTGCAACCCGTACCCGTCCCGCAATTCCGGGGGAGATTCCGAACGCAATTCAAACCCACAGGCTGATCACAACAAAACACCTTGGCTCGTAATATACCTTTGGTCACATCAGCTTTCTCCCGGTGCCCTCGACACGTCCGCCGGTCTTGAAGTGGAGGTCTAATGACTCTCACGGTGTGCACCGGCCATCCCTGCTTCCTCGACCTCACCACGCCTTGCAGGGCACCCGAATCCACCATTGCTCACTGAAGGAAAAGGACAGGGGCTTTCAAGGGGACCTTGTATGTAGTGTCTATCCCCAAAACTGGGCGGCACGCCGGTACAGGCGTCGCAGCAACCCAGATCGAACGATCAAGGCCACATTTCATTCGTCCTGCCCGGGGAGGCGGTCCTCACACACAACGGTGACCTGCATGCATGCAAGCCATAGCGACAGACACTGCATCTCAAGGCTGCACCCAGCAGCAGCGAGGCATCTGAAACGCCCTCGCTGCCCAATGACTCGCCCCTGATAACATGCCGCAAGTCAAATATCAGTCTGATTTGCTTCCGGATATGACCAAGGGGCGGTAACGAGGTCTTAATTTTGTTTTGAAATCGATTAAAGCACTGACAATGACATGTTGTAGGCTTTGGCCCCATCATCCGACGGCTTATTGTCCCCAGGCCTAACTATGTAGATAGCTAGTGTCAAACACCGCCCCACAGGGCCGCAAGATCATGTCGTATTCGCCCACCAGGTGCACAGTAAGTACACCCGCGTCATTCAGATTGTAAGCAACCTTCGCCAAAGGAAAGGGGAGGCAGAGCAATCCTCGCCGCAGGCCCGTACGGGCTTCCCTACCGCCTTAGCAGGGCATGGCTAACGGCGAGCCTGATGAGACCACCCTTAGGGGAAGTACCTTGCAATGTGTACTCGACCCTCGGGAAGGTCAATGTATGGTATCGTCTTCCCCATGCCGGGGAAATCCTTCTCCCGCTTGGCCTTGAGCCTCTTCCTTTGGCTGCCTTGGGTGTTGTGTAACCAAAGAAGATCCGGGCCCCGCGACCAAGTGTCCTTATCGGCTGGGTCAATTTCTTCTGCGCTGATCATGGTTGGAACTTGCGAGGTGAGGTTTGATGGCTTTGGCGGTCGAGTGAAGGCTTGAGGCCGGGCCAGCAGCCACGGTTTGCTCGTGACCGGCTTGCCAGAGACGACGCGGCGGCACAAGACCCAGATGGACCTCATCGTGAACCAAATGTTATTGATGTAGCTTGGGATATTTTGAACTGATAGTCGTCGCAGGGGTTGTGCTACCAAGGTGCGCAGTGGTAATTAAATCTTGGTGAGATCAAAAGAGTTCGAGGCGGAGATGCGAAGAGACGCGATTCATCCTGGTTCAAATGCTCAAAGAAATGATTTTTCAACAACGAACTACGAGTTCCTTAGAATCAATATACGGGAAATCTCTCAGGCTGAACTATCATTAGTGGGCGACTTAGAGCTGAGCTAATCGTCATGTGTTAGACTATGTTAAGATACTGGTTAACCCGCCATGTAACGCCAATCTGGAACCCTTTTCAACGGGGGACATGGTAAGAATTTGAGCATTTGGCGCACAAACTGCAAGAGTCGACCCTTGAACCTCAGGAACTAGAGTGAGGCCACACAGCCAGGCTTTGAAATGGCTGGTAGTAGGTGTGTGGTTCGGTTTTAATCCGGTATAATTTTCTTTTTTTTTTTTTTTAAAAAAAAAAAAAAAAAAAAAAAAAAGGGGCTTAGTATCCCTTCTTATGGGGTTTATTCTGTTTATAAAATTAAAATAAATTTATATATAGCCATACTAGTTCCTGTGGGCTCTAGGAGTTGGAAACTATAAAAGATAGTGGCTACCTATGGTAATATGTCAAATGCGGCTGGAGCCGGCTGGTAGTAAAATACTCGCACTGCACCGAAGCTAGCAACCTACGCGCAATGCGAACTGGAGCTGGTGAGGCAGCCACCAATGAGCAATCGCTCCACAACCAGTCATGCGAGCACTACAATATCCTGTCCTAGGCGCCAGCGCAGCCGCCGGCTTAAATTATCCCTAGCTTCTTCACGTTTGATTCGACCTGCATCATCATAGAACTGAGAATTGCTAGTCCCATTTGCTAACTGAGACTAATTCCATGGGCTGCTGAACCGGATTTTGCCAGGACCCACGAATATGGACCCTTGTTCTAGACTTTGCTCCGTGCTGCAAGTTACGACCTTAGACTGATATGCTCTTGACGGCACCCGCTATGTCTATGATACATCAGTACACATAAAAGGTGCTTGTCTCGTTGTTTGACGCGCGGAGCTTCGCATTTCTCTTCATCAGCACGAACTTGGCCAGCCAGGCCAACAAAAAAGTGGCCAGACTGAACCCAGCGCTAGCCCCCATCGCAATAGCATATCGAGGCCCGTCGCTCTTAGGCCAGAGGTAGGGAGTCCAGATGAAACTCGCATTCATGATCGTCGTGACAATCGCAATGGCTGCGCTCTTCTTCTCCTTCGTTTCTAATTTGGGGGTCAGCACTTGGTCATACGACATGAGACAGAATACAAAGACTTGGCATATGAATTTGTAGTGCCAGTCCACTTTGAAGATGCCAAAGGAGACAACAGTTAAAGGCAGACAATGGGTGCATATATTACTTACGTCCACAGACACTGCCACACCAACCAAGGATTAGACTGTTGACCCCGTAAGTGCCAATCGTGAATATGACCATTGCAACGTAACGGCCTGCCATGTTGAGTGTTGCAGCCGCGGCGACGAAGCCGATGATAGCAACAGTCTTTGAAACAGTAATATGCCATGTGCGCTCGTTGTAGCGGCCAGAAGACCAAGACAGCAGGATTGTAACCGCACCGGCAATCAGGTAAGGCGGGCATGTGAGCACGAGAGTGACCGTCTCCCCTAGTCCAAGTGTTTCAACAACGGTTGGGAACTTTTCGTGACAAACGTTAATGCTGTTGAATCCAGGAAGCCACTATATGAGGGCCAAAACCACTCGGGGGGGAGGCGGGGTTGGATCCATTTTCCTCTGCAGTGCAACAAATGCCAGGATCCGATTGTTCCCTCCGGAGAAGTGACTTACAAAGTTTTTGAACCCGTTAGCCGCTAAGTGCATATGCGCCATGACTGCGAAAACCCACACCAGCGGATCACGAGCGGCCTGCTTGAGACCAGCAAGCGTACTAGTCTCGCCCTTGTTCTGAACAGTGTCCAACTCCATTCGGTTATAAGCCAGTTGTCGCTCATCGGGGGTCAGCCACTTCGTCGTGAGTGGGAAATCTGGCAGAAGGAAGAAACCCATAAGAGCGCTAGTCGCAGAGTAATGTTAGTAAGTCAAGTCCCGGGGACATTGACGAGGGTCCGAAACATCACAAGGAGCAACGAACTAACATGACGAAAGTCACCACTCCCTGGAGGATAAATAGCCATCGCCATCCGGCGAGGCCCATGGCGTCATCCATGCCGTAGAAAACGCCGGCAGCGATGAGACCGGCAAAGGCTGTCGCGAGGACGTTGCCCGTGTAGAGAATGGCGATGCGGGTGGCAATCTCTTTCCTAGTATAGAATACGGAGAGGATATAAACAGCTCCGGGGTAATAAGGAGCCTCCGTGACACCGAGAAAGAAGCGGGTGAGAAGAAGGCCAACAAAGTCCTTGGATAGTGCAGTGAGAGCGCTAACGGTTGCCCACAACATCACTACTATCTGTTAGCAGCCTTGTGTGTCCAAAACGCTCTGTATGATATTCCAAAACGTGACAGATTTGGGGGGTATATAAAAGAGAAATAATGCTGACTCATGATTCCCATATAACGACTTGGCCGGGTTCGATTTATGAACATGTTCGATGGGATTTGACCCAGAATGTAACCAACGAAGAGTATGCTCACGCACGTCTGGTATTCTGCAAGGATGGTCAGGCTCTACTCCAATGCTCCTGCGGAAACAGAACTCACGAGTGCTAGTCAAATTCAGATCTTCCTCGAGGTCATTCAAACGAGCCAGAGCGATTGCGTTCCGGTCAAGATAGTTGAGCCAGTACATTGCTAAGTGAATCTGAGTAAGCCGGTCAACCAGTCCGATGTTTGGAATACTCACACCAAAGCATCTGCAGCACTGAGAGTTAGCTTTTAAAGAACCATAGAATGAGTTTTATTTAAATATAGAGTGAATTGGGCTATAGTGTGGCCATAGCATTTAAGACATAAGCTCCGGGAGGGAATTTCTTATTCCAAAGCGGGTTAAAAATGACCCCAGAGCTGCTTACGGGCATGATCCATCTGTCTAGCTTCTTCACCAACGCAATTTCCTTCGGATCAGTCTTCTCGTAGGCTCCGGAATAGTCGACCTTGGCTACGCGAGGGAGCGGCTTCTCCGGCCCAGCTTCACTGGTGGTTCGGAAGACGGCATCGTCCTGGTGGACAACGTCAGGCTTCTCGCTGCCCGAATCATTCTTGGTCGCGGGTGTAGACATGTCTTCTGAAAGAAATGTATGACAAGGTAAGGAGACAGAATCCAGGTGGGGTGGGAACTGTTGGCCTCAACGTCTGGTTGTGCACAGGAATACCACTCAGCTTTTTATAAAGTATTTGACCGCCACAAAGGCTTTGATGTCGGACCCCATGCATCGACGACGGCCTTTGCACAGGCGGCCGACAAGTTACTTGAGAATATTTGTGTCATTCGTGAGTGTCTTCCGGACTCTATACTCGGAGTATCTAACCCCTCAAGCCAAGCGCCAAGGGGTCAGTCACCAAGATCCGAGCAGACTCTATTCGACGAGAGCAGACCGACATGTTGGCTCCCATGGGTTGCCACGGCGCTAGAGGCAAGGGCTGCTGTCTGGAATCCGGGAGACCTAGAGCTCTGGAGGCGATCTATCAGATATCCCCCTTCTAGCTTCCGTTCGCCCCTGTTCAAAGTCTGGGGAAGACTGCCTTAATACTCTTGGCTTCCGCACGCCATCTGTTATGAGGATAGTTAGGCTGGCTGGGTGACCTTGCCTGTGTAGAAGATTGGACGTGGGGTCAGGAACGCCAAGCTGACCGGGAAACTCTGCTTACACGAGGCCTTGACAGAGGAGCGTCGCGAAACTTGTCATTTTCAAGCCGCCGATGTGAGTGAACAAATTTGTTACCATAAACATAGCAGCATCTCATGAACAATTTGTTGCCAGAGAAATAGCAATCAGCCCCTCCAAGTTGGACTGGTTGCGTTGGGGAAACCGCGAGCAAGCGTCACGAGTCGAGGCATGTTTGAGGGATTACTGTCCCAAGAGCCAAGGCCCCTTGGCGACTTGACGATAGTGGTCGAGGAGCCAACACACTCCATTCGACCGCGCCCTCCTCCACCTCGCCCAGGAACGCCACGCACCCCGTGATACGCTGATCCAGTCATACCAAGAGCCGGCAGATATCACAAGCTTCAATTTTATCATGGCCATGTCAAATTCTCACAACCAAGTCAACGGCCCGGCGGTGCTAAGGACCGGAGAAACTCGCGGATCGACCTGGTTTGAAGCTCAGCCGGACCACCACAAGTTCGTGAAGGGTGGAAAAGCCTCGTTTCATGGCTTCACTAATTTGGCGCGATGCTTAGCTTTCCAAGCACGATAAAACCCGGAGAGAGAATTTTCTCAAGCCGCTAACAGCCTTGAGCAATTGCTTATCCCCTTCGATGCTCCTGATCAGAAGGATCTAGGCAAGCGCTGGTCTGTCGGCATGATGCCATGCCAAACCTCAGTGCTACTTGAAATTGGGTTTCCTGAAGACTTCAAGACGTTCAGGGTAATATAATGAAGTCGGTATGCTTTCAGATGCCCTTTCTCTTGGGTGCCAATGGGAAGGAGAGAGACCGCCGCGCGAAAGCCAATGTAAATTCTACACCTCGTTCTTCGTAGGCATTCGAGATGATACAGGACTAGCGCTGAGTGATGCCCAGTCTCTAACTAGATAAAAAACCGGAACGACACGGAATTGAGACTAGATGCAGCTACACCGCGTCTTAAGTTTAACTTCCAAGCTTCGTTCGGCTGACCTCGCCACTGCTATACTTGCAAGAACCACCCTAGAGAATGCTAGCAAGCCACTTCGCGACTCAAGATGCAAATCCTTGCTTCAGATCCGCCTTGAGCTTGGAAATGTCCGACGGTTCAGGAAAGTTGGCCAAGGGTCTCCGAGTCTTTCCTCAAAAAGGAAGGCCTGACCCCTTTCAGCTTATGGGCATCTCATCTTTGGCAGCACCTGAGAGTAGGGGTGGATGTTTGATTTTCCGGAATTCTTGTCCAGAAGTAGTGTGATGCTCAAGAACTTTTCCAGCAGAATCTCGTACAATATCCAACGTTGGTCGAGTTATTCTGGCAACAAGCCTAGCGTGCAACTACGCCTCAAGTGGTGTAACTGCCCCCCCTCCCCGGGGGGGGGAGTCTCCGAAACAATAGTTATCATACCCAAGAGATCGTCAGCACATACATCTCTTCACTCAAATACAATTAACGTCACTCATCCTCAGGCCTTGCTTGCCCAAGTCCAAAATGTGCTCTCCAATCCGGCCCATCTGTTTATACAGAGAGATTTATTATACATGATGCACCATTATCGTAGCGTAATTAATTAATGTAGCAACGAATTCTTTATTAATCGAGGGCAAAAGAACTAGAATACCACAAACCGCCGGTGAAGCAGCAGCGTTGATACGGCATGCCTCAAAAAAAAAATCATGACAGCTAAATGTTCGAAGTGACCTACACAGTTTTGATGAGTAAGAAGCCTCTTTTCTGCTGCCTGGATTAAGGTTGATACCTATGCGGCTTCTTGGACATACGGCGACTCGTCAACAGTTTCAGGGCCTTCGCCTTCACCCGAGAGAATCCAGCCCGGGGTTGGGTGCTTATATAAAATCACAGTTCCGACACACAAAGCACTGCCGATGAAGAAGAGTTCGAAGCGGAGATATGCTGTCTTGAAGCGGCCTTCAGGTGTCGTCGCGGCGGCTTGATTTCACCGGCACCATAGCAACATATTCGGGCCTCATGATCGTCTACAGGCGGAAACGCCACTCCAAAAGGCCCCCAAAAAGCCTCGGAAGCGTCCCAAGTCAGAAGTTGTGATTTTCTCGGCAAATACACCAGGGTTCTTCCAGTACCTAAATCCGTATGCATCGTACTTTGAATTGCCGCCGACCATGGTGAAACTGAGCAAGATGGCTAGCAACTATTATTTCCCAGCCGGTAGCCAAGCTTTACACCCCTCGTACCACTCAACAGCAATGAAATCTATCAAGTCATGTTGTGTGGTTAGTGAAAAACTTCACTGAGGCGTCTCATTTGAGGGTCAGACTGACAAATATAGCACGATGGCAATGGCTATCACTGCAGCCACTGGAATATATCATCACGCCAAAACGACAGAATCAGGATCATTTCCGAGAGTTCGAAAGGGATGAGTATCGCTTCACAAATGAAGTCGGTAGGGTTGATCGCCTGCTACAGATCTTGAAGTGGTGCACTCTGGAATATCACGAACGCGAGGCACAGCTATGCAGTTCTAAGGTTGCAACGAGGCCTATAACACAGGCATAAAAAGGATAAGCGAGAAAGAGGCTGGCAGGCCCACCGGCAGCGAGTCCGGTCGTCAAGATGCTGACGGAGGTTGCCGTTCCGAGGGCCACCAATGGCAATAAATTGGATCTGTCGGTTCCCAAGGTGATCGGAACTGACAGCATTGCCGATGTATATATTCCCGTAGGTCTGTTGTCCGTGAAAAAACAAGAAGTCACACCCCCTGATTAGTTAAATAGTTAGAGTTCCACAAAACCCATTCCATCATAACATTAAGAACACTAAGAACACCGCTAAAATATTGAAACTTAATGACTTAATATTAAAATACAGCCTATAACTGCTCATTTGTTGATTTCTAAGTAAAAAGAATATATGAAAAATAATAACTATAAATGTCATACAGCCGAATTGGTAAGCAATATATGTTTTAGTGGTGGTTTTATTGTTGTATTGGAGTGGTCTTTGTAGAATGCCATTTGACCGACCCGGGAAGAGGGGGTTGTTGGATGGGTCACGTATTGCAATACGAGTGGGGTGTTGTTATATTTCTCTCTCTGTCTGCAGTAGTGGGTGTAGTGGGCGTAGCCCACCAGCTATCTCGGGTCTATATAGTGGGTGGTAGTTGCTTAGTAAGCAACTACGCCCTCTGGCTACAGTATGGTGGCTGTAGCGATAGCCCACCAGTGTGCTGTTGCACACTACTATTGCCACAGGGGTATTCATTTTCCACAGACCATTGGGTTAAGTCAAACCGAGGCTCTTCCCACTATCCTCGCTTTTCCTATCAGAGTCCATCCCCAACTATGGCGGAGCTGTTATTGGATATAGACACGAGGCGGGTGCAACGAGAGCGGCCAATCTACATGGTCCCAAGCAACGGGAATGAGCCCGGCATTTGCCATCGGCTCAGCCGCAGTTCTAGGCCTAATTTCCTGATCTGCTCCCACAGAATCTCGTTCTAAATGGGGTTCTGGGGTCCTTGAGCCGGGATGGGCCGCGTCTCAATGCATGCCGATGCCTCCTCCTTATGTCCTAGCTGTAATCGGAAAGCCTCCCGTGGGTTAATTATATACCTAGTTGGCCTTATCGCCATTGGATGTTATCATCCGCGATAGGCGAAGGAGGCAAGGGGGAAGGCTAGCTACCTGACAGATGCAACGTGCATATCTGGGGCTGAAGTGGTATCTACGGGCCATCATGATCTGCAAGATAGACGTGGCCACGGCCGTGAACGGGCTTGTGCATATAATTCACTGCCGGATGCTGTCCATGTGATGTTTATCATCGCATCTGGCCCCGGGCGCTTGACGATATCGGCATCATTGACCAATGGTATGTAACGGAACACGATTCGCTACTACCGCCCCCGATCCGGAACTAGTAGGGCGTAACGCAAACTGGAAGGTATTAAGTTGTGTTTATATGATCCCCGTGCTGGGCTTCTCTGCTGTGAATTTCCCTGTTTTGTTGTGCAGACAAGCGTCCGACATACAATCGACATAGAGACATTGCTATGAAAAAAGCCAACCGCTTCTTTGGATCTTTACGATCTGCTTCTCAGCTAATCGCGGCGCCACCGCCGGTGTCTGGTCGCCCACCCCTGGCGGCTTTGCCCAATGCCAACCTGCTGAGATCGCTATTCATAGCGGGGGTCTCATCCAAGAAAGCACTGCTCATACCTTGCCTCAAGATACTGTCTCTTCTCTCACAGCCGGGAAGAGGTCCCCTCCTGAGCGTGGACAAGAATCCGATAGTTCATGGAATACTTAAAAAAACATTCTACAACCAGTTTTGTGCCGGCGAGACCCCATCGGAGACCAGGCAATGTGTCCGCCGGCTGAAGGAGCTCGGGTTCAGCGGTATCATTCTCACATATGCTCGCGAGACAGTCTTCGACCACAGAACTGAGAGGACAGGAACAAAAGGTGCCTCCGGGCCCAAGGATGTGGCAAAACCTGCTGTATCCTGCAAGCACATTGACGAGTGGCGGAATGGAACGCTAGACACCATGTCGCTAATCGAGAGCGGTGACTACCTCGCACTCAAGTAAGCCAGGCTGGCCTTGGGCATCTTCTGAAATGTGTCGACAGTTTCGGTGGGGACGCCTGGTTCCCCTAGAGTCAATTGGCTAACCCAGCATCTCAGGTTGAGCGGAGCGGGTCCCAGCGTCACTGAGGCCTTCGCCACCGGCCAGCCAGCACCGCAACAGTTTACCGATGCCCTGGACGAGATCTGTGCCAAGAGCAAGGCACGCTCGATCAGAGTCATCGTCGATGCCGAATCACAGCATTTCCAGAAGGGCATTGCTGCAGCCACGCTTGATGCCATGCGCAAGTTCAACCGTGATGGACCCGCCGTTGTCTACAACACGTACCAGGCCTACCTCAAGGGCACGCCGGACGTGCTCGCGCAGCACCTCGAGGCGGCAAGCAAGGACGGCTTCACCCTCGGCCTCAAGCTGGTGCGCGGTGCTTACATCCTGTCGGATGACCGTACCTTGATCCACGACTGCAAGCAGGACACGGATGATGCATACAACGGCATCGCCAGGGGTGCAATCAAGCAGCACATTGGCGGGTTTGGAGCCGAGGGGGGCAAGCCGTTTCCTTCGGTGAGCCTCTTCCTGGCCAGCCACAACAGGGAGAGCGTGCTTGGAGCGCACAAGCTGCACCAGGAGCGCGTGAGACAGGGGCTTCCTACCGTCCCCGTGGGATACGGCCAGCTGCAGGGCATGTCGGACGAGGTGAGCTTCTCGCTGCTCGCAGAGAGGACCGGGCCCAGCTCCGGCCCAGACGTCTACAAGTGCTCTACGTGGGGCAGCATGGGCGAGTGCGTGGCATACCTACTGCGGAGAGCCGTCGAGAACCGCGACGCGGTGGTGCGGACGACGGACGAGTACACCGCCCTCAAGTCCGAGGCCTGGCGGAGGCTCAGGTTTGGGTCTTCTTACTAGCCAGACAGTTTCCATAGCGCTCATCGATATGATTTCCCCACCAGCAAGCCATATCATGGCCCGGACAAGGCCGCTTCAAGCCGCGGTTGCGTTGTCCAACGTCCCATCCGCGTGTCACTTGACCATTTTATCGGAGGCGACCCACCGGAGCCCAATAATTAGGACACTAAGTGCCATGAGCGGGGCGTGTGCTCGGGCCGGTCGACAGCATCGGATGGGCTTCCGATGCGGGCACCGGATCGGCCGGGTGGGGATCGNAAAAAAAAAAAACTCCAACACGTCCTGCAGCTGAAGACTTCTTGATGTGTATGGCACACAGGGAACCTGGGAACAGCTATCCTGGTAAGCCTGGTCCAGGCCGCCGGGAAGGAGGGAGAGGCCCTCAAGATCAACCGTTTCATTGCATGTGTGCGGAGTGAGCAGTCTGAGAAGCGGCTGCGTGACAAGTTTGCCGGTGTTCCCGAAAGTCGTCTGAGGATCACCCGGAATGACAATGCCAGCGCTGTCAAGGAATGCGATGTGGTCTTGGTGGGGGCAGACCCCGCGGACGTTCGCGAGCTGCTGACGCAGTCTGGGCTTGAGAGGGTTTCCCTGCAGGGCAAGCTATTCATAAGCATTGCTGCAGGCTGGACGAGACAGGAGCTCGAGGCTACTCTTCCGGACGGCCCCAACAACAGAGAGCCGAGGGCGCATGTGGTGCGCGCGCTGCCCAATATCGCGGCCACTGTTTGCCAGTCCATAACTGCGGTAGAGACACCCGACCCGAGTCTGCCTCCCGAGTTCCTCGAGATCACGGACTCCATATTCAACCACATAGGCAAGACAGTCTACCTGCCGCCACGCCAGCTCGATGCCTTTACGGCGGTGGGGGGATCCACGCCCGCATTCTTCGCCGTGATCGTTGATGCGCTGATAGACTCTTCAGTTGCTGTGGGCGTTCCGAGGAAGGAGGCCACGGACATCATTGTGCAGTCAATGCTTGGGACTGCAGCTCTCCTGCAGAGCGGAATACACCCGAGTATCCTCAGAGACCAAGGCACTTCGCCCGAGGGATGCACGATTGGAGGGCTAATGGTGCTCGAGGAGGCTGGAGTCAGGGGACATGTTGGCCGGGGTCTTCGTGAAGCTGTCACAATTGCTAGGCTAATGGGGAAGGAACCTCACGTTAACGACACAAGGCGTTAGATACGTATAGGCACGTGTGCCTGGTCAACGAAACCTCTTGAGTTGAAAAGACGAGGGAAACGATCCAGCGGGCAAAATAATTATCGAGGCGGGAAAGAGAAAAAAAGAGAGAGAGAGAAAAGTCTTGTCCCTGAAACCGTTGGCCTAGTGAAGACGCGGGCTAATATATTGTATACTTGATCATCGATAATAACAACTCAGATTGTCATTGTCACGAATCCAGAGACAGGGGCAGCTGGAATTATCGACAACTATGCTGCTGGGCATTATAGACCGTACGGCCAGGAGACGACAATCTTCAATCCCTTGGAAATACCCACAGCAGTCCATAAGCCCCGGCCATCACAGTCACTCACACCCAGCGATACTGCCATCCTTACTGACACTGTAGTCGAGTACTCGGATGTGCTTCCGGCAAACCCGAATCAGTTTTGGAAACGGTGCCTTGTGCCTTGTGCCTAGGTTTTGGGCCGTTCCACTGCCTAACGCTAATGCAAGTTAATGCATGGCCTTCCGGGAAGCGCCTCCGACTTACACGACATACCGGCAGGTGGGCCGAGTGTAACAGCCTCATAATTGCATAGTCTATTCAGTTAAACGCAACAAAACACAGCTCGGGTTCGTGGCCGGAGAACCGCGACCCTGTCGTATTGATTTAGTGCTACCATATGACTGCTATTTTAAAGATAGCAGGATACTGTGTGTACATGTTTTGCCGGCTTGTCTCCGGCTACGGGGATTTGACGTGATGCCCGGGTTGTACTACAGTGAGGGCCATCCTTTAGTACATCAGCCACGCTTATACGAACACCGTTTTCATGACCACCTGGTCGAAGGGGAAGACATCTCCGCTGACTACCTAACCCCCTCACCTTCGGCACACCGCAGAGAAGGATGCAAAGATTATCATCACCACCCCGGCTGGCAAGGCTGCCGGCATGCAGCATCGTCCGGTGTGCACCTTCAAGCCGAGGGAAAGCAACCGTCCCATTCCGGCTGCCAGATGCGCGGAACGAGCCAAATGTAGGTTTTCACCCGCCTTGGCATATCATCCAACCACGTTCTGACACATTCCTATAGCTCGAGTATAGGAAGGGCTCTCCTGAGCGGAAGAAGCTAGAAGAGACGCTGGCCAGGCTAAGGTCTCAGATCCCGCTGAAGAGTGAGATCTTCATCAATGGCAAGGTTCAGGCGCAAGCCGCAGCAGAAAGCCAGCCACTCCCCAGCGAGCATGCCACCGCATTCACCAGCTCCCCCCTGGCAACCAAAGAGCAGGTCTCTAGCGCCATCGAGTCGGCTCTGAAGGCCAAGAAGTCATGGGAACACACGGCCTTCGTCGACCGGGCCGCCATCTTCCTCAGGGCCGCCGAGCTCGTCTCGACGAAGTACCGGTACGAGCTCGTCGCAGCTACCATGCTCGGCCAGGGCAAGAACATCTGGCAGGGGGAAGTCGATGCCGCCGCCGAGCTGGCTGACTTCTTCCGGCTCAACTGCAACTACGCTGCTGAGTTGCTCGAGAGGCAGCACGACCGTGGAACCCCAGGCATGTGGACACGGCTGGACTACCGACCACTGGAGGGCTTTGTGTACGCGATCTCACCCTTCAACTTCACCGCTATCGGCGGCAACCTGGTCTCAGGCCCCGCACTGATGGGCAACGTCGTGCTCTGGAAGCCCTCAGCCTCCAACATCTATGCTAGTACCATCGTCTATAAGATTCTCCTCGAGGCCGGCCTGCCTCCAGATGTGATCCAGTTCGTCCCTGGCGACGCAGAGGAGATCACCTCCACCGTGCTCTCCCATCGGGACTTCTCCGGCCTGAATTTCGTCGGCTCCTCTGACGTCTTTCGCTCCCTCTATGCCAAAATTGGCGAGGGGATCGGCAAGAGGCAGTACCGAGATTTTCCTCGGGTCGTCGGTGAGACGAGCGGCAAGAACTTCACGCTCATCCACCCGTCAGCCGACATCCCCAGCGCGGTCAACCACACCATCCGCGGCTCTTTTGAATACCAGGGCCAGAAGTGCTCAGCCACCTCGCGCCTCTATCTCCCTCAGTCGAGGTCAAGAGAGTTCCTCGATAGCATCCAGTCCAAGGTTAAGGAGATCACCATAGGCAGCCCGGACAAGGATCTGTCCGCCTTCATGGGTCCGGTCATCCACAGCCGTTCATTCGAAAAGATCAAGTCTGTCATTGACGCCAGCAACAAGGACCCTTCGCTGAAGCTCCTGACCGGCGGCAAGTACGACGGTTCGGTGGGCTACTACGTCGAGCCTACCATATACCTCTCGGACTCGCCAACGCACCGCCTGTTCGACGAAGAGATCTTCGGACCCGTACTGGCCATCCATGTTTACCCCGACGACAAGTGGACCTCCATCCTGGAGCAGGTTGACAAGAGCGGTGGCGGCTTTGCGCTGACAGGTGCCGTATTCGCCAACGACCGTGCTGCCTTGAGAGAGGCGGAGGATACCTTGCGGTACTCTGCAGGTAACCTGTACCTGAGTAGGTCAAGTCCTGACACATTGTCCCAACCATTGCACGCCACTAATAAATCTGCTAACGAGCCATAACTTCTAGACTGCAAGACGACTGCGGCCCTCATTGGCCAGCAGTCTTTTGGCGGCAGCAGGGCTAGCGGGACCAACGACAAGGCTGGCAGCTCCAATGCCCTGTTGCGCTTCACCAGCCCACGCCTGATCAAGGAGGAATTCTTCCCACAGTCTGGATTCAAGTACCCTAGTAATGAGTAGGAATCCGCAAAAATTGACGTATTATTCTGTTGTTCCTAGCCGACACAATATCTGGGCGTACGCATATGAACCTTGAAAGGCAACCATGTGAGAGCTTCTGGGGGCGGAAGGAATTGAGTGCCATCCCTCAGCCTGGACACCAACGGGGTAGGGGGCAGTCTGTATGATACAAACAAATATTCTTCTACCCTAGAATTTGGTACTCATATGCCACCATTAAGCAATGGGTAGGTGTGCTGGGTTGAGTGATGACCAACTCACATTTGGGGCGGAACCTGCTACGACGGTATACGTACCTAGGTATGATATGGTCTCATGTTACACGAGAATAATTTTGACTATGAGTTTGATATCTTTGGGAATATAATCACTACGCTACTAACTTCTGTGACGCAAAATAGACCGCTGGACCATAAGGACAAAAGTGTGCTCCACACCCTGCATAGTACCCCTAGCCTTATAACGTGACAACTTGATAGATTGTGTTATACTATGAATAGAACACATAAAACACGACCTACTGAAGTTCGGAAGCATAATTAAACTACTGGAAAATGGAAACCTGAATCAATTTCATTGTCTCACTTTGTCGGCATCTAAGATCTAATATTTTGCCCTACCAAAATTATACCGATACCAAAGGCTCCCCAAGATGCCCACCGTTTTCACTGCTGATTCGCCTCGTGGCCATGTTGGAAGTTCAAGCTGCCATGCGGTCCATGCCCAGAGATGTTAAGAGAGACGCCCTTGGCTTCATATAAGTATGTCGTGGCCCCGTTGCTATGTAGCCAGCTCAGCCCTACCTAGGTAGCCATCATCGCCGTTGCTGGATCACCCGACTGAGGCAACCACCAGCCAGCTGCGCTCGCACGTCAATGTCTGGACCCATCTCCAGCGCCACCATCCCTAAGCGAGGAGCGCACGTAGTTATTGAAGATGACCCCGAACCCAAATGCCGGCACGAGCCTCAGCGCCCGCATGACAGTTATAGAGGCAAGTTTCTCCCGCGCCTTAGCGGCACGACTCATAAACCCGCGACGCCCCGGACGGCCGTACATGTCGAGCGCCAGGAGGTGCACTGGCGTCGCCACGACCTGCGTCAGCGCAGGGACGAGCAGCTGGGAGGCCGAGGCCTTGGACTGGGCGGTACGAGCCAGGTAGTCCGGGACGGCAGCAGACACCTGGGGCGCGAGGGCGAAGGAGCCAAAGACGGTGATGATGTCGCGCATGAGGAACGCTGCGGTGGCAGAGGCGGGCATCTTCCTCGGGAGAAAAGCCTGGGGTGAGATGGCCTTTGGGCTTCCGGCCCCTGTCTGGGCCGACGCCGCGGCGCGTGATGTTCTGGCCGCCTTTGCCTCGGGCTCCTGAGGTGCGCTGAAGAGCTGAGAGAAGCGGACGTCCTTCCAGACTCCGAGTGGCGTGTTCACCACGAACACGGCTGTCGAGACAATGGTTCCGGTTACGGCCTTCTCGATGGCGAGATACTTGTCAGATACCGTCTCTATCACGTTTGCCGTGAGATATGTGGCTGCGTACAGTGTCCACACCACAAAGACCGGCTTGGTTGCGAAGAAGCGCCGCGGGTGGGTGAAGGGGCAGAGGAGATTCTTCGCCAGGGCCCTGAGCAACGGACTTGACGTGGACACGCTCTCAACCACAGACCTGTGGAGAGCGTCAGTCCAAGTGTTGGTTTGTATCACAGACCATTCCTAGTTTCACTCACCGGTCCGTGGCTGTAACAATAGGCGCTATGATAGCGGCCGACGATACTGCAGCTGTTGTATCTGCCACCAGATGACGATTCCAGCCAGTTGCGCCATGGCCTCGCGGATGAACGTCGCTCGAATCCTGTTCCATGCTGCCGAAGACGGTGCTCAAGTTGGAACGCAGCACCGGCTTCTTCGTGCTTGCCGCAGAGGAAGGAGACGAACGAGCCTGTCCATAGCACGAGACGCATACTTCTGTGGAAGTATCACATGCCCAGTATTTGCAGACTTCACCGGATCCACTCGCCGTATTAGTTGGCGTGGGCATTTCCTGGATGGGATAGCGACGGGCCGATCACGTCCGCCCGCTTTATTGCATTTCGGAAGCCATCCCGATGTGATGATCAGCTAGGCCGCTCAACTTATCCGACCGTAGGTGTGGGGAATGAGATGGTAGGTACCACCGGTCTCCGGCGGCGGGATAGCGGCCCGCGATCATGTGTTGACAATAGTTGAGGCATGACGGCGATCAAGCCATTATCTACAACAAATCAGCACGACTTCGCCTTACCCATGCAGTGCAGATATCCTCATTAACCAGCGCTATTCTCCCAACCTGTCACCCAAGGTTGTGTTCCTCAATTGGGCGAATCCCTGCCTTCACTGACAAATTCGTTGGCCGTTTCTTGCAGGACCCGCAGAGGACTAGTACATAAAGCATTTTCTCCTGCCTTCTTTGCATGCCTGCATGGTTTGCTTCTTACACCTACACCAAGACCATATAAGCCAGCAAACACCTAAATATGGGCGCTTCGAAGCAGGGTCACATCATCATCGTCGGTGCGGGAGCGTTTGGTCTGTCCACAGCATTACACCTCTCGCAGGATGGTTACACCAACATCACCGTGCTGGAGCAGGACGACGAGGTGCCATCAAGATATTCTGCTGCCAACGACCTCAACAAGATCATGCGTGTGGAATACGAGGACCCTTGGTATACCGACCTGACCATGGTGATTGCTCTGCCTTCCTCTGCCACAGAAACCATACCAGGTCCCTAGACCTGGCGCCCTCCTTGACAAACCTGTGCTGATTACCTCCCAGCAAGCCGCAGAGGCCTGGAAGAAACCACTCTTCGCGCCGTACTACCACAGGGTGGGATTCCTGCACTGCACCTCGGGCAGGGCAGAGCAGAAGGCGGTCGACACGCTCAACCGTTTCCGCAGGGCCGCAGAGAGCCACCCGGAGGTGTCCCGCTTCGTCGTCCCGCTTGACTCGCGCAAGGATATCCAGGACTCGGCGTGGCAGCTGCAGGGCTCGCTGCCCGGCTGGAAGGGCTACCTGAACCGGTTCGACGGGTACACGCACTCGGCGGATGCGCTGAGGGCGGTGCACCGGGCCACGCAGGCGCGGGGAGTGCGCTTCGTGCTGGGGCGCACGACTGGCGCGGTGGAGGAGATCGTGTACGACAAGGGTGGGCGCGCCACGGGCGTGCGGACGAAGGATGGCCGCTTCCACGCCGCCGCGCTGGTCATCGTGGCCGCCGGCGCGGTGGCGTCTAAGCTCATCAAGGGCGCGGGCGGCTTCGTGCACGCCAAATCGTGGGCGGTCGCGCACATCCAGCTGACCCCCGAGGAGAGCGCTGCCCTGCGTGGGATCCCAGTCGTATACGCGCGCGACCTTGGCTTCTTCTTCGAGCCCGACCCGGCCACGAACCTGCTCAAGCTGTGCCCCATGGGCGCGGGCATCGTCAACACCGACCGCGGCACGGGCGTCTCCTTGCCCCCCTCGCAGCACGACGCCAGCACCGGCTTCCTGCCCGCCGTGGACGAGGCTAAGCTGCGGGAGCTGCTGCGACAGACGCTGCCCGAGCTGGCGGACCGGCCGTTCGTCCGGAAGTCGTTGTGCTGGTTCGCCGACACCGCCGACTCGGACTTTGTCGTCGACTACGTGCCCGGGTCATCGAGCTCCGTCATTCTGCTGTCTGGCGATTCGGGACACGGGTTCAAGATGTTTCCCATTGTCGGAAAGTGGGTCACGGAGCTCCTGGCGTCGCCGAGCGGCCAGACGAATGCGCGGTGGCGGTGGAAGGAGACGCCCAAGGGGGGAGACTGGGGCAGTGCTGTGAGTTGGAGGGTTGGCACGACAACTGAGTTTGCGGACATCAAGAGGGCTGGAAGGGAGAGCAAGCTGTGATGGGGGTGTGCTGGCTTTCGCGCATTCAGGAACCCTTTGAGGTCTGGGCGATGTAGCTCATGCCTGGGTAAGTAGGACAGGACATCGATACCCGGTACCTACCAAATGCTGTTATCCACTATAGCGCGGTCTATCCATTCGGTATCCTCGTCCTGGATAGAGCTAGCAATTGCAAGTATCTGCTCCGACCATAGGTCATCACCACCTCCGGTGGCATTTGTAGGCACGTCAAATGGCCCCGGTTGTGTTTGCAGAAATCCCGGGTGCTGGTTACTGCCCGCTTCTGGGTGAAGGACGTCTCCCTGAAACGAGGGACCTCCAAGATTCCCGGCCGGAGCAGAACCAGCGGACGATGCCGGCTTGGCCCTGGGTTCATCAGCGATGGAAATCAGCATCTTATCTAACCGTTGTATCTCCGACTTGCGCCAGCTGGCAATCAGGTTACCGCTTGATTCGATATCTTCGAGCAGTGCCAGACATCTCCGCACCCAAGGGTCACGGTCTATCAGGAGGCTCTTGTCGACAGCTGCGCCGACGAGAAGGACTGTTGACGATACGTAGAGAGGGTCTAGGTCTAGCGAGAGAAATGTCTCTGCGGTTTGCATCAGTATCTGGCCATGGCCGCAATTTGGCAGGTCAACGTGGCCGGCTGCTTACCGAGGAGGCACTGTGCCTGCAAGCTCTCGAGGATTATGATTATTTGCTGAGCAGCTTCCATACATACTTGCAGCACCGTGCGCATCCGACCTGGCATGGAAGACTTTGTGCCCGTGGGCGATTCGAGCTTAATTTTTAGACAGCAAAACACCAGAGGCCGCGTTGCCAGTATGATACACTATGCGCAGGTACACTTGTCAATCACGCTGCGCCTGTTGCCATCTGGGGCAAGGAAAAGGCCGAGAGCAGCTCATACCTGATGATAGAGAAGATGGAGAGAGGCGGAGATTCTCGATACGCCGTCGCCAGACTGGTCCGGCCTCAATGGCAGGACATGGGTAAGCTCGCAAGCCAAGGCTGCTATATGTTCCAGAGCCACCTTTGTACTTATTAAGAAATTCTTGGTGGGTCTTCCAGTAACACCATAGATAGCTGCAGCGACGAGGTCAGGTCAGTCCGTCCGTGGGGGCCATGGAGCCACGGGAGGAAAAGCAGAGGGCGCAGCGGCGATGGAGCAAGGGGCCTTACTGTTATTGACCTCAGCAATCAGGCGGGCCAGCTTTATGTGAAGGTCAAGAGCGGCTGTCCGCTGACGAGAGCCTTGATAAACAGGCAACTGACAGTGGACATCGCCGTCCTGAATGGACTGAGGCAGTCCCATCAGACTTGTCATTTGCCGATCTAGGATGTAAACCGTCCACCAGATCTTGCGACACCTTTGAACGTGGGGCTCTCCAAGGTGATGGACTGGCATATCTGTGTGCATGCCGTAGGCGAGAGCGGTCCGCATAGCTTGGCCGATCTGAGGCAGGAGTGAGCTTTACAATCAGCAGGCAGGGGAATGCATGGGCAGAGACGCACAAACAAATGCGCGGCGTTGCGATGATCAACAGACTGGAGGTAAAGTGCTATGCAGCACAACATCTCTGTGGAGACGACTGGGTCATGACAGAGTATGTGTGCGGGCGGAAGGATCTCCATGGCTCCGAGGAAAAGCTCCGCACCGCAGGGGCGTTTCCCGACAGGTTTCTTCATGACAAATATTTTGCCGAAGGCTAGGATGAGGAGGAAATGTATATACCACAAACCTGCCTTTTCTCGGGCGACATGGCGGTCAGGTTCAGCGTAGAATTGCTTGAGGCGCTGGAGGAAGTCGTCGTCGTCGAAGAGGTGGAACATCTGGCCGCAGTGGAATTTGACGGCATTGATGAGGTACTCGGAGTGGTCAAGGCTCGGGACTGCCAGCGATGGCCCGTCCTTGTTCGAATCCGATGCTGACCTCGGGCCGAGCATGCTGTCCTTGCTATTCCAGCAGCCAAGGTCGTAGGCGCTGCCGTCAAAGAGAACCATGCTCGGTGGTAGGGGGGCTTGGTGTAGATACTCATAAGCCATCTGCAGGAGCTTCCCAGTAAAGCTCCAGGTAGACGACGTGCCAAGGTAATAGACTGGGAGCGGTATCAGCCAGCATCGCAGAATAGCATCACGCAAGAGAAGAAGATACAAACATGTTCTTCCGTCTGGTGTCGACATGAAAGTCGACGGTGATGCAGCAAGTGGGTTGGTGATGCTCGCCTGGTTCAGGCCCTGGTCCTCGGATAATTCCTCATGTGCACCATGGTCCGGGTTGCTCTGCGAATTGCCTGCATGGCCGCGGACGGAACTGGTCAGTCACCGGGTCAAAAAGCTCGCCAGCTATACCTGGGGCCAACAGACCATCTTCAAACACCCCGTTACTGTCGTGGCCTGAGACAGACAAGGCTGGTACGCCGCCGTCGGTGGCGGGATACGTAGATGGACGGGGAGGCAGACTTCCTTCGGCCGGGGGCGGCGAGAGCGTGTGGCTGTGCTCTAAGCGACCACTCCTCCGCTCTAGGTCCAGGAGATACCTGGAAGAGCTCTTTCAGCACGCCCAAGGTCGCACAAGGCTGGTGTTCTGGAGACTGGAGAGGGGGGCGCATATACGCTCTGGATACGAAGACTTTTGTCTCGTTGTCGTCGAACCTGCAAGGAACCTTGCGTTTGTTGCAGCCCTCACAAGGCTGAAGGCCCGAACACTTGATTTTCTGCTTGCGGCAGCGAGAGCATCTGTATCGGGCAGCCACCGCGTTAGGAGAGGGGCCAGTCTTGTGTGTGGCAGAAGCAGGTGTTGATGAGGGACTCACGCGTTGGGTACTCGTTTTCCCGTTCTTCTGGCAGCAGATGCCTCCATAACAAGGCTGGCAGCAGCACATACAACGAGGAAAACCTAAAGGATGAGAAGACATGTAATCAAATGATGTCGCAAGATCGATATGGCACCGGAGGCTGTGTTGCTGGACTGCCAATGGTAGTCATTCCGACCGAGGTATTGTCGTTCAGTCAGTTCAGGAGGTTACCAAGGTATCCGCAGAGGCCACCACCAACCAGCCCCGTCAGGTCCGTAGATAGGCGGTAATCTTGGTTGCAGAGGTGCCCATCTCCGCTGTCTCGCGCATGCTTCTTCCCCCGCATTTCCCCCAGTTCACGTCAACCAGGCTGCCACGACATCGCCGTCCCACACTTTATAGCACGCAGCTGCCTAATAAGCTAGATTCATCCACAGCGCCTTCACTGCTCGCGCTGGTCCTTGTCCAGTCTCCCTTGGTCCCTCCCTCCATACCCTCCTCGACGAGCTCTGAAATCCCCCGGCAGAGATCACGGCTCGCCCACTCGAGTGACACCCACAAAAATTCAGCCATTGGTTCCGACGTGAGCACTCATGCGACCCTCCGGACAACTGTCGGCCTTGATGCGTTGGATGCTATCCACGTGCCCCATTGCTGGGCAATACTGTCTAGTTGCATAGAGGAATGGGTCCCCATATGCGATACGGCGAGAATGCACGCTCTCGGCTCTGCCGATGCCCATCGGCCGCTGTCCCGGCCGCCTCACGCAGTCATCCACACCCAGGGCTAGGCCTCAATTACAACGCGCTAGAAACACCGTTTCACACCCGTCTGTGGGAGATCCCAGGTTAAAGCGAAATGCAGGGTCCGATATCGCCCAGACATTGGAGGATGGCGGGATTGGCAGACGTTAACTAAGTTACAGCATCCTCTATCGTACCGTATCAAAAGCACACCGTCGGACTGCAGTAAGTGGGAATGCAATCATACGGACGCAAAATGTACCTGAGTCATTAGCGACGGCCACAGAAGTTTGCAGCGCCAAGGCGCAATCGAAATTGTGTCTCGGCGTCTAGATCACCGCATGCTCAAATGGGGGCGGATTTTGGCTTGTTGTCCTGTCATCCTGACGTCAAAAGCAGAGAGCTTCTCGTTGGGGGAAATCAAGGAACCGTACAACCATCATATATCTGTTCCCTATTAGTGTATTAGTGTGCGCATAACTATACCACCGTCTCACTTGCAACCTTTCACCTACTCTTGTCATTAGTTCAGCCCAATTGAAGTTCAGCAGCATTCTTTTCTCCCCATATAATCCCAACCGGCGCTCAGCGCACCCTTACGAAAATGGGCGCTGTCTCACACTTTCTCAAGCGCATCCTTTCCGGCCTGGCCCTGGGCGCCGCATCAGGAGCCCTAGCAGGCATCCTGTTGGGCATTGCTTTAGGCCTAGTTATCGGTTGCATCCTTGGCCTTGTGCTGGCAGTTCCCCTGGCACTCGTCGCCGGCATCGTCCTGGGTTTAATCGCGGGTGTCAGCGAGGAGACGGTTGCCAACATGTTGAGGCAGGCGACGGACGCGGCCACAAACCTCATAAATTTTGGGTTGGGCCTTTTGGAGGGTGGTCAGAAAAAGGATTGACGACATCATCTTCACATGCCGGCCGCGGTCGTATGGGATACGTCTCGTGTGCAAAGAAACACATGGCTAGCCGACGCTGTATGGGCACCCTCCGCTGCGCCGATGACGAACGGCATGAAAGGCACATGGGCCTAACATCCAAGATGGTTGAAACGGCGCTTGGGAAGAAACCTCCGCAGCCACGACAATTTCTCAGCCTCAGATTGGCTCCGGGACTCTGTCAGCAGCTGAAGTCCTATCCACGCCTATCGAGTCCGCAAGAGACAATATGAGCCCAAGAAGTTCACAACGACGTGAGAAGCAGCAGTGCCCATCCTGTGACCTGGCAACTTGTGCCAATATGCTTCCGTGTCACTGCTGTTTCCGGGTTTGATCAAGGTATGGAGGAGAATAATCATGGAGACGAAGGAAAGAGTCTCCCTATTCGGGTGACCTGAGACTAGAATGAGCATCTCGATTGCTTTGTGGACTATTGCGGTCGTCTAGGAAGATAGTCTAATTGCAGGCCTTGAGTCGACACATCGATCAGCCCGTATAGGATACATCGTAAAGTATAGCCAATAGACATGCCCTCGTACAGGATCAAAACAGAATTAAGTAGGCAGACAGAATCGAAGGAATCCTCTCTCTATTCTAGCCGTCACGATATACCAGGCGCCCGAATTGCCCCTACACATGGATATAGTCTTTATTAGTTACATCGTCTTGCCTGGATAAAATAGGTTCTTCGCGGCCCCATGGGGAATCAGCTCGCGCGCGATGTCGTCCACCCATTCCTCCTTCCCCAGTGGCTCTTCGACATCCGACAGTGCGATGTCAGTCCACCCATCGTCGGGGCTTGCTCGTGCCTCGCATTTCCCGAGCTCCGCCGGCAGAGAATCACCGTGCCCGCATGCGGTCCCAGATGAGATGGCCTGTTTCCGAGCTTGAGACTGTGGCCCAGGCGCGGGTGGATGTACTAGTGGCGGCTTCTGGAAAGAGAGCTGAGTCTGGAGGTTTAGGCGGAGCAGCGTGGTGTTATCAGGCGCATGCGAAATCTGATCTTCCCTGCCTTCACTTGGCTCGGACGCAGCGAGATGCTTCATTTTATAACCCCTCAGGACTCCCGTTTTTTCTTTAATTGCTTTCTCCGTGTCGAATAACTGCAAATGCAGCATCTTTTGTTCTGCCTTCGACATTACTCGACTCAGCTGCTGCGCTATTACGAACGCTCGAGAGTCGAGATCTTTGATCAAGTGCTCAAGCTGCTCAATAATAGCGGTGCCCGAGCTCGCCTTTGAGGACATATATGTCCTGGATTCGGCGGGCAGTCCGCTAGGATCATTCTGCTTTGGTTTCTTAGACTTCTCGTCTGCGGGTGAGGGTATTCCTTGGTTGTCATCCGTCGGTTGTGGCTCCCGACTGATATATGGAATGCCTTCCCTGGCTGGTGCCTCCAATCTTCGCCGAGCCTTCAGAATACGCCGGTCGATCAAGCGAGGGTTGGGCGATGAGTCGGGAGGGAGAAGCTTCTTCTCTGAGAGTCTTGTCGAAGGATGGTACCTCTCTCGACTCCGTGCTGTGTCTTTCAAGCGAGAGATGCTATCGTGTTGTGGCCTGGTTGCCTTCGCATCGGCCTTTGTGTCTAGCGGTAGGAGCTGGGCTTCTGGGGTCGCATCCACGTCGGAATGTGCCTTTCCAGTGGTCGGCCAGCTAGACACAGCTGGGTTTGATGGAACTGGCGACGAGTTGTCAGAAGATTTCGCCGTGACCTCTGTTTCAGACCTGTCTCTGGCCACTGTTGCCTCCTGCGGCAGCGATATACGGCCGGTTTCTTCGGGAACCGCATCCATGATGGCCAACTTTTGAGCATCAGGCCGTGTCCAAAGTAAGCCTTGGAAGAATCTGGAGAGTATGGCCAAAGACAGATAGCTACGAAAATTCAATTCTGGTTTTCAAATCACCCCCGACCTGTGCTAGGGCTCATATTATGGGAGACTAAGCTAGCATCTCCACGGGAGGCAGCTGAACTTTGGGAGTGACTGTTCTCCAGTGTGTATTCATATGTTGGCGACCACCGGTCCAAGGCACTTCACAGGCCGAGTGTCATTAGTTCCTCAAGGTGACGGACTAACTTTGGGGTCGCCTGTAAGGTAGGAAGCTTGATATCTTTAATGACAAGACGGTTTCCCCTTTGATCGCTTAGCAGCGTGTACACGAGAATTTGTTAGTCACACAGGTGGCTAAAGTGTACCTTAGGTGCCTCGTTGTCCAGCTGGCCGTTTGACGTCGTCGACACACTAGTCACGACCAATCACTTGACGGTCCAGTCAATTCCGCCCTAGATATCTACTATGTATTTCCGTAAGCCGTCCAAGTATCGAAATTGACTCCTCAGTTCGGGAAGCCCAAAAGCCGGTCCAAGGGATGGCGCAAGCGGATCCCATGAGAGAATGGAGATCCGGTACCTCACAGAATCCAGATAGCATGTAGAAAGATATTGACGAATCTTTGGGCCCTCATTACGTACTAACAGCAACAAATGTGGTACTCGACTAGGTATTCCTATACAGATGTATAACATTTGATCAACGCCCGACTCCTCGAAATGCAAGCCAATCCACAAAACAGCTCCTAATCCTCCATGGCCGATTTGGCCTTCTTCTTGGCATTTCGAAGCTTTGATTTGCGCTCGGCGATCTGTTTGTCCAACTTGTCGTCGTTGCTCTCAGCCACGGTCTCCTTCTTGGCCTTCTTGGCCTTCTTGGTTCTGGGCTCGTCGTCCGTAGGCGCGTCTATTGACTTCCGCTTCTTTCCCACATTGGCTTGCTCCTTTCTGGCCTCGATCGCCTTTGCCTGCTCGGATCCGTCGGCGACAACGTCGGTCTCTGCATCCACCCACAGCTCCTCGTCCTGCCAGATCGGCAACGCCACGGTCTCGGGCCCCTTGACAAACATGCTCTTGACCCCATTCTTCTTCTTGGGCACAAACTTGGTGGCCATTTCGTTGGCCACCTTGATGATGTTTTCGGACAATGCCTCGGGCTGCATGCTCGCATAGCCGACCTTGACAGCAGTGTTGGTCGAGGGGGACAGGTTCACAAGCGCAGCCCCAATCGCCTTCTGAATCTCGGCGGCAACCTCCGAGGCTGGGCGACAATTCACCTCGTTGGGGTCCCTCTTCACCCGCTTGCCCTGCTCCCTGGGCTTCTTGCTCTGGAGGACCACTGGTATCGGCCGCTTCGTGGTCGACTTGTAGAAGACGCTGATGGCCTTTGGTAGCCTGTTGATGATGCGGTCGTCGGCGAGGAAGATGTCATGCTCGGCAAAAAGTTTGCGCTGGGCCTCATATTGCTTGACCTTGGCCGTCAGGTGTTTGTGGTCGATAACCCTGGTGACACGCTTTCGGAGTTCCTCGGGGAAGTCTTCAGACGCAACAAGGTTCTTGTAGTGCCGCTGGGGATCAGCGACTATCAGGCATATGGAGGACTCGGTATCGGTATGGAGAGGGTGTGGAAGGTAGATCTTGTTGGGCTTCAGCGCCTTGGAGTCGTGGATGTGTCGCTTGGTGGTGACAGTGAGCCAGACTGGCGTCTCGGCCACAGACAGGCTCTGGTCGTCATCGGCGGCTTCGAGGAGGTTCTTCTTCTTTGAACTGGAAGCAGTCTCCTCGGCAGTCTTCTTGATGTGGGCCAGGAGCGCCTTGGACGCTTTCAATGCCTGCAACAGATGATTAGTATTTTAGAGAAGTATGGCACGCGAGGATCTTGAGTATAGTACCTGGTCAGGATCAATTGAGAAATCGCCCTGTTTGGCGACAGCGGTAGCGGAGGGAGCCATGATGTGTCTGGTTCCTTGGGCTAGGGAGTGAAGAGAAGGAAACTTGGTTGGTGGGTATCGCCATCGCCCGCCCAAGAAACCTGGGCAGGGCAACATTTTTTCGGGTGGCTTATCGATAAGAACAATCAATAAACAAGGCTAGCCGGCTGGTCACAGCTGGTTAGGGCCACTTTACCAATGCGCTAGGTACCTTTCGCCCCACCCGTGTCCGTCCAGTCGGTGGATTAACTCGCCTCTCATCGGCCCTGCAGAAGAGTCTTGTCTCTCTTTCTCTTTTCTTTTCTTTTTTTTTTTATTGAAGTCAAAAGTCTCGATATGGGTGTATCTCTAGCTAGGGCCAAGATCTATGGTCCGAGTCTAATCCTTCCTCATGTGTATTGGAAATAAAACGGGAACGAAGCCATACCGTCTACCTATATCGCAGCCCACCGGCCAGCAGTTCAAGCGCGAGCGTCCGCTGAGTCCTCCACACTGACCTTTCCAGAGACAACGTCCTTGACAACCGACAGGATGTCGGAAAAGCTTGTGAAGGTGGTGTGAGGGACGTTCTCCTTCTCACAATACACCACGAGGTCTGCAGTCCGAGTCAGCTTCCTCCCGGGCGGGACTTGATCTTTTTTAAGGTGGTAGCACAGGTGAACTCACCGCGCCCGGCCTTGGCAAACATCAAATCGGTCTCCTTGGCTGCGGACAGATCAGAGACACCATCGCCAGCGTAGAACAGGTATGGCCGCTCAGCCTGCGGCAGGCGGGAGTATTTCCGGATCTCCAGCGACTTGTCGTGTCCGAAGCCGCTGTCGTCGTGGAAGACGATCTCCCATCCTCGCTCCTGGTCGATTTGCTTGCCAGGCCGCGCCCTCACGTCATTGCTCACAATCTGCAGCTCGCTGGCGGCCTCGTCGCCGAGGAGATGTCCCAGCAGCCCCCTGATGACGGGCGTCATGCCGCCGCTCAGCACGACAATGGGGATGTTGTTCGCCTTGGCGTACGCATGGAACTCCTTGAAGCCCGGGTCCAGCTGGATATTCCTCAGCAGCAGGTCGATGCACTGGTCGTAGGGCGCGCTTATGCTGTCCATCATCTCCTGGAAGCTGTCCCGGAAGTCGCGGCGGCCAAAGAGCACGTCCTCGTTTCCCTTCTTGCGCAGGGCGGCACCGAAGCCGATGTTGTCCGTCATAAAGTCATTGCTGTCCTGCAACGTGATTGTGCCGTCGAAATCTGTGAAAAAGATGTACTTGGGGCTGGTCTTGAGCGCCGGCAGGTCGGACGCGGGTGCGGAGCCCATCGTGACGTCTTGGTGGTGCGGGCGATCGCTTCAGGCGACTGGTGAATAAGATTGAGGGGCTATAGGGCAGCCTGCCAGGCGACGGGTGTGAGATGAGAAAAGATAGGCCCTCCCAGACAGCTGCTGTGAGTTCCAAGGCGAGGTTGATAGGACACCAGGGATGAGACCCGCAAGAAACACGTTCCGGCAGCAGGCTCCGCCGTTGGAGGGGCTGATGGGCCACTTTACTTACCTGGGACCTCAGGGATCTCAGGGCCGCGGTCGGGGCCTCGCAGAATTTCTCGCCGATCGGGGCGTTGACGTACTCGGAGCTCATTGCACCGGCCGTCGGAGGACACGGCTGCGGTCCTAACCCGTCCGAGGCCGCGGCAGGCCCCTCCACCTCAGCGCCCCTGAGGTTTATTAATACACATTAATATCGGATGCTCACGGGCAGCAAGGATACGGCATTCAGGTGGCGGCACAAGAGAGTCTAATTCAACCCCATCCACACACGTCCATCCCAACACAGTGACACAGTGTCAACGCCATCATGTCCTCGTCGAGCTTTGCGCAACCGCCCAACCACAGATGGAACACAGGGTGCCCAATGCTGAACTCTCCGCCGCACATCTCAAGCTTGTCTGTCAGGTGAAGGTCTTCAGATCTCCGCATCGAACGGCTGGGGTGAGATCGGTCCCGGCATCGCAACAAATCGCGCCGTTGCTGGTGTTAACTCCGATGAAAGTGGCTACGTCAAAGTGCCAAATCAGCTCTGACAACGATGCATGTTGTTATAACTGGGAGGATGAGATCAGCCTACTCAGGTCAATACTGGCCCAGGCCGTGCCCTCGGGGCTACCACAGTAACAGCTGTAGTTGTAGACGGTGCTCAAGGTGTTATTGCAGCTTGTGCAACTCGAGACGTAACCGCCGCTGCAACAGCCGGCGTTAGCACCCCTGCTTTTGGAACTCCTCACGGGGTTGCTCGTATTTACCCATGATGGGCGGCCAGGTTAGGGAATTCATAAGCGAGGCAGTTGTCAAGGTAGAGCGAGGACGTGTGGGCCGCATTGTTGCTCTCACTGAGGCAGTTCATCCCAACGAGTGTCGTGTGGTCCAAGTTGAATTCTGTCCCCTGACAGTCGTGTGCAAAATTTGAGAAGTTTGGAGCAGAGAAGTTTCCACCCATTATTATTTCAAGATGAAGTGAAGACAAGTTCAAATGTTACGTTGGTGAAATGTGCAGCCTTAGCTACGTTGACGGTGGCAGTGCGCCTCTTCGCTTGCTTGCTTCCCAAAGCCCAGGTGTAGACGGCTTGTGGTAAGATATATCTCAAATTTATAGGAGAATATGGGTACTTAAGTATCTACGGCCTTGTGATTCACAAATACCAAGGTCTGCCAAGATTGGTTGCCTGTGAGAAGCCATGTGTGTCACTGTTTGGCTGGTGTCACGAGGACAAACGTGATTCAAGAGTACCTCGGCACTGCATAAAACGGCCTATTTCCAATATAAACCAGATAGAGCTTCTCGAGGATGATTTGTGTGCGAGATACTCATTTCGCCTTGTCCTCATCGGACTCGAGCAGCACGAAACTTCTTTGTCTTCATCACGGCTTCGAGTCGGGAACACCATCAGAGAGCCTTTTGAAACGAACGCGGAGATTCGCACCCATAAAAACGGAGGGTACACGGGTACATGTAGGCCCCCAGTGCACGTACAACGCGTACCACCCAAATTAGTATGCAAACCATTATTTTGACCTTAGCTGCCGTTACTGCCGGTAGTCCTTATTGCTGCTTCGGTAATGCTACTATCGCCATACTTGCTGCAGTAGGAATCGCTTAAATTGATGGTGTTTTGCTATGTATCTAGTCTGTACGGACCATAATCTCGTCTTGAATCTCCTCCACCTTGTTGTTGTTGTTGTTGTTGCTGATGAGGTCCCCAATAGTCAGATCTACTCGTGGTAACTGGTTGATGCTTCTGATAGCTGCCGTACGCTGCCGCTTAGCCCCTGACCTTGTGCTTAAGGGTGTGCCTGCTGCTGAGGTCTGCGTAATTGATCTCGTGATGTCTGATAGCGGCCTTTGCTTCTGAGGCTGCTGCTTTGCCTTCTTTATGACCCTTCTTGCTAGCTGCTGGCTCTGAGGGATGCTGGTGTGCTGGGCATTATTGCCACGGGCGTCCTCTTTATCTAGGGACTGGAGGGTTATGTTATTATACTTGAAAGCTGAATTTATATGCTGTACTGAAGCTGTTGTTGCCCTCATCTTATCGCCAGCCCTGCTGCTGAGGCTTATTATGGTGGAGGTTGTCTTTTTACCCATTATAGCCTTCCTATAGCTCTTGAAGAGACCCTCTTTATTAGTTGCAAACGGTGCGTTCTCATAAGGTCTGCCCTTTATAGCGGTAATCTTCTTTAGTAAGTGTATGCTGAGGAGAGGGTTCTTGAGGGAGAGGTTATAATTAAGGTAGTAGTCTTTATATACATTACTCTTCTTAAGAGGAAGTAAAGCCTCCTCTTTATTAGTAATGCGGTTTGCATAGATCATGCTGTACTGTGTGTAGACTGTATAGCTGTAGTTAGAAGGTCTGCAGTGATTCTATAGGGCTTCTTTTTGAAGCATCCTTAATGCCTTCTGGTGCTTGATTGTGAGTATCTCTAGCGCCGCCCTTGAGACCTATAGTGGCAGCTGATTAAGCTACTTCTTGTTGTTGAACTTCTGAAGTGATGATATCTTTTGCTTTGCCTCCTCCTAATGGAGGCTATAAGTAGTATTATTGATAGCCTTATGATTAGCTATTATTAGATAGAGAAGATTTCCTATTTTGTAGCCTAGGTATACTTTTAGCTTCTGGTGCATTTGCTTAGTGGAGGAGGTTGTATGTAAGCTGAAGTTAAGGGTTTTGTAGATCTAATGGGCTGCTTATTTGGTAATAATCTCCTTAGCCTTATTGATGTACTATGTCTTAAGGTATTGGATGATTGCTGTTTGGTTTGAGAAGACCTTTTGAAGCTGTTATTAAGCTATATTATAGATCTCGTGATTTATAGAGTACTTTATGAACTTAAGGAGGTTGAAGAGGGTTATTTAAGTGTATAGTACCTCATTAGGTACCCATAAGGGTACTATAGCCTTCCTTCTTGCTAGCGCTATAAGGGAAGTAAGATTCTTATCCTTCTTATTGAGATCTTCGGCCTTAGTGACCTTTATAGTGTTTTCCTTTGGAGCTCCTAGCGTTAGTACCTCCGGGCCTCCCGTTGCCAGCCCCATAGCTCCCGGCTTACGCTACTTCTTCTTAATGTTGAGGATAATGTTTATATTGATGTGGAAGATATATAGCTAATGGTATGCCCTGGGGAATTTATACTTAAGGGCGTTAATTAGAGCGTTATTATAGTTAGTAATAAAGAGCCTTAGAGGCTTGATTTAGTACTTGTAGAGAAGATCATAAAGCTACTTAAGAAGTTACTGGAAGCTAGATTCTCTTTTATTATTAATGACCCCTTGGAATAGTGGTAATATTCTCTTTATGTGGGTTACTGCTGTACCTTGAAAGAAGGGTATCTTCTTACTATTGGTTGAATAGGTATAGTTAAGCGAGAGATTGCGTGTGAAGTGTGGCTTTTGAACTTATGCTAGCTGTTGCTTCTTGTACTAGAAGATACTCGTAATGCTTCCCTCCTTATTAGTAGCCCAATGGTATTAGCAGCCCTCCTTCTTAAGCTAGTCTAATGCTGCTTGGGTAGGTGTATAGATGCCCTGCTGCTTCTTATAATAGGCCGCTAGCTAGTCCTTTATGGTGTTTGGCCCTAGTAGTATACCTGGGTACTCTTGGTATAGAGCTGCTGTGAGTTTTTGAGGCTTTATAAGGGCTGGGTCTATAGTTGTGTGGGTGAGGAAGTTGTGATGATCTTATAATAGCTTTGCCTAGCCTTACTAGGCTTTAGGTACCTTTTAAAGGCTGTGGTGAGTATATATGCTCTCCTGGATTATTAGTACCTATTTGCCTGATGATGCCCTTATTATATGGGTGATGGTTTGCTATTTGTAGTTTGCTTTGATTATTGAAGCGTTAGAGACTTTTATAGTTGAAGATTGCAGTACACCTCTGCTGCACTCTAAATCCACCTATATAGGCTTAGACCTTCTGATTATCATTAGGAATCTAGCAGATTTTATAGCTTTATCTAAATTAGCCTTAAGGTCCTTATAGGTATTATATCCACCCTGGAAAAGTTTGAGGAAGGTAGAAGGGTTGGAAAGTGCTGGTTGATGATGATTTGTAGTAGTAATATTGGTGTTTTAGTTGTAATAGTTAGCTTGCTATTGTACCTTAAGACCTAAATAATCAGGTAGCTGTGCTATTACTATAATGCTGAAAATTTAATATTTGATTGATTAGATCTTCTTTTTAATGTAAAAATGATTGATTCTGATGAGAATTTGATTGCTGTAGTAAAGTGTTGATTGAGAGTTGTTATTTGCAAGTTAGTAGCGATGGGGGCGTTGTAGTGTGTTGGGTGCTATAGCTGCAAAAAGTACTGAAGGGGTGGTGAGGTGTGGTTGAAAGTGGGGCTAATGAAGCAATCTGATTGGCTGCAGCCTAGCGCTGGGGGCTGTATCTGTATACCCTCCGTTTTTATGGGTGCGAATCTCCGCGTTCTTTGAAACGGCAACCGACATGTGCAGTTTCTGACATCGAACAACGAGTTCCTCCGTGCTTCCGAAACGCCAGATTAGCACATCCCAAATTTTGAGGAGCCACCGGAACTGTGTTCTCAGCTTCTCGATGCACTCATTGTGCTGTGCCCAGTTAGATACGTCGTCTCCGGATCTGACTGACAAGCCAGCAGTGCTAGATTTCTGCCTCGTTAATTGATTAGCCCAGCTCTTCAGCCAGCTTTTTGCCATGCATGGGCCAGTCTACGCAGGTCGAGAATATGAGCCATAGCCTGTCTGCTCAAGCACGGAAAAACGGGCAGAGGACTTACCTATTTCGACGTTCCCGAGCAAAAAGGCTGGAGGGTACATCAATGCGCACGCTCCCGAAGCAGTCGCGGAGCCTTTGCCTTGGTACCAGCGACAGCTCTTTGGTCCAACCGACGGTTTTCTTGTTATTTGAGAACAGTACCCATGAGATCATTATTCATGTTTTCAGAGCCAATATCTTGCCAAGAAGCCAGGTGAAACCCACTATTTTCAATCTAGGATTAGTTTCTTTGGTTTGGTTGTTGTTATTTAGTCAAGTACCTTCTGATTTGTGCTCTCTGCGAGACCACAGACAGGTGACAGGGAACCGTGCCCAGATTATTTTCAAATTACACACATCGTATTCTATTCTACTATCCGTAAGCTAACCTCTTAAGCTCATTTCCAACATCATTTCTGGCCTCCATTGCCTATTCGCTCCAACGGTGCCAACTGCAGGAACCCATGCGTGAGTTCAGGATAGTGGTGCCACTTCTTGTGCATGTACAGGAGGGCTCCAAGTTTTTTATTCCCGAACCTTCATCCTTAGAGATGGCCAGCTTTGGGTAGAAGATGCGGATCGGGATGGACCCGTGGGGACCTCGAACTGCTGTGAATTCAACCTTCCCAACCGGTGCTTGCTTCTCCTTGGGCAGCTTATGAAAACCAGAGGTTTCGAGATGGTGGCGGCGCTCCTGGTGGAAATCAAAGTCACCTCCAAGGTGCAATTTGGGGATTGTCTCAGTGCTGAGAAATGTTTGGAGTGAGGCTGCAAGCGTGGTGCGGTCCCCTGTTGTCGGGATATGACTCCGTGTCCTCGTTGTCGAAAGGGCCAATGCTTGTGTAGGAAAGGGGAAATTGGCGGGTTTAGACTTTGAGTACAAATCCATTATTTAATTCCTTAGAGGAGTAGATGGAACGTATAATTTTACCGTGTGGTTGGTTTTAGTTGTGTTTTCGTGACCGTGATATCATCACAGGAACATTTACTTACACAACATCTAGGTAATTATGCTGCCAACCACCGAGCTAGCTGGTTTGAGCTGACTCTGAACCAGGCGGCAGGTTCGCCTTTGGCTGCTCGTCTTGACGGGTTCTACTCTACGCGCGGCTTGAAGTTAGTCTCATCTACATCACGAGCCTATCGCTATTTCATTACTTACAGGCTGTTATGTTTTAAAATTTATTGTTATCAGTATTATAATTTCTATTAAACGCTGGCCTTTAATCTTTTACGACTATGTAAAGGGACCGCTGTAGCACCTCTTTTCTTTGAGGGAATTGTGACCGGATTAAAAACGAAACCAACCACCTAGGTAATTATGTACACTGTACAGCCACAACTATACCATACAGAAGCCGGAAGTCTTTGGCGATTTCAATGTCTTCAGGTTGTTCATTCCAGTGTGTGATGGGACTCGCTACTTGTTTCTCTGAGTCCAGTTAAGATACTTGGGCCAGCTTACAGCCGCATGAATATCCAATGAAATGTCGGGAATTTTTCACGTGAAATACGCTGCGAAGAGAGGCTTTTGGGTTGATTTATGGGTTTCATTCCCCAATGATATTTCCGATGCTTCAACTATCAATTTGAGGCTCAGAAATTGCTGCTGGACTTCAGGAGTCATGGGGTCGAGATGGGATCCTTAAGTCGTCTTAAGTAGCTCAAAAAACAGTCCATTTTGACTCCAACTTGTGTTTCCTATCAACACTCTGCCAACCAGTGCCTAGGTCTCTAGAGGGATTTCCGTATGACCAACGATCACGGCCGTTACGGCCCCGCCTTGGCGAACCATGTGCTTGTTGTCTGCAGCCAGCATCACCAACCACCACTACGATCCCAACGCCAGATCTGTTCCGCTTTTCCGCCATCCGCCGCTAGAAGGCCCTGAGGTCTTCCAGGGTTATTCGCCCCAAAGCATGTGGCGGCAAGACCATAGCAAGCCAGCTTTTCTCTCGAGGTGCAGCATGTCCTAAGAACTATGTCACGTAAGCACATATCAGAGACTTCCGCGACAACATCTTTGCCACGCCTACCTTCCTCTCTCCTATGGGATACACTCGCCTTAGGGCAATGCGCAAGTCCTCAGGTACTCGCAGCCATTCACGTCATAGGAGAGCCCTCCCTCGCGGATTTGCTCCCACGCTTTCAAGGCCTTGGTTCTGGCATCTTCAATAGATGTCTCTTCCTTGCTCAAATTCTCTTCTGACAGAGCGTAACCGAGAGCCTTGACATTTCGCAGCAGCGTTATCCTTACGATCAAATACAGCTTGCAACTGCTGTAGAAATGCAAGAGGGGTTTGATTTCGGGATCCTGGTCTTCCAAGGGAATTTCTTCACTTGTGGGTGATGAGGAAATGGCGTCTTGTTGCTCGGCGTGGGCCGATGAAACGATTCGAAGATGGCGGTGCTGGCCAGGCCTAGTAGGCTCGCCTGTCATGTCGGTGGTCTGCTTGGTGTTTCCAGGCTCGCTTGGCTCTGGAATTTCTGAGGGTTCTGCCTGAGGCTCGTTGTTTGGTTGCTGGTAGCAAGGCTGCAGGTGCGTATCGGGGAGTTGCATGTGGCCTGTCATCAAGTGTTGCTAGAGTGGCATTGAGCAGTTGACGGAGCCATTGACTAAAATTTTGTGTGGGAGTCAGTTTGTGAGCCAGTCTGGAGACATCTGAACGGAGGAGAGTGCAAAGTGGATAGGTGATTTGTCTCGGGAGTCACTTGCTCACGTCAACAGCTAGAGCGGCTTGTTTCATGTGGATCAAGGTGAGCGTTTGCTTGATAAGTCAGTCTGCAGAGAGAAAACATTGACTTGTAATTATAATCTCCTTGTTCTGTTTGGAAAGCGGGCTCGATATGTAGTGTATTAGCCCTATGCCTGACCAGTCTGTTCAACATCAGGTGTGTGGGCTTGCCTGGTCCAAAGCCTACCTTAAGTAGGTACCTACTTAATTACTTAGCAACCACACAGATGGTGGTAAGTTCCGGAAGGAAAGACCCAGCCCTATCCGCTGGGACACTCAGCTTCTGGCCAGGTCTGCAGCTTTCAGTCTCTGCTTGTGAACTTTTCCTTTCTCCTCCTGCATGAATTTGGTAAAGCCTCCTTGGCCACAGACAAACAGCTTGGACAGATATACAACCCACGATTGAACAAAGCAGCCATGAAGCTCAGCAGCATGACGTCGATCTACGGATTGCTCGTGGCCATCATCGCCGTTGCAGCCATGAACCTTGATCCCAAGTGTGAGTAGCCCTCCTGATTGGGGGCAAACGGCCCTCTCGGGAGCAATGGGTCTTCTTTATTACGCCAACTGGGACTGAAAGAGCCTTACTGACGGATTCCTAAGCCGCCGCACTTGTTTTCAAGCACCTAAATGCCACTCTCGCCCCTGACGCGTTGGCCGTCCTTCGAACCCACGACCTGTGGACGCCAAGCACCGCCGGCCTCAACGGCCTCGAGCCCATGTTTGGTGCCAGCTACAATGCGGCCATCGAGAACGACAAGTTTGAGGCATCCGGCCTCGACATCAACGACCTGGTCCGTCTCAGTTTCGTCGGTGACAGCAGCAAGAATGTCACCGGCTTGGACACGGCTGGCGACGAGACCGGCCTTGCCACCGTTGATGTCTGCATCCCGTAGGCGTGCCTTGCCTCAGTCTCAAACCACGCAGCTCACATTTCATAATAGGTATCCCAGCTGCTGCGACACTTGTCACAAATGCGAGGAGGCATGTCTTGCCGGCATCATCTTCTTCATCATACCGTGGCTTATCTGCTCGACAGCGTGCTGGAGTCAAGCGTTCTGCAATGGATGCGACTAAGTGGAAGACCTTTATCTGGTGACCAATTCAGGGTGAAGCATCATGCCCTCTGGCTCGCGCTGAATCAGAAAACGGCGACGACAGAAGCCGACGCATGAGGAAATGGTGAGATGGCCCAAGGGGTTGGCTCTTATTGTTCACTGGAACTCAGTAGCTACTTATAGCCAGAGATAAGGCCACCAGCTCGTTGATGGGGTGTATAGCCACATCTTTTACGTGCTCGCCTTGAGAGCCAGAGCAAAACATCCAAGCCGTTCAAGCGTCATGTCCAGGTTAATGCCAGAAGATAATCATCCCTCTTTGGTCCATAAAAGTCTAAAGACCTACATCTCTGTTGATGCTAGGTACTCTAAGAATTTGTCCAAGAAATTTAAGAAAGGCGTCATAAAAACACACTTATACAAGTCACCCACATTCCGTAGTGCATGCTGCAGGAGGACAATAACCACGCATGCAGCTGAACTTGCAAAGGCCCTTGTAGCCGTCGTCCTCACCCTCCAACGGACACCCAGCAGGGAAAATGTCAGGGGCTGTTTCCGGCACCCCTGTCGACGTACAGATACACACCTCCGAAGGGCAGTAGCCTCTGCTGCAGGAGAAAGAGCAGATGCCCGCCATGTTGGGGGACTTGTCGGGCGCATTTGTTCCACCGTTGCAGCGCTGGCCGCCTGCCGTCGAGGATGGTGCGGCTGCCGACCCTGTGCGAGATGCAGAGGCCGATGCTGAGGCAGGGCCACTGGGAATCCCGCTGGGGCGGCCACTGGGGCGGCCACTGGGACTGGACTGGTTCCCACTTGTCATGGTCGTCGTCGTCTTGGTCGTCGTTGCAGTAATCGTTGAGGGTTCTGCACCGCTTGCACTGGTTGGGACAGCGCTGCTCGCAACTGGTGTGCTTGTTACCGGGGCTGGAGAACCAGAGCCCAAGGACGGGACAGCCGAGCAGGTCTTTACTGACAGGCCCACGGTGAAAGAGGCAAGCCCAGCTGCATCCAGAGGATCTGATTTGCCCTCTGGCAAGGTCCCAACGTAAGCGTTGAAGTTGTAGAGTCCGCAGGGGCAGGTCTCGGAAACATCCTTGAGCGAAACTGCACTGAAGACCTGCTTCGAATCCCGGGTCAGCGTGAACTTCTGCTGCCCGACGCCCATATCCAGCTTAAACGAGCTAGCCCCTGCCGAGGCATTGAATGTCTTGGTGTTCTTGCCCGATGTCACATCGATTGACCCGGGGGATTTCAACAGGCTGACCACAAATATTGAGTCCTGCATGTCTTCCCAGCCATTCGGCTTGCCGTTGAAGTAGTTACCGCTGGCATTGTTCCCAGGCTTCATTGTATTGTCTGTCGAATCACAGTCCACCGTCCTGGGCGTTGGCCGATACCAATAGATGATCTTGTCGTCCTTGATGTAATCATTGACTGACTTGGAACCGGCCTTGTAGGCGGCGATGAAGGGCTTGGCCAGGTCCCGCCATCCGTCGTGAGGCATGTCGTTTACCCACTTGGAGGCACCGTCGTCTTCGTGTTGCGAAGACAAAGGTGCGATATAGTGAGACTCGCCATAGTCATTCCACGTTATGATTTCCACAAAAGGTGGGCTACTCTCAAGAACCTCATTCCACCGTTGGTACCATAGGAGGTCGGATGGAAAGACAAAGTTCTTACTGTAGGACACCTCTGCACCGTAATGCGTGCTGAACCACTAAACACAGCAAAGTCAGTATCAGTCTTTACTCTAGAGGTGGCCAGGCCCGGGGGAACACGGATGACACACACGTACTGGAGATATTGGGGCTATATAGGACTTGGCACCAGCCAGCCAGTTGTGATACATGTCATCTCCCTGTGCGACCGAAACCCGAACACCAGGGGTAGGCGCCTTGTTCGCGCCATTGTTTGGCCACGCTATCCAGTTGAGTGCGCCCTCAACGGCCCCGGGGTTCGGAGTCCTCTCGGGAGTGAAGTTTGGCGCGAAGAAGACATCCATGCCGGCCGCACTCTTCACGGCCGAGACGTCTAAGCCGTCGCCGGCGAAGGACGAGGCGAACACCTTGCCGTCCACCTTCAGCTGGGCCGGCTGGCTGCTGTAAGTTGCGATCATCTGGCCGACTTTCTCAGCGTCATTGGTTGGCGAAAACCAGTTGAAGTCGAAAGAGATGAACAGCTTCATATCGTTTTTCGCCGCGCTCTCGTAGGCGTAGCCGAGCTGTGTTTCTGTGAACTCGTCCGTCCCGATGTTCAGGGCAAAGGCATCGATGCCCAGGTCCTTTGCCTGCCGCATGTCTGCGTCGTAGTCGGCCGCACTCTTGCGGCCGCCGACGATGCCCACCATGAAGTGGCAGAAGACCAGCTTCCCAGCCGTGCTCTTTGGTGTCGCATCTTGTCGGTGGACGATTTGTGGTGTCAACTTGGGTTCGAGACGTTTTATCACCAACGCCTGGACGAGAGAAGCGGCCAGGAGAAATTTGAAAAAATGGAGTAAAAACATGATAGTGTCAGAAAGGAATTTCGGAAAGGCTTTCCTAGGTTTGGAGACTGGACACCGCCAGCGATGTACTGCGATCCATCCCGGGAGTATTATGGTGGAGCGATAGACCTCACAATGCCTCGTTCCTTTGACCTCACCAGCCCGGGGGCCTTTATAAATTATCTAGCTAAGTAGGCAAATGGAAGGACGGCAGCGTTCGTTGGGAATAGCGCCATCGCGGCGGGCGACCCACCGGCGGCCAGCCAATGAGGCGGTGGAGCACACCAACACCCATTCCGACTGAAACGAAGGCACCAAGAGAGGAAATGTGGGCCAAGACTTGCTGCGAATGGCGTCCACGATGGTGATTTCCTGCCGGCCAAGGTAGGGCTCAGAGTGTTTGAGGGACTTGGTCAGGGGCTGGTGCCTGCAATTTACACTACAAAAAAGCCTGTGGTGGCGGCGACAGAATGCCTGGGATGCGTGCAGGCAGGGAAAACGTGGCGCTTGGGAACAAAGGGCCGCGGCCTGCAGTATTATTAGACCTGCAGAGTGGTTACTTTAATCCGGGGAACAAGAGGAACAAACCAAAAAAAGAAAAAACAGAGAAACAAAAAGGGTAAAGGGAAAAGGGATCCAAAGGGGATGGATATTCTAGACCTCTTGTCGTCGGTTCCCTTGTTATGCACGTCATCTGCAGCTCAGTGTAGCGGGTGGGTAAGGGGCCACTCCCTTGATTGGTGCTGGCTGGGCTTAGAGGCTGGCGCCTGTGGCCACGCCCCAACCTTAAAAGGCACTCGGACAGGACTACTGGCGGCTAATCGCGCGCTTACATGTAGACTAATATCATGTCAAGCTAGGATGTGAACCTCGTAAGCGTTTTTTGGTTGGCAATTCCGGACCCACCTGGTCACGCCCTGCCCAATCTGTTAGCAAAAGAAGCCGAGGTTTCAACGTACTAAGTACATGATCACGGAGAAACCGGCACGCTTCTAGGTTTGAATCGTTGGCTGCTTGCCTGGTAATCCGTAGCCGCTCTATTTGCGGGTAAGCATTCCTCCTTCGTACCTCCACGGCTGACTCCTTGCAGATGTGCATCTTTCTCCTCCCAATCCCCACTATATTTCAGCTTGAAACTAGCAAACATCAAACAATCCAGTCGTTATTTTTTTTTAAAAAAAAAAAAATTCTCCATAGGCTTAGAAACCTATTCATCAGTGGTGCGCAATTATTAATTGTTGTCTCCGTAGGTGCTGCAGATATAACTTGTAAGCAGTCCAGAAACGCATCGTACGAGGTTCCCTTTGGGATCCTTTCCGCATGGGAGCCATGTGGACGAGTTCTTTGCGCAAACATTCCCATGCTTCACCGGGCTTCCAGCTAGATTGGAGGGAATCCCTCTTCCAAAATTAGGGCGACACATCCAAGTCTAGAATTCATCAACAATAAGAAGCCACATGACGGTAACAACTGGATACCACTCCGTGAGAGCCCCAGCAGCGGTGGTCTCTGTTCAGCAGCTCCCCGCTGCCTAGGTAATGAAGGATGCAGAGTAATGGCTCGGCCGAGTAAAACAAGCCAGCACCAACGCCCAGAACGACTCACACTCTTCGTCAGAGTCCTCCCAGCTCGATCTGCGCACACGCTGGTGGACTTCATCAGCGTGTGGCCTAAGGCTTCGCCATGGAATCAAAGGAATTTCCTGTATTGTTGTGACAATACCAGATACCGTGCAAAATCCTCAACAGTCTTATAAGGACGATTTGTGTATGTTTTCTGCTACGAAACCCACAAGTATCATATTGGGGTTACCTCCGCGATCCTATGAGATTCTATCCCATCTCATGAATATCACGCGTGGTATCAAGCCCTGTGCAAGAGAGTTTCATGTTGTCTCCCATCCAAAACGCAAGTAACCTCGATCTCTAAGGCGTAAGCATGCCATTGGTTGCAGCTCACGTATGCGGCTGCATTTGCCTAGTCCTCTGGTCGTCTCCAGTGTTCACCTCCGGTCGATACCTCCCCAAAGTGCATCGATCATCGGTTTCGCCGATCATGTACTATTTATTTCCTTTGTAATGAATTCATCTCAGTGGATGTCCTTGTGGCTGTGGGCAGTGGTACCTGGCAGATCGACGCATTGGCAACCAGGAATCAACAACACATGAATCCTGCAGTGGTAGAGCATGAAATAATCGTCACGTCTTCTTGCATCAGTAGGGTTCACTCCTGCGGAAAAGGTCCAGATCCTGCCGTCTAATGTGCCTCCAAGCACGGGTGAGGCTCCACTGTTTGTCTTGGCTCTTGGTAAGGGCCCGCGTCCTCAAACAATTCTCCTTGCGCCAAGTTGATTTTCGGCACAGATCTGAGACCAGCGAGAGCAACGCCAAGATACTCGGCAGCATGGCGCTGCCTCTATCCCGTTTTGCGGTACGGGGCGACAGGACACGCCTGTTGCATGGGTCTGGTGGAAGTATGCTTGCCGTTCTTTTGTTAGAAGAGTTGTGGAGTCTGAAATGTGTACCCCAAACGTGCGAGACGGCCCAAACTGTCCCAGGTGTTCGGAGCGCCCCAGATCGACCACTGCCAAGGGAGTTGCAGAAGATCAGCCAAACATGCAACGGTGCTCATGTTTGTAAATACATATTAGTGGATGTTGCTCCCTCTGGACAATTCATAGAACCCCCTCTTGGCCTTGAAAGGAAGGAAGTCTGCTCTGCTTTATTGACTGTACGCAGTGTTCTCTTTCGTCGCTGATATTTTTTTTTCGAGCTGTGCTCATTTACATACCACCTTCATAATTCTCGCCGTTGACCGGTCTTATTCACGTGCGATTCAACCATGAAATTTGGCACTCCAGCGCTCCTGGCCGTTCTGGCCCTCAGCGATGCTGGACTTTGCTTCACGGTATGACTTCGGTGGAGGCCCTCAACTTAGACCATAAATGTGATGATGCTGACGTGTTCACCGTAGGGAGGCCTGACAGCCCGAGCTTCAGATCGCAGCAAGGCCCTCAAGGAACGCCAGATCACAATCGGGAATGGAGGCATCACCCTCGGCGGCGCAGGTGGCCTAACTCTCGGAGGAGGTGGACAGCAACCGGCTCAGCAGCCCGCAGAGGGCCAGGCACCTGCCGCAGCTCCTGCCGCCGAGGGCCAGGCGCCTGCTGCTCCTGGTGCCGAGGGACAGGCCCCAGCTGCTGCTCCTGCTGAGGGCCAGGGCCGAGGGGGAGGGCTTGTCCTTCCTGGCGGACTCACACTGGGAGGAGGAGGAGGAGGAGGAGGCAACGCCAACCCAGCCGCGCAACCGGGTCAGGGCCAGGGCACGTCGCTTGCAGACTTCATCGCCGGCGCTCAAGCAGCCGCCAGGAACCAGACTGGCGCCCGCCAGGGCCAGGGCCAGGCAGGTGAGGCCGCTCAAGGAGCAGGCCAAGGGGAGGCAGCCAAGGCGGGAGAGGCAGCCAAAGAAGGTGAGGCAGCCAAGGCAGGAGAGGCAGCCAAGGCAGGCGAGGCCGCCCAAGGAGAAGCTGCTAATAAAGCTGGTGAAGCAGCTCAGCAAGGAGAGGCTGCCAAAGCAGGAGAGGCCGCCCAGGGTGAAGCAGCCAAGGCCGGTGAAGCAGCTCAACCACAAGACGGCGCCGCCAAGGCCGGCGAGGCCGCGGCCCCGGCAGCCGGATGTGCTGCAGCCGCCCCAGCAGCTCGGCCAGCCGAGGGTGCCGAAGGTGCCGAAGGTGCCGCCAGGCAGGGCGAGGCCGCTCAGAAACAAGAGGGTGCCTCCAAACAGGCAGGCGAGGCAGCCCAAGGCGAGGCAAAGGCCGGCAAGGCAAAGGCTACCGAGGAGAGCGAGCAGTTCAGCGAGAACGCGGGTATCACTATCGGTGCCGATGGCCAGGCGCAGAACCTCGGAGGAAACCTGGGAATCACCAAGGGCAGTGACGGCAGCACCTCTGTCGGCGGCGAGAATGGCATCAACGTGATCCCCGCCGCGCCACAGCAGGCCCAGCCTGCAGCCGCCGTAAGTCGATACCTGTCCTGGCCCATCCGTCCACACCAGTTGTCTTCGAGTGCATCCTTGCTGACCGAGCATGTGTTCGCACAGGCTCCCGCCGCCCCAGCAGAAGGCTGAGCTGCTCGTGCTTGCATCAAACGGGCCCAGGATAGGCCTGTGTTGGCGCAGAGGATCGATGGGTTAGGTGGACTATTACCACGATGTAATGAAATATCCCATAGTCAACGCACTTGTCTCGTGCACCCAGGTCAGTTCCGCTTGGAAAGTCTGCTGTGGTCAGAGATCTTGCCAAGGATCCCAGATATCAAGACAAATGAGAATACATGGTGTGGTGCGTGACAAAATGTTGAGAATGTGAGAAAGGCTTGACCGTTTGACTGTGGGTGGGTCAGCTGGAGCCATGTCTCGGCCGTTGTGCTGAGCAATGGACCTGTGGTGCATGTGTATATATCCTGGAGTCATCCTGGGCAGTTGGATTCGAGGCTGGTTGTCGGTACTAGAAAAGTGGCTGGGCATCGCAGCACAGCCAAGGTGACTGCCGCCACTGAGGCCATCGTCGACGCGGGCCGACTCGGGCCGCGTGGCTGGGAGGCCGGGACGGAGGACCCGGGGCGGAGAGACTATTTACTTGCACGACGCCTGGGCCTTACGTCATGGTACGACATCGCGAGGGCTCGGCGGGCATGAGAAGGCATACTAGAGCCCATCTTAATAATGTTCCGCCTGCTTGGCTGGGCCCCTACACTACACGGTAGGTTCCCCCCCGCGCCCTGCCCCAGATAAATACCCACTTCTTCGGCTGACCTCGCCCGATGCCGAGCCCACCGCTCGCCGTCTGCTGGTCCAGCATCAGGGCTGCCCAGGTCCGCACCAATCTGTCGGGCGCGGGGGACCTGCTCATCCACAGCCGCTAGCGGGACGAGCGGACATGGCAAGCCTTGGGAGCCGGCAGTTCGTGCCTTGCTTGGTATTGTATTAGTGTGTGGGTATACACTACCTAGGTATATAAGACAGCCATGGCGGACGCGCCGCATCTCTTGTGGCCGCCTGCTTGTTGGACGGTCACGCCCACACGCGCACACCCCGCCGGGACTGCCTCCGAAGCATCTGCCTTAGTATGAGGATCTCTGGGACAGCGCTGCTGCCGCTCCTGCTGGCGACAGCCACAGCCCAGCATGTCAGGCTGCCGGGCCCCGAGGTCGAGCCGCGCTGGGCAACAGCTGACCGCCACGTCTCGCCGAGAGCCGGTAGCTCGTCATCCTGGCCGTATGGGCCCTTCAGCACAAGGGGCAGGGACATTGTCAACTCACGCGGCGAGGTCATCACCTGGGCTGGTGTTAACTGGCCCATGAGCGGCGAGACAATGGTTCCCGAGGGTCTGGAGTGGGCCTCCGTGGACGACATCCTCGAGGACGTGGCCAGCGTTGGCTTCAACTTCCTGCGCATGGGCTATGCGATTGAGATGATCGACCAGATATACGACCGAGGCGGCCTGGACGTCCCGCTGGAGATCGCCATGGTTCAGGCTCTTGGCTACGTCAACGGCACAAGGGTCACAAATGAGATCATCTCCAGGAACCCATCCTGGACGCGAGAGACGACACGGTTCGAGATCTGGGGCGACATCGCCAGCACGGCTGCCCAGAAGGGCTTGTTCGTCCACCCGGACGTGCATACCGGCAAGGCGCAGTGGTGCTGCTCCCACGTCGACGGCGCCTCGTGGTTCGACGACGTCCATTTCAACTCGAGCAACTGGCTGCGCGGCCTCTCGTACGTTGCCGAGTGGGCCAAGGACCACCCGAACATCGTCTCAATGTCCCTCCGCAACGAGCTGCGCGAATCGTGGAACGTCACAGACCTCTACTACAACTGGCAGACTCTCGTCGGCAACATGACGGCGGGCTGCGACGCCATCCACGAGACCAATCCGGACCTCCTCATCACCTGGTCGGGGATGCAATACGACCAGGACCTCTCGGCGCTGACGGCGAGGAAGAACATCCTGACCGCGCCGTGCTACAAGTGCACTGCAATCAGGGACGCCCAGCGGCGCGAGCCCGTCTTCTTTGACCTGGACAGCCATCCCTGGGCCGACAAGCTGGTCTGGGAGCTCCACCTCTACAGCTCGAGCGAGGATGTTGACACTGGCTCCTGTGAGATTATCGAGGCGGGGCTGTACCGCAACGGCTTCAATGCGCTCGGGATAGACCCTCCCCCGGCCTGCAACGTCACCAACGACTGTCCGCCCGCACAGCGTATCACGCCTGTCGTCCTGACCGAGTTCGGACACGCCCAGGACCCCAGCATGTACAACGTCACCCTGCAGAGCTGCCTGAAGGAGTACACCAAGAAGCACTCCATTTCTTGGGCCATGTGGAGTCTTGCTGGTAGCTACCGGATCAGGTCCGGCACTCAAGGGCTCATTGATACTTGTAAGTGACCGGCGAAGTCATCTCTCCGCCAACGCTGTTATCCCTAAACATGTTCCTCGTGTCAACAAGCACTGACCTGGGTTGTCGGATAGGGGGCCTGACGAACTTCAACTGGACCGGGTGGAGTTTCCCTGAGGGTATCGAGGAATACTGGAAACCTTGGGTCGGCGCAATGAACGTGACCAGGTTAAGCTGAGTTGGTACTTAGCTCTAAGTATAGGAACATCTCGCATTCCCAACTCCGCCTGCCCGTAAACCTGTTTTGAAAACAAGTGAAACCCCCTCGTAGCAGTCACCACGGCGCTTAGGCATGCCTTTTCTCTCATGAAGACGGGCAAGAATATTTACATTTTGACCGGTCACCACTACTAGGCCACTAATCTCCAGAAAAGCTACTGCATCCCGATTCCCCAAGTAGTGCCGCTCAAAACGGCCGATTCACCAGCATCACGTTGTGGCAGTACCCTTCGACCTATAGACTAGACCCCGCCCCTATTCAAGGGTCCAAAAGCCAGATACAGGGGATCCAAGACACGATCAATGACCCAAACACATCCGTTCGACCCACACACCTGCTCCTGTATCCCGGCGTTGTTCAGGAATATCGCGCCGCCTTCGGCCTGGCTCGCGGTGATGTTGATCCCCGTGAACGCGCTGGCGATGTTGATCGGGCCGCCCGAGAAGTCCAGGTCCGAGAACCTGGCATTTGTGTCGAGGAGGCCGAAGCTGTAGATCTGCAGCGACACGGGCTGGTTGGACGGCGCCACAGACGCGCCGACTACGTTGTTGGGCAGGCCGACGAACGCGTCGTTGGATGGCGCGGCAAATATCTGCGGCTTTCCGCCTGCCTTGGCCTGAGCGAGCCGAGAGTTGACCAAGTCCGGGCTGAGCGTCTGCATGATTTCGCGCATCGTGGTCAGCCGCTCATCGCTGAGCAGGATATCGGCGATGGTCCCGCCCGTCTCGGAAGTGATTGGTGGGGCGGTAGTGTTGCTGATACCAAAGTAGTCTGTGTATGGGTTCAGGACTTGGTCAATCTGATGAACCACTCCATTCGAGGCAAGCATATCCACAGCGACAATCTTTGCTTGGTCATTTACGAAGATGGCCTGCTCGCCGCCGACCGCTGCGGCAGATAGAGCAAAGCCCTCAATGGCTATAAAGGGCGAGGCGCCCACCAAGTCTGTCGAGGTGACCAAGCCCTCGGCGATATGGGTCCGGATAATAGACTCAAATATTGGGTAGGCGGGCGCCGCAGTCAACGCCTCCACCGTCGCAGGTGGTATCTTATTGATAGCCTGTCGAACGTCAGCAACGATTCTCTGCTGTGCTACGGTCGCTGCGTGCGGGGCTGTGTGAGCCGAGACTACTCACATCGTTGGTTGGCGCCAGGGCCGTGTAGTTTCTTCCGTCGAGAACAGAATTAAACCTTTCTTCAAAAGCTGGGTTGCGTCTGCTACCCCCGCTAGCTAGGATGATGGCAGAGAAAGACGACAGCTCTGGGACTGTTGCGATGGTGGACAATAGGGGCTGGTCTTGAGCAGCGACGATGGCAACTAAGGCTGAGAGCAGATATACGGTAGTCATGGTTGTAATGGTTTTTGAAATTTCGAACGCCCGGGAGATCTGCAGATCCAGACTGTCTATCGTCTGTTCTCCTTCCTCAGCTGGCTATTTTATAATATTTATCAAGACTACTTGCCGTACAGTTTAAGTTGAGTATGTCCGGTCTGGTGAAGCCGTACCCAAGCAAGCAGAATTAGATCAACACTATCAAAAAATGCCGGTCTCTCAATGGAGCTGCGCATTGAACTCGTGATGGTAGGAGGCCGTCGGGGATTGGCCCTGCGTGAAGTCTAAATATCTGCAAGGCAACTCCGAGGTGGCAGCCGGCAGCTTGGCCGAGATCTGCCCCAAGCATTTTCAAAAGCCAGTCGAAGAGGAGTGAGGCTGCTGGGCTGCGAGGACACTTGATGACGAAGGCATGACCTCCGTTGGTGCCATTTAGTGTATAGTGTGCCGAAATTTCGTAACAGCGAGGGGCAATAGGGTTTGATGGCTTCCTCTCCCATACGGGGTTATCCTGGTGATAGGCGTAATCAAAGACCAAGATCTCGCCGTCTCTCGATCTCGACACGAGGCTTGGCAGGTTTAAATGAGGAGACCCTCAGCAGATTTGGACATCGGCAACGAGCAAGTCTTTTGCTAAGGCTGCAACCGACATGACTTATAGCGGGCTTGTAGTTCAGAAACTGCCGCAGCACAGCATGTCCAGCCAAAGACGAGTCCGGACATCGCGCGCTCGTCAAGTCCCCGTAGACGGTCACAACGCAACTGCAGAGGACTCCAGGGGCTCCCGTTGGGCCTCCCACATAAGCCAGTCTGACCGCGTTGTCCTGTTCGTGCCGTTAGCAGGCTGCCAAGGGACAATAGGTTGGGAGCGACTCACGGTAATAGACCCATCGCATTAACCTTCCATACCCCCACGGCCAAGGCGACCAGCTGCATGACAACGTAGGCAAGCTTGACCTGCAGCATCTTGGACTTGTTCGTCTCGGTCTCAAACCTCTCGAAGGCCTGGTTGGTGCCCAGCAGACCAGCGATGGGATTCTTGAAAGCCATGAAAACCATCATGATGCTGAAAATCTGCAGCGAGTTTCCGGACATATACATCATGATAGCCGTCATGGGCAGACTCTTGACAGGCGCCAGCGCCACCTCCCAGGCCTTCTTGAGCTTTAGTGTATCCATCTCCTCTGGTGTCGCTTGCTTCCGCGGTTGGGCTTTTGTGTCTTTGGAGGCATCGCGCTGCTTCTGTTGGCCTTGTCAGCAAATTGCTACACGCCTGCAACGCGACTGAGGACGGGAAGGGGCCGCGGCTGAGGGCAGCATACCTTGGAGGTAGGTGCTTGTGATGGGTAGCCTGGAGGGTCGGGAATCCCGTTCGCCTTGGACCTGTACGGAGGCGGCGAATTCAGACCCAACACCCAGCTTGGAGGGTTTGGCCGTGGCTTAAGTTCCGACATGGTTCCAACGTGCCGTCCTGTCCTTGGGGGGGGTGAGGCTGAGGCTGCAGCCAAGGATGAGAACGAGGTTGTGGGCCGAGCTGGTGTGCTGCGAGAGTATCCACGACGGTATAGAGAGCAAGAGTTGACGTTGCGACTACGTTGCGACAATGGAGAGCCCTCCAGTACTACCGTCGATGTCTCGGGTAATCAGCCTGGTCTAATCTAGAAGTAGTGTGGGTAGCTCCACAGAGCTGCAGGCTGTGAGTATACTAGTGTGGTACCCTATAGAGCAGAATGGCAGCTGAAGCTAGGGCGTTTCGAGAGGACGTGCGTCAACGCTGCCCCACCAGCCGCCGCGGGCTTCGGCTCAGTCCTCAGTCAGGGGCCAAGTCCAGAGTGCGTCTTATTAGTCTGCTAATAATCCAGCCTGGCAACGTCGCTTTATTACGAATCCATCCTCAACGTGGTGCTGCCGGATTGAGGAACGGACAGTTGGGCCTACGACACGAGCTTGGGACATCTTGACAATAAAGACGTTGGCATCCGAGCAACCAGGCCAGCCACCAGAGCGACACGGTCTCTGACATTGCGCAACACCAGAGAAGACCGAATCCTAGCCACGACAGCAACGCCCACGCCCTGCCCGAGTTCCGACCGCGCTGCATACCGAGCATACCCAAGCAAGCAGCAATATATCGCATCCCAACCCCGAAGGACTTGCAAAGCGGGAAACGGCGCAGGGGACTGAGCAGGATTTGCCCCGCGGACTACTGCAGCCCAGAACACTTGCGCGCACGCGACGAACCAGCCAAGACTCAAGACACGGCCGGGATAGCATCTTGCAAGGTGGACGAGTGCCACAGCAGCCCAGTCAGGGGTCTCGCTACCTGTCCAGCCATCCTCGGACTGGCTTGGCTTGCGCCTCGCTGGGGTCTGCCACCTCTCGCTATCGACCTGCCGCGCCATCGCCAATCGCAGCCCTGATCTCAAACATTGGGGACCTGGTCCGTCGTAGAACCTACCGTCCATCTCCCCCAGCGAGCAGGGCCACCTCCGACCGCGCGATATCAACCACACGACCTGCAGCGCCACCTCCACCCCGTACCATCTACAGTCAGAGGGCCGACCGTCGAGACCATGGCCAGCGCCCAGGGCGGAGGTGACTCCAAGCTGTTCGCTCGGGTAAGCACAAGCGTTCCTCTTTGCTGCCTCTCCTTCGACCTACACCACGTCTCAGTCTGTGCTGCTTGCTTTCCCCCTCTCCTGTGATTACTGTGTCTCGGAATGCAGTGTTCGCATCGGCCTATTTCCTGTGTCACTTGAGCTGAAGCCTTTGTTCTTCCGCCTTGGTTTCACTTCTCCGTTCTCCTCTGGCGCTGTCAGGCTCTTGATGCGGCATGACATGCACCCTGCCCCCCTTTGATGTCAATCCTCCTTCCTCACCGTGCCTCCCCTTACCGCGATCCCTCCACCGCATCACATCCATCCTCCCGACGCGAGCATGAGACAGCACGCCAACCCCAACTGGCCGACATGTATCTGGCATACCTGCCCCCAACGGCTTCGGCCTCGTATCATAACAGCAACTCACGCATAAGACAACAGGGCAAGGTAGCGGAGCTACGTCTAGAGCTGAACAGCGGCGGGAAAAAGGACAAGAACTTCTCGGCCAAAAAGGTTGCTCTCAAGAAGATCGTTGCGAACATGACCATGAGCAACAACGACATGGTCGCCTTGTTCCCGGATATAATCAGCTGCATGAACATACCGAGCCTCGAGATCAAGAAGATGTAAGAGCTGGTAGTTAGGGATTTTGTGGGACCGGCACGCGGAAGCTAATTATGCGTCGTGCTAGGTGCTTCTTATTCCTCGTGAACTATGCGAGAATGCGGACAGAGATCGCTGTCAAGGCAATACCTGTGCTGGAGCATGTGCGTACAGCCTTGGGCACCGCTTGTGGTCTTTTTGAGCACCGGCGCACAGTAGCTGACCCTATTACAGGACATGGATGATGCCAATCCCCTCGTCAGAGCGCTCGCCCTGCGCACCATGTCATACATCCACGTACGGGAATACGTCGAGGCTACAGTGCCACTTGTGAAGAGACTACTGCAGGACTTGGATCCATACGTACGCAAGACCGCGGCGTATTGCGTCGCAAAACTCTACGACCACGACAGGCATATGGTCGAGCGTTCCGATCTCATCGACAGACTCAATGGCTTATTGCGGGATGATAACCCCACGGTAGTGGCAAGCGCCCTGGCAAGCCTGATGGATATTTGGGAAAGAAGCGATGCTATTAAGCTTACCATCGACTACTCCAATGCTTCCAAAATGGTTGCCATTCTCCCAGACTGCTCCGAGTAAGATCACCTCAGGCCTGCCTGGCTGTTGGAGGCTTTGTCTAACAGTTCACAGATGGGGCCAAACCTACATATTAGAAGCTCTCATGTCCTACGTGCCTCAGGAGTCAGGAGAGGCCCTGTTGCTTGCTGAGCGCATCGCGCCGCGACTCTCTCACTCTAATTCGGCCGTGGTCCTAACATGCATAAGAGTCATTCTTTACCTCATGAACTATATCGCCGACGAGAGGCAAGTATCCGCGCTTTGCAGGAAACTTTCGCCACCCCTGGTGACACTGCTAGCCAAGGGTCCAGAGGTGCAATACCTTGCTCTGCGAAACGCGTTACTCATGCTTCAGAGGCGCCCGGACGTCTTGAGGAACGATATCCGAGTATTTTTCTGCAAATATAACGACCCCATCTACGTCAAGGTCACCAAGCTTGAGCTGATATTCATGCTCGCGACTGAGAAGAACATCGACGAGGTTCTGACCGAGCTGCGGGAATATGCGACGGAAATCGATGTTCACTTCGTGCGCAAGGCGGTCCGAGCTATCGGCAAACTCGCGATAAAGATTGAGCCGGCTGCTAGGCGGTGTATCAACCTTCTTTTGGAGCTGGTCGCCACCAAGATTACATATATCGTGCAAGAGGCAACAGTGGTCATTCGGAACATTTTCAGGAAATATCCCAACCAGTACGAGTCCATCATCGGGACGCTGTGTGAGCATCTGGACAGCCTGGACGAGCCCGAGGCCAAGGCAGCTATGGTCTGGGTCATTGGGCAGTATGCAAGTCGCATAGAGAATAGCGACGTGCTCCTGGAGGATTTCCTTTTCTCCTTTGCAGAGGAGCCGGTCGAGGTGCAACTGGCACTTCTCACTGCAACGGTCAAGCTCTTCATACAAAGACCTACCAAGGGCCAGGAGCTCGTCCCCAAGGTCCTGAAATGGGCGACGGAAGAAACGGACAACCCAGACCTTCGCGAGCGGGCGTACATGTACTGGCGCCTCCTCTCGACCGACATGAACCTAGCAAAACAGGTCGTCATGGGTGAGAAGCCACCAGTCACTGCGGAATCCGAGCGCCTGGATCCACAAACGCTCGAGGAGATGTGCCTCAACGTCGGCACCCTCGCGACCGTATATCTAAAGCCCGTGCAGACCGTTTTTCGCAACGCCCGTCCGCGGCGGCTGATAGACTCGCCAGCCCTTCAGAAACATAACCTCCCGGTAGGCTCTGGGCCTTTGGCTGGTTTCGACACCAACAAATCCTTGTCTCAATTCGGATATGGGGGGCAGCCATCGGATGTAGATCCGAGGGATCGCGTGGCGGCCGCGCCAAACGGCGACGGCAACCTCGCGCAGGCGGTCAACGACGCCGACGCGTACTTTGCCGGCATCGGCAGCCAGCAGATGCAGGCCATGCGCATCCAGGATGTGGACGGCGATAATACCTTTGGCGGCGGTAGCGGCCACGAGGCAGGATATGTGGTAAATCAGTATGCGCCGCAGCAGGTGTTCCAGCCGGCACAGGGCGTGGGGTCGAACGGGGATTTGCTGATGTTCTAGTGAGGACATCGCTACCTCGAGGGTGACCCATGCTTCTTATGAGCAAATGTTTGATAACACTTAGTCGGGGTGTGTACCTAGGTATATAAAGACAATAATTACATTCAAAGGGGAAACTGCCCATCCTACTTGTGCTCAGCGCGCCCAACAAGCATATCACTTCCCAAAATGCCCGATTTGCATTGTGGACCTAGGTAGAAGATGTATAACTATAACGAAAACGGTAGGTATTAGCCTTGACAACCTAAACTATGTATCAACAATGACTACCCAAGTACACTTTGGTATCTGTATTTTGGGAATTTGGAAGATACTAGGAGCAGCTTTCTATAACGAACAGATCAAGTTCTTCCACGTTAAAATCTTTCCAGGGCATCTTTAATTATATGCCTCAGAATGAATGATCATTTTGCCGCACCGCCCTGCGTGTAAGTGTCGAGGACGGTTTTGTGGAGACAATGAATACCGTAACTTGCGTGATTCCAAAAAAGATCATGATGATACTTGGCCATGACGGATTTGCACGCTGATGAGTCTGGAATAGGCGCTGCACCAAGTCCCTACTTATTTAAGCATTGATATTTGGGCATTTTTGCTCTTACATCTCATGAAATAAGAGTGAGGGTGATGAGAAGTCCTCAAAGTGGGTCGAGGACGAAATACGCTTTAAACCGCCAGTGCTTGGGTGTGAAATAATATTTCCAAAATGCGTTTGGCCCGTTGTGGTCAATCCTGCCCGACCCAGGTGATACCGGAGCAGACTTGCAAAACCAGATCCCATATTTGTTCAATACAAGGCATTTGGCCAGACACTTTCATACCCCGCCCTGTAAGGCTACGTAGGTAAGGAATCGCGGTTTTCTTTTCAAAGGTCTCCCCAGTACGTATGTGTAGTATTGTTATCTCGCTTCTTCCTGCGCTCCCCATCTGTGTCCTGGCTAGCATTACTCCGTGGGTTGCAGCACTCGAGATCATGGCCGTGTTGATCGTTCTCCAACATACTATCCTGAGAGTCTCGTGATGGCACAGTGGGCTTCTGCGTCGGATCATGGCTGCGCTTCCCAAACAGAAGCCAGGCGAGGACGATGACCGCGAGACCTACGGCACCACCGATGGGACCGCCTATCACGCCGCCTAGGTAGTGACCTGTGTGGCCGATTTCTGGGCCTTGATCGACATTCGAAGTGTTGGCAACTAGGAGTTTTTCGACTTTTCAGTCAGCCTGCTCGGCCAGAAGCGTAACCCATAACTTACCGGTGCTATTGTAGCCAGGGAAAGTCAAGTTCCCAGGTAAGGGTGAACCTGAGTCGCTCATCTTTGCGCACTTCAGACAAACGGATTCTTGCTCAATAATAGCCGTACTATGCGAGATTCGGCTCTTAGCCTGCAGTAAAATTTGGTTTATTCTTAGATTTTAGCTAACCATGTAATGTCGCTGGAGGCCAGCGTCCAAGGACCAGTGGAAGGCCACTCATATGAGATCAATATAAGCCGCCCTGTAGAACAAGCGCCTGGAATTGTCTGGGAGAGCGGGCGGCTCTCGTCTCAGACCCATGGCTTTCGGTGATATTCGTGGAAATAAAGACCTTCGGGGGCTTAAGCGGTCTTAGACAATGTGGAAGTGAGAAGACCGAGCTCGCGTAATCAACACATCCGGCGAATCTTGGTAGTCGATGTGAAGTGCACCGTCATTGGGACCTTCATCGGATGGTTTAAGCGACATTTGGACGCCCATTGTACTACAGCAGAGACGCGATTGAGATCCCAGACACCGGGAGGCGGCGCCGGGGATAGCCGCATGCGAGGATCCTGCCGTTGAAGCATCTCGGACAGGCCGAGGTAGAGCAGGTGAAGCTATTCTCGAGCAATCTGAGATACAGTGTGGAAAGCCCCGACAAGGGCCCTGGGAGCTATTCGTCAAATACTTAAGTGCTACAGCTTGAATAAGCGTGGAGGCGGTTCGCTTTTATCACTCGCTCCGCTCGCTCCTCTAGCAAAACCCCTCCACGCCACTAAGTAGGGCCTTTCGGGTGCTCAGAGGAAGGGCCCTCACGTACCCAGAGGAGGGACCTCCACGTACCCAGAGGAAGGGCTTCCACAAGGGCCCTTCGCATGCCCAGAGGAGGGTCCTCCACATGCCCGGAGAGAGAGCCCTCCGTATATCCAGAGAGAGGGTCCTCCGCGTGCCCAGAGAGTGAGCCCTTATATACATCCAGACGGTGGGCCGCCATTCCCAGGGACCCGGGACCCTCTAGGTTAGGGTTCTCCACGGACCAATCGGCATGCAAACATTATCTAGCCTCTAATTAGTAGAATTTTGCGAGCCGTCTGGGCAGTGTGGTATGTCAAGATCCCGCTCATAAAGACTATTCTGGAGGACTAGCATAGGCATCCCCGGGTGGGCGGCGGCTTCTAGACATTCCTCGTGAATGCTAGATAGCAGGATTTGCAATCTAGTCCCGTAGAGACCACTTTTTCAGCCATACTGTAGTCGCGCCATGGGGGACGGTAGATCGAGTATACTTCGTAGAGCCGAGAGCAAGCCACCACCATGCCAAGATAGGTCCTGATTGTCGACGTGGAACGCCACAAGCCCGCAGTGCCGGTAAACAAGCACTCACGCTACGCGACGCTACCTTTTACACTCCCCTCTTCGGCGCTTCCCAGCCGTTGACAGTTGCGATGCCAGGGCCTCAATAGACTGGCGGCGTGGCCGGCGGCCTGCTAGCCTCTCGAAGCCTTTTCTTGTCATGTGTCTGGGTCGGACGACATGTATGCATGTGAACCTGGTGTGCAAGGGCATGCTGTTGGTAGCCGGTACGGTAGCATTCGAGCCCCCCCACACCACAAGACGGCACAGCGTGACAGCTGCGTCTCTTGGGAGGAATTAAACATCAAACAAAGCAGCTGGTAGATTGGTGAGCGGAACTGGCTGCCGCTGGCTGATACTGCCTCGGTGGGATGGGGTGGACCTTGTTCCCGGGTCGCGGGTTCTCCCAAGACGTGCATGTCTGCTCAAACGGGGCCTGAGCACGCACTTGGCAGCTGGCTCCCCACATGTGCAGAGCCAGGGTGGCAGGGTGGGCACCCGTGAAAGGTGCCGATTTGTTTAGCAGCGTCTAGTGCCTGAAACATGGGCATGTGGCTATGGGTCGATATGCACATACCTAGGCAACAAGCAGCCAGCAGCAGTCGAGATGGGCGTGGTGGCTGAGGAAGAGCATGTGTGCGTCACAAAGCTCCTGAAACGAGCGAGTGGGCAGGGCTTGGTGTTGCTGCTCTGTACACTAATTATTGTGAATGCCCGTCCGAGTGATTACACTGATGAGTGTAGTTGGAAAAAACGGGGTGGTGGTTCTCGGAAGACCAAGGAACGAGCCGTCGAGGAACCACCTAGGCCCACCTAATTCCGAGTGTAATTAACCCACCCAGGCTGCCAGGGCGATACACTACTGTATGTAGGATAGAGTTCCTCGGTACATGGTACATAGGCTTGGGGCCTCCTCCTCCTTCTCTTCACCCTCTTCCAAGGACCCCCGGCTGAAGGGGTCGCAAGTTCGTGTTTGTTCATTTTCATGACACGAGTCACGGGTCCAGTAAGGTCAGAGCACAAGTCGCCTATGCATAACAGGCACGATCCCTATTGTGGCCATGTTCTCGTCCTTATCTGGCCTGTCTGTCTGACTAAACATGCTAGCTCTGGCCTGTATTGGGCTAGTTATGGTGTGCACCGAAGCCAGCGCCTTGAAAGAAGGGACCGTTAAACGACTTAGCATGTACCTACCTACTTAAGTACCTAGGTAGGTACTAAGTATGTAATCTAGTCAGCCGGGCGTCCACAGCCCCACCGCTATCCGCTCAAGAGCTACCTTCCAAGCTCGAGCCTACCTACCAGAAGGCGGGCTTTGTTGATCGGCCGCAACGCCGTCCTCCAACAGTAGTCTACAGCCGTTGGTGGTTGCGAACCCGGCTGAACGGCGTGCGCAGACATAGACTAGTGTGCAGACTCACATGCGTATCAAGGGCCACAGCTCCCCAGCCCTTACCCCGGGCGGCAGGCACAGTCTCTACCTGCTGGGCTTGAGTAGCGTGCCTACGCGGATACCGTACTTGGGCACCTGCCGAAGTACCTGCGCAGCAGGCACCCGGTACATCGTACACGACCGCTCCCCACACGCGCGATTGCCGGAAGTCCATCCTTCATCAAACCGCCTAACCGCTTCCATCACCAGCCAATCTGGTGGTTTCGTCTCTCAATTACAACACCACAGGCGCTTGCTTGCCAATTCCTCCTCTCGACATAACTCAGCTCCTTCCTGGGCCGCTCCACCACCCACGACACAACCAGCCATCGCAACCCACCAGCCACTGCCCCGGTTCGCATTGGTCCAGGGCGCCCTCCCCTCAACTCTGGTGCCTCGACAGTGCCGCCCTCATCCCTGTTTGCACATCCAACTCCCACCGTATCGTATCCCCCGTGCCCCGTGCAGCCGACCCCGACGGCATCCAGAACCTTGCTTGACCTTAGTCCACCGGCCTTATCCCCCCTCCCCCGAGCGTCAATCAACACACATGAATTAGTTCGGCGCCGGGCTGCTGTCTTTCGCTTCCCGCCAGTCCCCTCCCGTTTGCCTCGGCATCACCCGCCGTAAACCATCCCACCATGGCCGAGCCTCAGCCCCAGATGACCGGTGGCCAAGGCGGTTCGACGGAGCCCAAGGAGCCCCTTGAGCAGCCCCAAGGCGCCGTTGAGATGAAGAAGATGGGTTCTTCACTCCCCGAAGTCCCGGCCAAGGACGACGACCCTGCCGCCGCAGACGAAGTCGCCGCCGCCGCATCATCCACATCGGTCAAGGGAAAGGAGAGGGAGGTGCCACCGTCATCAGCCCGTCAGGACCGGGCCGACTCCCTCTCGATAGGGGCTGCAGACGACCCCGATGGGGCGCCTTCCAACCCCGCCGACGGCCCCGTATGCAACATCACATTGCTGCTCCCCACGGGTGCACGCCACCCTTACAAGATCGATGACAAGTACCTGGCAAAGCGGAACGTCGAAGTCCCTGAGGTCACCGAGAACGGCAAGAAGGACCCCTTCAGTGTGAGTGTCTACAAGTTGAAGGAGCTCATACTGCGAGAGTGGCGCGACGAATGGGAGGGCAAGCCAGCCAGCCCCAGCAGCATACGTTTGATTCACTTTGGAAAACTACTAGACGATAAGGAGCAGCTGAAAAGTATTCCCCCCCCCCTCCCAAACAAACACCCGTTGGGCCACAAGGCCTGGGTCGGCCGGAGTCAGTGCTGACTTTATATCTTCTCATTGCAGAGTACCAGTTCTCCCGCGAGATACCGAACGTTGTCCACATGTCCGTCAAACCGGCCGAAATGTTGGAGGAAGACGAGGCTGCGAAGGGCAAGAGTGGCAGCAGTGGTGGCCGAAATTCCGAGGGCGGCTCAGGCTGCTGCGTCATATTATAATGAGCAGCGCTATACGCCCAAGACCGTCCCGTCTGGCCGAACCTTGTTGTTATCAGCCGCCGGGGCGACTCTGATCAAACAAAGCGTGACCATGCGTGGATCAGCGCACTATGGGCTGTTCTGCGCCCTGGTGGGAAGCGGACGCGGCGGCGACCGTGGCTGGTTGTTTTCGTTTGATGCAACCGACATCCCCCTTTCCCACACACATGATGTTTTTACATGCCCCGAACTGCATTTTTCTTATCTTGGGGGCACCACACCGTCGCAAAAAATCTGTTCGCCACGGCATTGGGACTCGTTCATGTCTTTTCTAATCGAGAGGATTCGGATGGTATGGGAATCGTTGGCGCAATACGTCAGGTAATGTTTTGGGTTTTGTTATTGTAGCGGGTCCTCCCATCAAACCTGGCATCGTCGTCATCATTGTACTTTCAACATGATCACAACACAAGATGAGCAGAGCAAACATGTCCATAGCTTAGATGGAAATCAGTCATTAGAAACATTGGCTGCCAGCCCTCGCTCGCCTCCATCCGGGATGTTAGCGTATGCAAGTTTGTGTCATTCGCAATGTCTAGCCCAGCCCAGGCGACCTTTACTCGTCGATGTCTGTACGGTGCCGCCTTCTATGAATCAGGCCTGTCCCCCAACCCCAAGCCACCCAGCCCGTAGTTTCCATGCCAACGGCTGCTGGTGCCCACGCGGCCTCCCCCCTGGCTCACATCTTCAGCTTCCTCTCCATCTCCTCGTGCACGCCGACGGCGGCCCTCTGCTCCTCGCCCGTGTACACGTCCTCCCAGCTGATGGAGGTGTCCCGCCCGCGCAGGATGTCCTCGTGCACGCCCGCGGAGCAGCCGCCGCCCAGCGCCGTGGGCCGCCACTCGCCCTGCTGGGTGATCTTGAGCTCCATGCCGCGGCGGATCGGCTCGGCCGCGCCGTACGTCTTGCGCAGCATCTCCATGCGCAGGGCCTCCTGCGTCGACTCCCAGCACTTCAGGCGCGACTCCAGCGGGTGCGCCGACGCCGGCGCCGACGAGTCCCGCCCCGCGGACGCGAAGGGGTCCGGGCCCACGCCTGCCCGGAGGGTGTCGTGAAGGCCGGGTGCCGAGGGGGCGCCGTGCGCGCTTGGCCGGATGTGGCTGAAGGTGGAGGAGTGGTCGTCGGCGGGGACGATGCGCATAGACTGTTTGGGGAGGGTGGGTTGTTCCGTCAGCGAGGTGTGTACGTGGAGCTGGGCCGGCACCTGGATGGCGGCATGTTTGGCTGGCTTGGGCTTACCATCTTGATGGGTTACTGGTGGGGCGTCGGGGTGGAAGAAGCAGGGTGAGGCTGGTGCTGATTCGTGAGGACAGCTGTGTTCGTACGGCGGTCGAGCAGGTTGAGAAATTCGGCCGTTGATATCGTATGCGTGGGTGTGGAAGCTGAAGGTGAAGGGTTGCCGGCCGCTGAAGCTCAGGTGCTGGCAGGCTGCCGAGCAGCTTCGCGTAATGGGTGTGCACGGGCCAGGATGCTTAAGAGTACGGAGTACGTACCCGCTCAGAAGTATTCCCGTTTGACGCCGCTTCGTCATCCCTGCCTGCTGCCCATGACACAGAGCTGCAGCTCACTGCAAACGACAGTGATATGGCTTGCTCTCGTTACAGGAGCCATCAACCCACATCATGAGGCCCTTGCCGGTGCCACCTCCCATTGTCCGAATAGCTAATGGCACATTCTACCGCCATCATCCTAATGCTCAAGTAGCTCATCCCAACCCACCTCTGTTCTCGGGGTTGTGCTTTGAGCTGCCCTCTGACCCAAGTGCACAACACCACTGGGCAGTCCTCGGTCCTTCACTGTCAGGAAAGACGACGTTTTTACAGGTCCTGAGGGGACAGCATATCAGCATCCCCGCGACGGCGCGGTCTTTTCCCTACCTGGCCACTGATGCTGTTCCTCCCCGTCTGAGGTCTGCAAACAAGGCGATCCAATATGTCGGCTTCGACGCAGAGAAATCCGGCGGGGGGTTGGGGCCGGCTACTTCAGCATATCTTTCCGCACGTTACGAATCTCGGCGGGAGGTCACGGACTTCTCGCTCAAGGACTACCTGATAGGAAACACGGAACTGAATCCCTTCTCCCTCCCTGATGACGAGGACACCATCAGCCCTGGCCTCCTAGAGAGGGTCACTTCGGATTTGAAGCTCAAACCGCTGCTGGACCTTCCCGTATCGTTTCTGTCGAATGGCCAGGGTAGGAGGGCACGCATTGCGAGGGCCCTGCTCACCAGCCCTGAGGTCCTGCTCCTGGACGAACCCTTGATGGGTCTCGACCCGCCCACGGTAGCATCGCTGAACCCGTTGCTGAAGTCAATGGCCACGAAGGCCTCGCCAAGGCTCGTGCTGAGCGCGAGGCCGCAGGACCCCTTACCGGACTGGATCACTCATCTGGTCTACTTGAGAAGTGACTGCCAAGTCGGGGTCATGGGTGACAAGGAAACTGTGATGGAAGGGTTGCGCACGTATATGCGGGGCGTCCGGAAGGGCACCTTGTCCGAGGATGAAAAGATGCCGGTTAAGGCTCTGAGAGACATGGGTCATAGCTTGACCGAGGCTGGCATCACAGGCTCTGGCTTGGGCGGCGAAGGCGAGACTTTTGCCGGTGCCGATGTGCCGCAACCAGCCGGAAAAGAAACCCCGAGGCCACTGGGAGAGCCGGTGGTTGAGATGGAAAGCTGCCAGGTGAGATACGGAGACAAGGTCGTCCTTGGAAACTGGGCAATCGAAGAGAATGGTGAGACCATCAAGGGACTGTCCTGGACCGTGCGGCGAGGCGAGAGATGGGCTGTGTTCGGCCCGAACGGCTCTGGAAAGACTACCATCGTGTCCCTGCTCTGTTCAGACCACCCTCAGGCATACTCTTTACCGATAAAGCTGTTCGGTCGCAGCCGCCTCCCGGAGCCTGGATCCGGACAGTTGCCATTGACTTTTTGGGATATTCAGCGCCGGGTGGGCCACTCGAGCCCAGAGGTTCATCAGCACATCCCAAAACGACTGGCGATCCGACAAATCATAGAAAATGCCTGGGCTGACACCTTTGTGATGCCGGCAAAGCTTGACCACACAGCCCGCGCAAAGGTCGATGCGAGCTTGCGTTGGTTCGAGCCAGAGTTGAACCCGGCATACCAGAAGAGGGCCGATATTGACGCAGCTGATGTCTCGTGGGCGAGCGACTACGTCTTCGGGGAGATATCATTCAGCGCGCAGCGGGTCCTACTCTTCATCAGAGCGATGATCAAGAACCCGGATATTGTTGTCCTCGACGAAGCCTTTAGCGGCATGGACGAGGGCGTCAGAGACAAGTGCATGCTGTTCCTCTCTCACGGCGAGGCCAAGACCTATGCGCACCGCGGTGAGAGCTCCAGCTCTGCCACGGGGACTGAAGTGATGGACAGCGAGCAGGCAAAAGCCGGCAATGTCAAGGTCCTTGGCCTGTCGGACCAGCAGGCTCTGATCTGTATTAGCCACGTCAAGGAGGAGGTGCCTGATACCGTGCGGGAGTGGTTGTGTCTGCCCGAGGCCAGCTCTCAGCAGCCGGCGAGATTCGGACGGCTGGACGGCCCGCTGAGGACAGACGCAAGGAGGTGGAGCGAGATTTGGAATATCGGGAGAACTTAAGCATCAAGTCCCACTTTGACGACCTCCACTGGCGTACGTACCTTGGGGACTAGGCAGAGAGGGCCAAGCCCGAGTTGCCCCAATAGGGCTGAGTTGCAGATGCCCTCGACCAGCTGGATGCGATGGGGCGGGTCCAACACGTTGTAGACGGGATCTCCCTGGGGCCTGTGTCGCATACAACCGACTTCTTGTGAGTTGTCGCATGTGTCCTAAACGATTTCGCTGAAGTCTACAGCTGGCATAGATCCCAACGTTCGGCCACGAATTACCAACAGAGGTTCTTGCGAGCTCATTGGACCAGAATAGTCCGGATTGTGCACACAACATGTATTCAGGTAAGGTCTGGTCTGGCTGCCCTTGTGTGCTCCGTACAGAGTATACTTCGACAAGCGGTATTCTGTATCCCTGCACCCCGTAGTACCAAGAAAAGCCAAGTGGCAGCGCCGAGAAGATGGGAAACCAAGACAGATTTCTCCGATTATGCATGCAACAAGAGCCCATAGTCAGTGCTGCTCTGGCTGTATCTTGGCGGGCACATGCGTTCGCAACAGGACACCATCGCGCAGCCCGAGGTGGGCACTCGGCAACGCGTCTCCGTCGTGCATCGATTGTTTGTTTCGGCCCTTTCTGGATCGGACTTCTGCCCTGCGCTTCCCAGCCATCCATTTTCTATTTTCGAGCAGCAAGAAGCCCGTGTCATGCTTGCAGGTCCATCGTATAGAGTTATCCGTGTAGCTGTGAGCCACTGGTACCCCTGTGCGTGGGGCTGTATGACGTGCGACCGGGTGGTCGCTCCCAACCACCCTCCAGCCCTCCCAGCCTCCAAAATCGCCTGCTGCAAGCCAAGCGCCCGCCTCGTTGCTGTGGATACTACTTACATCCTGCGCGGCATCAACAAGGGCCCGACAAGATCTGCATGCATACTCGCGTCTTATTATCGGGCCTGGCACTGCCTGCTTCCGTGTCTCCTCTTCTCAAGAAGCCAATCAGTTGGGAATCTGGACTGCCAACCTCCTCCATTATTACTGTGTATTACCAGGCTGGGACCCAAGCCTTGCCCTGGACAGACTTCTCAAAGCGGCTGCTGCATAGCTGACCGCAGTCGCTTCCTCTGCATCGCATTGCGTTTCGCCATACACATTCAGGTGGCTGGGATCAAAGCTCGAGAGTTCTCATACCTGCGCCCTCTCTCTTACCTTAAGCCACTCGTTCTGTGCTCCATCCAGCTTGTTGCAGTGAGGTCAAGCCATCATACCTCGACCTTTTTTGGCTTTTATCAGAGCTAGGATGGACCATTCCGGCTCACCCTCACACCCCCCAGACTACGGTCGACGTCTCTATGGCGACGATGACCAAGACGACACACCCCTCGGCCAGGGATCCACCGCTGCCGCTGTGAGGTTGCTGACATCTATGGAGGAGCCGATGCCAGAGGGCCGTTCGTACGTATTGCCAGATATCCTTCGTTCGTCTCCTTCGTGTTTGCCAGCTACCAAGGTCTCGGCGCCGCCGCCTGCGACTTCGACTCCAGAGCCCATCCCGCTCAAGAAGCAGGAGGAGGGCACATGCCCTTCCAGGACGCATCCTTCTCCTAAAGTACACTTTGTGCCCGAGGCATTCGATGCGGGGACATCGCCGCGCAGTGAGCCAGTCGCAAGCAGAGGTGACCTGGGCGAGCTGCCGTCTAGAGCCTCTGCCGTCAAGCTTCAGGAGAAGAACAAGCCGGCACATGTCGCGCAGGCCGAGATTGCGTCGACATTGCCGGTCATCCCAGAGGGGCTGTCCCCTCGGAGGAAGTCGCTGAGGAAGTCCCACAGCGAGCCACCAGCTGCCCCTCAAGTTCTACCACCAGCAAGCACCAGAAGCTCACCAACACATGAATATAGTAGCTACCACGCTCGCCATTCATACCAGCCATCAGTCTTTTCCACACATTCTCACAGAGACTCGATTCTCGACCCGCCCGACATGCCGCCACCCGACTCGACGTATATCCCATTCCGACCTTTTAACGAGGACTCACCACCACCACGGGCATGGAGTCCGTCACGCACATCTGACTATGATAGGGTGCCCCCAGCTCCTGCCCAATATGAGCCGGCGGACCTGAACGGCAGCCCACGGCCAGGAACCCCGTCCTCGAGATACGGCGGAAGCCCGAGGCGGCCCCTACCCCCAGCACCACTCTTCTCCGGCGGCGGTGCCCGCCCGTCATCTTTTGCTGATGATGCCACCGTCTCCATACCACTGGAGCGCGATGACGACGATGTCTTCGGTCCAGAGTCCTCTGACATGGGCGACAAGATGAGACGTGAATCCTACTTGTCTCACCAGGACACCTTGTATAGCGACGAGTATGAGTCTCCGGCAAACGAGAAAGCCAACCACTATGGTCCTGCCCCAGAGGGCCGGCAGCAGCGGCGAGGCGTGCGTGACCCGCAAATGACGAAGAAGGAGGTTCAGCTCATCAACGGCGAGTTGGTGCTGGAATGCAAGATCCCGACTATCCTGTACAGTTTCTTGCCCCGCCGAGACGAGATCGAGTTCACCCATATGCGATACACTGCCGTGACCTGCGACCCCGACGACTTCCTCCCCAGGGGTTACAAGCTACGCCAGAACATCGGAAGAACCCTCCGTGAGACGGAGCTTTTCATCTGCGTGACCATGTACAATGAGGACGAGATCGGCTTCACGAGAACGATGCACGCCGTCATGAAGAACATCAGCCACTTCTGTAGCCGGAGCAAGTCGAGGACATGGGGAGAGAACGGTTGGCAGAAGATTGTTGTGGCCATCGTCTCGGATGGTCGTGACAAGATCCACCCCCGAACTCTGGACGCCTTAGCCGCCATGGGTGTTTACCAGCACGGTATCGCGAAGAACTTTGTCAACCAAAAGGCCGTACAAGCGCACGTGTACGAGTACACGACCCAGGTCTCGCTCGACTCCGACCTTAAGTTCAAGGGGGCAGAGAAGGGCATTGTTCCTTGCCAGATGATCTTCTGCCTCAAGGAAAAGAACGCGAAGAAGCTGAACTCGCACCGCTGGTGCTTCAACGCCTTTGGGAAGGCATTGAACCCAAACGTCTGCATCCTGCTCGATGTCGGCACCAAGCCTGGTAGCAATTCGCTGTACCATCTCTGGAAGGCATTCGATACCGATTCCAACGTCGCTGGTGCTTGCGGCGAGATCAAAGCAATGAAAGGGCGCTACGGGTCGAATCTGTTGAACCCACTCGTTGCTTCTCAGAACTTCGAATACAAGATGTCAAATATCTTGGACAAGCCTCTGGAGAGTGTTTTTGGCTACATTACGGTGTTGCCTGGCGCCTTGAGTGCGTACCGGTATCACGCACTCCAGAATGATGAGACTGGTCACGGGCCTCTGAGCCAATATTTCAAGGGGGAAGTCCTACACGGCCAGCACGCAGATGTCTTCACTGCCAACATGTACCTGGCAGAGGATCGTATTCTGTGCTGGGAGTTGGTGGCGAAGCGCGGTGAGAGATGGGTCTTGAAATACGTCAAGAACTGCACTGGTGAAACCGATGTGCCAGGTAAGTCTAGCAGAACAATCTTCTTGTTTTGCGAAAGAGCGTTCACTGACATCCGACTAGATACGTTGCCTGAGTTCATCTCACAGCGCCGAAGATGGTTGAACGGCGCTTTTTTCGCAGCGGTCTACTCGCTCATCCACTTCAAGCAGCTTCTGGCGACAGACCACACTGTTGCACGCAAGGCACTATTGCTCATCGAATCATTCTACCAGTTCATCCAGCTATTGTTCACGTACTTCTCGCTCGCCAACTTCTACCTCACATTCTACTTTGTCGCAGGCGGTATCGGTGACGAGAAAGTCGACCCATTCCCGCACAACCTTGGAAGATACATTTTTGCAATTCTGCGCTACGCCTGCGTTCTTCTCATCGCCGCCCAGTTCATCCTCTCGCTCGGAAACCGTCCGCAGGGTGCCAAAAAGCTGTACCTGGCCTCGGTCATCATCTTCAGCATCATCATGGTCTACACGCTCTTCGCCTCCGTATACATCGTCGTGTATCAGATCACAAAGGGCAGTGGCTTCGACATGTCTAGCACCATCATGACTAACATGATCCTTTCGGTTCTGTCGACGATCGGCCTCTACTTTTTCATGTCTTTCGTCTACCTGGATCCTTGGCACATGTTCACCTCGTTCATCCAGTACTTCATCCTCCTGCCGTCTTACATCTGCACGCTGCAGGTGTACGCGTTCTGCAACACGCACGACGTGACGTGGGGCACCAAGGGCGACAACGTGATGAAGACGGACCTGGGCCAGGCCATCGGTAAGGGCTCGACTGTCGAGCTGGAGATGCCGTCCGAGCAGCTGGACATTGACTCCGGGTACGACGAGGCGCTGCGGAACCTGCGCGACCGCATCGAGGTGCCCGAGTCCACGACGAGCGAGTCCCAGATGCAGGAGGACTACTACAAGTCGGTGCGGACGTACATGGTCAGCTCGTGGATGATCGCCAACGCTGTGCTCGCCATGGCGGTCAGCGAGGCCTACGACCAGACGCACATCGGCGAGAACTGGTACCTCGCCTTCCTCCTATGGAGCGTCGCGGCGCTGGCGGCGTTCCGCGCCCTCGGGTCCGGCACCTTTGCCATCATAAACCTGGTCAATACTATTGTTGAGGGTCGCGTCAAGATGAGCCTCAAGGTGCCCAAGTGGCTGGGCGGCGTGGGCAGCAAAATCTCCGACACGCTCAGCAGTGTTGGGAGCAGCGTGAGGAGGTGAGAAGCAAAAAGGGAAGAGAGGAAGCAAACAAGGGCAGAACACACATGGATGAAGTGTCCCTTCTCTTAATTTCTACTGAAACGGAGTTTCTTGATATGGGTTTTCACTCGTAATATGATACCGCGAACATGGCATTGTCCCTGTTGGCATTAGAATTTCATGAGGGCTGATGAACGGAGATGATGAAATGAACCCGCTGGGACACTGGTAGGGCTGGATTGGAGGAACATGATGATAACCAGGCTTGGATTGTTGTATGGAATAGGGGTCACTTGCATGAGGTTATGTATATTTTATCAAACGTGTGTTTGCCACGCTGAGATGGCGCGGAAAAGACCGACAAGTGTCTTATTCTTAAGGTGTAGATAGAAAACAATGCATTATTGGTAATAATCTAGCCTCGACCAGGACATAACGGGCAACTGCTCACGAGCATGACGGAACGGCACTTAAAAGTGGCGACGGGGACATGTGGGAAGACGAAAAAGAAAGAAAGAAGGAAAGAAAGCGTAAGACGAATGACAACTCGGAAGGTGTGTATTGCATCGTCTAAATGTTGAAGTCCTTGTGTCCCCACTTCTCGGTGAACTTGACCTTGGGCTGCTTCCGGTACGGGATCTTTCTCCTCGCCTCCAGACGTCCTCTGACCAACAAGCTCCTGTAGCGTTCCTTTAGCAGGTTTCCCTCGGGTTTGAGCAGCCTCAGCGAGTCCTGGAGCTCGTCCGGAAGCACCAGCTCGAGGTCCTTCTCGGGCAGCTTGAGCTTGCCGAGCTGTCTCCTCCTCAGCTCGACGTCATCACCCTCGCTCTCGCCCTCGCTCATTTCGATCTTGGAAAGAGTCAGCTGCCGCTGCTTGGCTTCCACAGCGTCGGCGATCTCCTTGATATGCTTTGCCTGTTCCTCTTTCCTCTTCGCGGCCGCCTGGTGTTTCCTAAGCCCCTCCTCCAGCTTCCTCCTCTTTGCCCTGTTACGCTGGGCCGGCGTCTTCCGCTTCGGACGCTTCGTGATGACGCCCTCGGCGTCGCTCTCGATGCCCTCCCAGGCCGAGTCCTCATCCCACTCGGAGAGTTCCGCGCGCGCCTCTGCAGCCTCTGCCTCGGCGGCGGAGCGGGCTGCGGCCTCCTGTCGCCTGCGGTCAGCCTCGAGCTCCTCCTGTCGCCTGCGCTCGGCCTCGACGGCCTTCTCGCCCTCACGCTCCAGCCTGTCGACGTAATCTGTCACGACAGGGTTGTAGCTGAACCCGCCGGTTGGCTTGCTAACGGCGGGCACTTGCTTCCCGCTGGCGGTGAGGGAAATGGGCTTCTTGGCCAGCGTTTGGGGCGGTTTCGGCCTGGTCGGTCCGGGCATCCACTCGTTCTTCTCCTGCTTGGCTGCGGGGCCTGGGACAGGGACTGTGTCAACAGCCCAAGGATCGTAGGCGGCGTCGACGACGTCGACGGTTGACTCGTGGTGGCCGTCGGCGACCTTCTTGATGCGAGCGAGCTCCTTGTGGGTGACGTAGTTTGTGCGCTGGCGCTTGACAGGCAGCATGCCATCAGTGGTCTTGTCGGCGGACCTCTTCTTGCTAGACACGGCGGGGATGACGGACCGTGCCGCGATGATCTCGTCGGCCTTGAGGCCCTTGACCTTGGGGACCCTCTTGGTGTTATTGGAGTCACCGCTGGTGTCGAGGATGAAGAGCTCGGCCGAGTCCTTCTCAGCGATGACGCCGCCCTGGATGATCTCGTCGTTAAGGTCCTCGAGACCCTTCTTCACCTCGGTCACGTCGACATTCTTCCTCCAGGCCTTCTTGCCCTTTCGCGAGGGTTGCGAGTGCTGTTGCGGTGCATCAGGGTTTCCTGTGCGACCCCTCAGGACAGCCATCTTGGTAGTGAGTCCAATGTTGAAAACAGATGGAGGGCGAGTGGGTGTGTCTCCGTTGGTGGCAGAGGTTCAGATCTGAATGGGGTCCGGTGGTTGGTGAACGACTAGACAGACGAAATGAATAAATTGACTGAGGGGCTGGTGGGCTGGGACTGGCTTGACTCCAGGACGCATCTCTCTCCAATTCTTACCTAGGTACGCTAATAATTGCTCAAGGCACTGGGGAAAAAAAATCAGAGACGGGTGAGGTTTATCGATAAGCAGCCCACCACTGGGGTCGGACTTGACAGACTGGCCGCCAGCCCAACCAAGCAAGGCTTTGTGGGCTTGCAGAGAGAGCCCTGGTCGAGCCCTGCATAGCTGCATGACGGCGGGCATTTCATCACCAATCACTGGCTGCAATGACGCCCCACAACGCGGGCGCCGAGACGCTGGCCAACGCGGTGAAAGGGGATCCAGATGTCGTGGAGCAAGATAGACTGCTCGATTCTCCGTATCTACTGTACAACTGGTCGTCGAGAGGGGGACCCCGTTTCTACACCGTTTGTTTCTCGCTGCTGGCGTCCCGCATTTGGTCAAGGCAAGCTGTCAAGAGCTCCGAATAAGATTTCAGAGCCCGCCTGCCCAGGCACCGACAAAGACAGGTCAACCCTCCATCCTATCCAACCTAACCTGCCCCATCCACGACGGCACAGCCAGCATCCAAGCCGCGCGACATACCAGATACCACAACCTATACCTGCCCGTCGGCCTGTCCACCCTCGCGGCTTCTCAACGAGTGTCTCTGCCTTGTCTGTGCCACCCACCTGACGCCATCGCCTGCCGGGGACTTAGACCACCAGCCGGTTGATCCGACAGAAAATCCAACAAGATGGCGCAAGCAGGAGGTTCTTACAACAACCCGCTCAAGAAGTTCAAGTAAATTGATCCTGCCTTTGACTGGTGTCGTATACTGTCCTCGGGCGCATTGGGGCTAATCATCTTGACTCGTGCAGGCTGGTCTTCTTGGGCGAACAGAGTGGTACGTTCAGTCGGATCAGGGGACATTCCCGACGCCATGAACAGCGCGTGCTAACCGCGATGTTCTCGTCTTTACTGTAGTGGGCAAGACATCCCTCATCACCCGGTTCATGTACGATTCGTTTGACAACATGTACCAAGCCACCATTGGCATCGACTTCCTCTCAAAGGTGAATCCAGCCTGACCCGCAGAGACCGCAGGCCCAGCACGGAATCGCTGACGCAGTCTCCAGACCATGTACCTTGAGGACAGGACAGTACGGCTGCAGCTCTGGGACACGGCGGGGCAGGAAAGATTCAGGTCCTTGATCCCCTCCTACATCCGAGACTCGAGTGTCGCCGTGGTGGTCTATGATATTTCAAGTGAGCAACCACCGGGAACCCCCAGGAAGGCCCTGCCCAACCAGGAACATGAGCTGATGCGCGGGGAAACCAGACGCGAAGTCATTCCAGAACACGAGGAAGTGGATCGATGACGTCCGGGCCGAGCGAGGGAACGACGTGATCATTGTGCTCGTGGGCAACAAGACCGATCTCAACGACAAGCGAGAAGTCACCACACAACAGGGCGAGGAGGAGGCCAAGAAGAACAACCTCATGTTTGTGGAGACGAGTGCCAAGCTCGGCCACAACGTAAAGACGCTGTTCAAGAGGATAGCCCAGGCCCTGCCAGGCATGGAAGGCAGCGATGCCGCCGCGCAGGCCACCAACCAGAGTAAGTGTTGGGCCACGGCTGCCATCACGACGAGAGTGCTATAACGTACTGACATATTTCCTAGTGATTGACGTGAAAACCAACAACTCGCCAACCAGCCAGGAGGGCTGCGCCTGCTAAAATGAGCGCGGCAGTGTTAGATCTTTTACGGACCAGCGGCCTCGGTACCAGCGCCGGGACAGGGCATCTGGGGCTGTATTCTTGTAGAAAGCAGCAATCAACCAGGCCGGCATATCATTGGCCATTTGGTGCCCCGCATGAGCGATTGTATAATAAACAACGATTAATGGTCATGGATGACGACCCACGATTTCTTCCGGCTGATAAGACCTTTTAGTATACTATTCTAATTCATCTTCAGACCTCTTGTCTAAAAGGTCTTGGCCGCGTGCGGCGAGGCTGCTCCTGAATTGCGATCCTAAATGCCGCGCATCGCGCTTGAGACAGCCGTCGAGCCTTTTGCTACCTTTGTCCGGGGTTGGCTCTTGGCTCGTAGACTCGTGCACATTGCCAATGCCTCAGGGATCATATGCCCGAAATCATGCTTTAAGCAAGGGCGGTGATCCCACTTCATTTCCGAGACTGTACCGTGCCATCTGCCATGCCAAAGTAAGCCGCGACAGGCTTCTGGGCGCTGCTCTCGACTTGGAAGCCGTTGGCCCCGGCGAACAGGCCGACCTCGACGACGCCGACGATCTTGATGATCCTGTCGGCCAGGCCGTCGACGGTCCAGACGCCGTTCTCGCCGTCCTTGCCCTTGAGGTCCTTGGCGAGGGCAAGCGGCGGGAAGGGTGCGTCGATGAGCGAGTTGCCGTTGTCCGTCACTATGGAGCCGGCCTTGCCCGGCAGGCCGGAGCGGAGCACGGGGTTGATGGAGCCAAGCTTCTTGAGCTCGGCCAGGACGTGCCCCGCGGCCTGGTAGACGACCTCTATCGGGATGCCCTTCTTCCAGCTCGTGCCCAGCCGCGCAGACATTTTCCTGAAGTCTGCGCGCAGAAGGTGCCTGTCAGTTTCTCCTCAGATGGGGAAGATGCGTAGGAGGCCCCCACTCACCAGCAACACAGACAAACTTCTTGGCCTTGGTGACAATCAGCTTCTCCTGGAACAGGCAGGCGCCGCCGCCCTTGATGAGGTTGAGCTCCTCGTCGACCTCGTCGGCGCCGTCGAAGCAGACGTCGAGCTGCTTGCCCTCGGGCAGGTCCTGGACGTACTGCAGGTTGAGGCCGGCGCCGCGGATGAGCTCGCGCGACTGCTCGCCCGTGGGGAAGAAGGCCATGCGCGAGGTGGCCTCGGCGCCGAGGGCGGCGATGGCCTCGACGACGTAGATGACGGTGCTGCCGGACCCGATGCCCACGTGCGTGTAGGTCAGGTCCATGTGCTCCTTGACGGCCTCGTAGGCCGCCGCGCGCTTGGACGACTCGACCAGGTCGGCCTGCTCGGCCGCGCTGAGTGCCGAGGTGGATGTCGTCGCCATTGCCCGGGGCGCTGCGCCGTGCTTATGGCCTGGGGGCTTTCGTGCTTGTTGGGGAGCAGCCTGGGAGGCCGGACTGCGAGGAGTATAGTGTCTCCGGCTTATATGAGCCGAGGCGAGTGTCACTGAAGGTGCAGCAATGAGTTTGGGAGGACGGCCGGCGAGTCGTAGACGCATGAATGGGACGAACTTGTGAGTCTCGCGCCAGTGCCAAAACCAGTCACACAGTTTCAAGCTCTGGTAGTCCGGGTCAAGGTCTCGCGTTCTACTGGTGGGCGCATGAGCAACTGTAGCTCGCATGCCCTGGGACCGACGATGAGAAGGCACGTTCGCGGGCCCTCTGTTGGCTGAGTCATCACAGCACAGGCAGGCCTTGATCACGGAGAACAGACTGCCCTCAGTCGTAGGGAGGCTACCGAGCTCTGCACATAAGCTTGGGCATTGGGTCGCGGAGACCCTTTTCGGCTCGGCAAGGTAGGGAACAGCCAGAGACAAGCCCTTAGCCCGAGAGCTGAGGTCAGTGATTGTAGTGGGAGCCTTGGGAGTGAAATTGACCTCAGGGTGGCTCGGTCCGGGGAGTGACGCTGTGGCCCCCGACGCATCCGCAATTCGCCCAACTGGCTGATTTGTTTCCTGCTCTGCCTTCGGACCCTGATTATTCATTCACCTTTTGCCATTGACCAAACCAACCCCCCCTCAAAGCCGGCCCAAGACCACCAATACCTTGCGTCCAGGATCAGTATTTCTCGCCTGAACCTAACGATTCTGCACTTCAGTGAGGGAGCGCGCGCACGCACGCACACAACAAGGAGATATGGCGATCTCGAGAGGCCTGCGGCTGCGGCTGCCCAAGCCAAAGGTACGCAGCATCGTCGTGCTCACGCCAGCCCAGGAGGGACGCCCTCCCTCGTCGTCACACGACCTGCTGACCACCGCGCGCAGACCCTGCTCGGCCTCCTCTCGTTGCAGACCGGGACCGAGATAATCTCGATAGCGCTCCTCATCAACAAAGTCACGGGTCTGTACGGGCTGCTTGCCATCCTCACCGGCTTTTCCCTCGACGCGGTCCAGCTGTCAATGTACATGTACTCGGTCGCCGTACTGGGCGCCCTCGCATTCCTCATCCCCCACATCCGAAGACAGTCGCCGTTGCAGAACCTGGCTCTGGCGTGGATCTACATTTTGGACACGGCAGCCAACGCCGCCTACACCGCTACGTTTGCGGTGCAGTGGTACCTCAAGGCGGGCGGCAACCCGGAGGGCGACGCGGCCGAGCAGGCGACGGACACGGCGGCAAGCATGGTGCTGATTGCCGCCTTCACGCTCTTCAGGATCTACCTGATGTTTGTCCTGATGAGCCACACCCGCCACGTCCTCCAGAGACACATGGCCGGCCTGGCGAGCGACAAGGGCGGCGTGGTGCTGCCGTTCACCCCCGGGTCGCCCGACGGCGAGGGCTGGAAGGGGAAGCTGGGGCGGGCCATGTTGTTTGTTGGTCAGGACTACTGGGTTGGTGCCAAGGAGGATGAGGAGTCGATGCCCAGCCAGCGGGTGCCGTTAGTTGCTGACACAGCCGACGACGAGTAGGAGGGTCTGGGCTTGTCTGGGCTTGTCTGTGCCCCAGAATGCATTTGTGCGCATATTCACTGGCTTGTTGTTTTGCATTGTACCATAGCATCGGTAGGCGTTTCCGTTATACTGGGTCGTAGATATCACGGGTAATGGTTAATGGCACAAGGATTTCGCTCGAGCTACATGGCCAGCCTTTCTTGATGCGGCCATACATTTTTTGTCTTTTCTTCCCCCCCCCCCATTGGAATAGCGAGCGCATCATCGCCGAGTACCAGGCAATGTGTCAACTGATGTGCAGCGTCCCGAGATGTGTGACCGGGTGTGGGCTGCATCTCCTAGCATCTCCAGGCAGGATACCAAGCATCCCCAAGCTTTCAAGACAGGATACCAAGCGTGCACGCACAGAAGGGTTGGGACGCAATGTGAGTCCCGACCGGGCGGTCTGGGCTGCGCCGGGTCCGCCCACCGGCAGTGTGAGATCCAGTCAGCTGGGCACAAGAGGCTAGGCTGTAGCATTGGCCCTGCAGTCCCCATAAAAAAAATAAAAAAAAAATACACGCGTATGTACAGCGCAACATGCCTGTCCCGCAGGCACAACAGGGTGTGCGAGAAGGTTTGGGCGAGTCTCGGCCAGGCCACAAGAGCTTCTGGAATAGTCGGGGTAGTTGTCTGCTCTTAGCGGTGCAGGCGCTTCTGCGGGCCCGTGAAACATTCTCTTACTATGGCACGGTTTCCGGTTGGAGGAAAGGGAGTTGAGGATCTGGTTGGGGTTGAACTTTGATTTTGTTGCTTTGTTTACCCATGACAACCTCACAGGAGAGGACGTATTTCTACAAATTCCGGCCAGGCAATTGAATAGATATAGTGTATATATACACACATATGTATGTATGTATGTATGTACGTATGTATATATTTATATCATCCTAACAACACCCAAGAGTGCCGTGTACTTTACCCTTTACTGAGACGTGGCGAGCAGTCTGAGGGGTTGGCACATTCAAGACAGGGCTGAAGAGATATCGAATGGTCTGGTGTGTGACGGGTGAATCTTGGAAGGTTTGACTACGTGTTTCTGTGGCCTGCTCACGTGTCTTGGCGAAGGGGCTGGTGGTTGGCAAGAGCTTGTCTGTGGAATACCATAGCGGGGACGTGCGTGAAATGCTTCTCAGGTTGTCATGGCATTTGTTGTTGGATCGACCAAGCCTTGGACTCTTGTGGGAGGGTGGGATGAGATGAGATGGCATCGATTACCGAGTCCTGACCCTCTCGGCTGTGACCTCTGGTCACCCTGTGCCGACCTGCCAGCCCTGCAGTCGTTGGGCGGGAGCTGGTTGGGTTACATTAATTGTACGGAGTACATAGCATGTAAAAGAACAAGAAAGAAGGTTAGTAAGGTTGATTGATCATCATCTAGTGTGTACTATGTAGCCCATGCGGCTCGCCTGCAACCGCCCGCCCAGGCCCGCCGCCCTACGCAGCACGTATGCAGTGTACGGTCTGTCAGGCTGTTAGGCTGTCAGGCTGTCAGACTGAACACGAGACTTCTCTTTCCCGGCATCCAAAAGCCCGTCGTCAGTGTCGCAATCCGATGCGGCTACTGGGCCAGGGTGTCGGTAGCTTATCCGTGCCTTCGCCGCCGGCTGAGCGCGGGAGTCGGGCCTGTGGTGGGGGCCCTGCAAGCCCCACGCAGGACCCCTGCACAGGCAAGATGTGCTCGAGGACCCGTTTTACCGTGTTAATGCCTGGCACTCAATTGGGCGCACTCCCTCGCGACAGGGCCTGCTCCCCAGATTCTGGAGCTGGGACCTGGCCACCCCCTGGCCACCACCAGCTGGTGGTATTGTTTCGTCGGCCAAAGAGGGACCCTCCCTCTGGCCATCAAAGCGCTAGAGCGATCACGCAATCGCACCCCGACCATGAGAAGATGCTCGCCCACGACCACACCGGCCTCTGAGCGGCGACCGAAAAGCTTGAGTGCCGAATCTCGATACTTCTTTTTGCCCTGGGCCCCGAATGGTCCTTGCTGCCTCTGTCCGATTTCTGGCGGGGCAATATCGGCTTCCTACACTACCTGCTAGCACGCTGTCCGTGATGCTGTCATGACTGGACCGCTGGCCACTGCTACTCGCACGCGAAGACACACACTTATCCACAATTTTTCTCGCCCTGCCCCCTCTGCATCCTCCGTCCGGCGACAGCCTGCCTCTGGATAAAGACTGCCTCGCCGTCCTCGCTCGGTCTCTGATCGAGGCCCTCCCCTCTTCGCCATGTCCTTCCTTTTCAACCGCCTTCCCAAGCTCGACACCTCCACCTCCCTCTCCCGCGGCAAGAACAACACTCTGTCGCCTTTGCAGCAGAGGAGGATGCAGGACATGGCCACAACCCCAATATCCATCGGCTGTCGGACGCCTGCAGAGGCTGGTATGTGACCGCTTGCTTTTGCTACCTGCCTGACTCACCCACTCTCTGCTCCGCTCCGCTCCTCTCCTCTCCTTGCCCACCCTCCCAGGCCGCCGGGTTCATCATGCGCCCCAACCAGTGCGCCGCCTGACGGCAGACAGCAAGCAGATGCGCCTGTTGGTTGCGCCTGCCAATTGCTGTTGGGTCTTGCCAGCTTGGTTGCAATTGATGGCTGGCCACGGGCGGTGCACCGGCGGAGAGAGAATGCATTGTCCTGTTGTCTGAGTAACCGGCTTTTTGTAATTCAGGAAGTCCCACCGCGCTAACACCTTGCCCCCTCCCCAGTCTCGCGGATCGCATATCAGGCCAGTGATGTAATCGTCAGCGTACAGCCGTCTCTGGCTGTCGAATCCGAGTTCTCGCCCCACCTCAAGAGGTATCATGGGAGGAGAGACAAGAGCTTGGTTGCAAAGAACGTCGACAGCGTGCCCGAGGTACGTTTAGCCCCCGAAGCCCAACAGACACCCCAACGGCCAAGACACATCCTTACCTACTACGAAGCAAGCAAGGCCTTAGGGGCTGACACAACCGCAGGTTATCTCCATTAGGTACAATGCTGATCCTTTGCTCTCTGTCTTTGAGCCTGCCCGGAACGGCCTCCTGGTCTCCGTCACCACGAGCTCCAGGATCCTACTCCCTTCGGTCAGCCACTTATACAAGCTTGCAAGCTACCCCGTGGTCATCCACGTGGCTCTCCACCCGGACCAATTCCCGGACTACTCCGCTATCACGTCCATCAGGAACACAGGGTGGTCCTTCCTCCAGTCCGAGTCGCTCCAAGAGGCCCAGGACATGGCCCTGACCGCCCACGCCCTCGCCATCCGGTCAGGCAAGGGTGTCATACACTTCTTCAGCCCCGTGGCTTCCCAGAACGACAAGCCGATCGACTTCGAGACGCGGAACGTGCTGCGCGAGATCCTGAACCAGGACTACGTGCGGCGCATTCAGAGCTCAAATATCCCTGGAGCCGGTATCTACGCCGACGACGGAAGGGTCGCCTTGGCCGAGGACCTCATTGACCTGGGCAACGAGGCCGACTCTCCCAAGTCACCCCCTCCCAGCGGGCTGATCGTACCCGAGTTGGAGGGTAAGATCTCCTCCGTCACGTCGGAGAAGTCGAGCCAACAGAGCGTCACCAGCAGCCCACCAAGTGTTTCTTCAGCGACCACTGTCGAGGCTCAGGCTCCAGCGGTGACATCCGAGCACATTTACAACTATGTCACCCTGATTTGGGCCCAAATCAAGAAATTGCTGGGCCGCGAGTACCACGTATTTGAGTACACTGGCTCTCCTACCGCCGAGACCTGCCTGTTCGTTTTTGGCCTTGATGCCGGCTTATTCGCGGACACGATCGACAGGGCACCCCCGTCCGAGGGCTTCGCCAACTGTGCAATCATTACACCACGGCTGTACAGGCCCTGGCTCGGAGTAAAACTAATTGACATCCTTCCCAAGTCTGTTAAGAAGGTTGCTGTCTTGGAGCAAATCTCCAGGAAGACGACCAAGTGGGGCCCGATCTTGGTGGACGTTCTGACGTCTCTCCGAAGTGGCATGGGAGGTGTCGATACCATTGTTGGCTACCATCTGGGCTACATCAACAATGAGACCGTTAAGCAGGCATTGCGCGGCATCTACCAGAACCTAATCGCGGAGAAGCCCATCCAGAACCTAGAAGTTGGTTCTGCCCGCGGACCGGAGGAGAGCTCAGCTTACGAGCTGGAGACGCCCAAGCTCGAGACGGCCTACACCAAGATTTTGGATCAGCTCTTTGGCTCCAGGCTGTTCCTCGCCAATTCGCTCAAGTCCGAAAACGCTGGGGTTTCGTCCACGGTTTCTGCAAGCCCCGAGTATGGATTCGGCTCTTTGTTGGCGCGCAAGGAAAAGAGACAAAATTTCATCGCCGAGGTCAAGGAGACTGCGGTTTCGGGCACCTTTTTAACGGAGACCCCTAAGCGCTCGTTGGCCCAGTGGGCCGCGCACGTCGAAGATCCAGCAAAGATCGAGCAGTACGCAGAGGACGCCGTGTCGGCTCTCCAGACTGACAACTCGACGCTGTCCCGCAAGCTCCTCACCAACAAGGGTTTCTTCCGCAAGGAGTCCCTCTGGCTCATTGGCTCCGATGCATGGTCCTACGACCTGGGCAACTCCGGTGTTCACCACGTTCTGGCATCTGGTGAGAACGTCAACATGCTCATTATCGACTCCACACCCTACTCCGAGCGGGTAGCCACGGATGCGGCGCGGAGGAAGAAGGATATTGGCCTGTACGCCATGAACTTCGGCAACGCGTATGTCGCCTCGACAGCAGTCTACAGCTCGTACACGCAGGTTCTGCAGGCCATGGATGAGGCAGACAAGTTTGACGGGCCATCTATCGTGCTGGCTTATCTTCCGTACAACGATGAGCATGACTCCTCCCTCACCGTCCTCCAGGAGACGAAGCAAGCCGTCGATATTGGATACTGGCCTCTGTATCGCTGGAACCCAAGGAATGAGCTCAAGGGCCAGCCGAACTTCTCCCTGGATTCTGAGCGGATCAAGAAGGAGTTGAAGGAGTTCTTGGACCGCGACAACCACCTGACTCAGCTCATGGCGAAGGAGCCAAAGTTTGCGCCTGTGCTTTCCGAGGACTTCGGCACCGAGATCCGCGCCCAGCAGAAGCGGAATGCCAAAGATGCCTACAACAAGCTCCTTGAGGGCCTGCAAGGTGCGCCTCTGACGGTTCTCTTCGCCTCTGACGGTGGCAACGCTCAGTCCATTGCTAAGCGTATTGGCACCCGAGGTAAGGCAAGGGGCCTCAAGACGACCGTCATGGCTATGGAGGACTACCCTGTGGAGGACCTACCCACCGAGGACAACATTGTTTTCATCACCTCGACCGCCGGCCAAGGAGAGTTCCCACAGAACGGCCATGCTTTCTGGCAGGCCGTCAAGGACAGTACCGAGCTGGATCTAGCCACTGTGAACTACTCTGTCTTCGCCCTTGGTGATAGCCACTACTGGCCAAGGAAGGAGGACAAGATCTACTACAACAAGCCTGGGAAGGATCTCGATAGGAAATTGTCCGAGTTCGGTGCGAAGCGCCTGGCTGAAATCGGCCTCGGTGATGATCAGGACCCTGATGGTTACCAGACCGGATACAACGACTGGGAACTAAAGATCTGGCAGGCTTTGGGAGTCGCGAACGTTGAGGGCCTCCCCGAGGAACCACCGCCAGTCACCAACGAAGACATCAAGTTAGCCTCTAACTATCTCCGTGGCACCATTGTCGAGGGCTTGAGCGACCCCACGACAGGTGCCATTTCGGCGGCAGACCAGCAACTCACAAAGTTCCATGGCACGTACATGCAGGATGACAGAGACGTCCGGGATGAGAGGAAAGCGCAAGGCTTGGAGCCCGCGTATTCGTTCATGATCCGCTGTCGACTGCCCGGTGGTGTTTCTACGCCGCAACAATGGATCCAAATGGATGACATCGCTACTCGACTCGGAAATGAAACCATGAAGCTGACCACACGACAAACGTTCCAATTCCACGGCGTCGTGAAGGGGAAGCTCAAGCCGGCGATGCAGGCTATCAACCGGGCTCTCATGACGACGATTGCCGCATGCGGTGATGTAAACCGAAACGTCATGTGCAGCTCGCTTCCCACCCAGTCAAAGTACCACAAGGAAGTCCACGAGTGCTCCAAGCGCATTAGCGACCACCTGTTGCCATCAACATCCGCTTACCACGAGATCTGGCTCACAAATGATGACGACAAGAAGACGCAGATTGCAGGCGACGCAGTGCAGGACTTCGAGCCCCTGTACGGGCCCACATATCTGCCTCGGAAATTCAAGATCACCATCGCCGTCCCACCACACAACGACACCGACGTGTACGCACACGACATTGGCCTCATCGCCATCAAGGGCGATGACGGCCACCTGCTTGGTTTCAACCTGCTGGCCGGTGGTGGTATGGGCGCCACGCACAACAACAAAAAGACGTACCCGCAAACAGGGCGCATGCTGGGCTTTGTGACCCGTGCAGACGTGCACATTGCTTGTGAGAAGGTCATGCTGGTGCAGCGCGACCACGGTGACCGCAAGAACCGCAAGCACGCCCGCCTCAAGTACACCATTGACGACATGGGCGTCGACACGTTTAGGTGCAAGGTCGAGGAGTTGTGGGGCAAGAAGTTCTCCCCCGCCAAGCCTTTCAAATTCGAGTCGAACGTTGACACCTTTGGGTGGCAAAAGGACGAGATGGGAATGAACCACTTCACCTTCTTCATCGAGAACGGGCGAATCGAGGACACAGCCGACTTCCAGATGAAGACGGGTCTGCGTGAGGTCGCCCAGGTGCACAAGGGCGAGTTCCGCCTAACCGGTAACCAGCACCTGATCTTGTCTAATGTCGCTGACGAGGACCTGGACTCTATGAAGGCGCTGATGAAGAAGTGGAAACTCGACAATGTCAAGTTCTCGGGCCTGCGCCTGTCATCGTCCGCCTGCGTGGCGTTCCCGACCTGCGGCCTGGCCATGGCCGAGTCAGAACGTTACCTGCCCGTGCTCATTTCCAAGCTGGAGAGCACGCTCGAGGAGAACGGCCTGCGTCAGGACTCGATCGTGATGAGGATGACTGGATGTCCCAACGGCTGCGCACGGCCTTGGCTGGCTGAGGTCGCCTTTGTCGGCAAGGCCTATGGCGCGTACAACATGTACCTCGGCGGTGGCTACCACGGCCAGCGCCTCAACAAGTTGTACCGGTCGAGCATCAAGGAGGACGAGATCCTAGCCATCATGAAGCCGCTGCTCAAGGAGTATGCTCTTGAGAGGGAGGAGGGCGAGAGATTCGGTGACTTCTGTATCCGTAAGGGGCTCATCAAAGCCACCACGGATGGCAAGAACTTCCACGACAACGTGAGTTATCTACACCTCCCATATCATCAAGTGACCGAGCGACTGACCGTTTATAAAGGTTACGGAGTTGGAAGAGGACGAAGAGTAAGTTGAAGAGAACACTCAAGTAGTGCGGACGTCAAGAAAAGGAAACAAACCGGTCCGGCGGGTAAAGGACACTTTGCACTTGGGCGAAAATAAAACCAAAGAATGGAAAATGATTCCCCCAAAGTTTATCCTCAATTGCATGCTAGGCGTAAGGATTTCGATAATAGCCGACGGTTGTGTATATTGTGCGAGAATCACAGTATTTGCGCTTAAAGATATATACAATCCAGTCGCCAATTAGATGTTTTGCTTCAGTGCGTCTTGGATCTACAGTGTCGCTGCCGTTGACAAGAAATTGTATAAACCGGTATTTATGTGGACGACAGGGATAGACCATCATCGGATGGTGATGCCGCTGGAAGTCATTCTGAAAGTCTCATTGGAATTGATTGTATATTCAGATTTTTGACAAATGGGAGGAAGCTACAACTCTAGGAATGGAGGCCGCTCGCTTGAATTAAATATCACCAAGAAACAGCACAGGACCCGTCCCCGTTTTCGCTTGCCAACCGGTACGCCGTTATTCTATGCCTCTGGTGAACACTCCTCTCCCGCTTCTATGCCCTGCCTTTCTTTCCCCTTTCTAGTAGCTCATCAGGTCTGCAGGTTGTCAGTAAACATTTCGTTTCGCGGGGAGACAGACCACTGCAAAGCAGCTTTATGGGAGGAGAGAAAGGGGGAGGGGGGGGCGACTTACCTCGCCCGAAAAGTCCACGCTTTGTCCAGTCCATCATCATCAGCATCCTCGTCCTGAAGCTCACGGACTGCGCAAAGTAGGCGCCCCGCCAGGTGTACACAGCCCACAGCCCGCCGCTCAGGTTCCAACCGCCGCCGAGATCGAAGACGGCCGAGTTGCCGATGTAGGCCAGGCTGCCCAGGTGGTGGTACTCAAAGGCCTTGTAAACGGCGTCGTCGAGGTCGCCGTCGACAATCTCGTTGGCGCGGAGCCCCGGGGCCGCGTGGGCCATCTTGTTGAACTTCAGGGCCAGATACTGGCCCTGCTGGTGGGCGCGCTGCGCCGTCGCCGGCAGGGAGGTAAGCTTGCTGTCAATCTGCTTCAGCAGCTCCCTCAGCTCTCCAAAGTCGAGGGTGCCGCTCTGGTCCTTGTCGAACTCGGCGAATAGGCGGTCCAGCCGCTTCAGGTGGGCGACGGCCTGGGGGAATTTGCGCTTGACCTCAGCGGCCACATTGCGCCACTCGGTAAAGTGTAGGTCCAGGTTCTCGGGGTCCTTGCCGTGCTTCCAAGCCATGCCGCGGAGGAAGGTTACGATGTTGTCTGCGATGTTGTTCTGCACCGTTGAGCAGTCTCCTATGGCGTACACGTCACCCAGCGGCGCGCCGTTCAGGCGCAAGTGCGTGTCCGTCTCGAGCGCGTGCCGGTTGGTCTGGTGGTCACCGAGCTTCTTGGCCAGTGTCTGGCTGAAGTCTGTCTGGGAGACGCCCGTGGACCACAGGCAGAAGCCCATCGGGAGCTCCTTGGTGACTGCCTTGCCGTCCTCTCCCTTTTGTGTGAAGACGATTGTGTCCTTCTTGACCTCAGATACTCTGGAGTTGGTGAGGACGTTGATGCCGTCTCGTTTGAAGCGGTCCTCCGCATATTTGGACACTGCCTCATCGTAGGTGTTGAGGATGTGCCCGCGGCTCTGGATCAGGTGTACCGAGATCTCGTTGCGCAGTAGTTTTGGGAAATGCTTTGTAAGATCCTCATTCAGGAGATCATACAGCTCAGCCGCGAACTCGACGCCGGTCGGGCCACCACCGCTGACCACAAAGGAGAGCAAGCGCCTCCGCTCCTCGTCTGGGGTGGTGGGTAGACAGGCCAATTCGAGATTCTGTATGACTTGGTTGCGGATCACTCGAGCGTCTCTTATATCCTTCAGGAAGTGGCAGTTTTCCAGGCCCTTGACACCGTGGGGGTTGGTCTGCGACCCTACCGCAATGACCAGCTTGTCATATGGGACGTAGAACCTGACCTCGTTTCCTTTTGCGTCAACCTGAGAGACTTCGACGAGCCTAGCCGAGAAGTCGACATCCTCTGCCTTGGCGCGTATGAAATGGCCTTTGACCCTCGACAAGATCCTCCTTATCGGCTCGACAAGAGACTTCAACTCGAGGGTCCCGACCGTGGCGGATGGCAGCATTGGCGTGAAGAGGAAGTAATTGGCGGGCGAGATGACGGTAACGTGGTAATCCTCCGGGTTCAGCTCCTTGAGCAGGGCGACACCGCCCCAGCCGCCGCCGAGGATGACCAGTTTCGGCTTGTCCTTCCTCTTCCTGTGCTCCTCGGTGTCTTGGTCATCAATGAGGACGTCCGCGATAGGCAGGTCCTTTGGTCCGCCGGTCCGAGGGCTCAGTGCAAGCTGTGAGACATCGCACTCGGCGGCGACGGCGTGCTCGTTGTAGGTTGAAGCATCATAGATGAAGAAGGCACCAAAGACCAGGCCGACAAAGACGATACCACTGCCCACCCAGGCCATGCTCCGATATGCGAAGTTTAGAGCCCATGACTCCCGCTGTGGGAGGGGCTTCCCGGACAGCAGGCGAGAGGCGATCCTGGGCGTGAAGCCGACCAGGGGCTGACGGCGGAGGAGGCCTTGGGCCGTGGTTGGCTGTGGCGAGGGTCGATGGGGATCGGATCTCGAATTCCTGGTCAGGTTACGGGCCTGTGTGGCTCTGGGATGTGACCGTGATATTGTGGAGGGGGCATTTCGGAAGCTCACGAGGCCACGCTGGCGCCCGGCGCGGATGGCCAGGGCGCTCAGTGATGCTTGTGAGGGCATTGCCAGTGGACAGCACCGACTGACGGTCGCGATGGTGAGTGCGGGCTTGCCGCCTGTCGGCGTGTTTGTGAATTGAAATCAATGTCGAGAAACAGCAATGCGTGGAAGGTGGCACGAGACAAAAGACTACCTGTTCTGGGTACGACCAAGCAGATGCACAGGAGGGCGAGCTCTGAGCTAGCTACCAACGGGCAGGTTCCCTGGCCCCTCCCCCAGTATTTACCAAGCATCTGCGTCATACTTGGCGTCATCGGAACGCGATGCTTAATTCGACATGGGCGGCTGATTTGTCTCCCACACGTGTACCATGTCTATATATGTATACGTATACATGCATGCATTTTGACCCTAGCCCATCTTGAGTAACCTCCAATACACTACGGAGCGCGAATTTCTAGTTGCCCAGGTCCCTGGAGGTGGGCGTGAAACGCTGCGCCCGGCCGATCCGGAGGCGACTCTCGGAGCCATCGCTCTCTCGCCCCGATCGGTCTTTGAACTCGGCCGCACGAGATGTGTGTTAGAGACTGCTGGATTGGCAACACGACAAATGAGGATGAGGGGCCCCGAGCTACCACAAACGCACATCTGTGCCTGGTCGCTTGTTCAACGCCGGGCAAAGGCTCACAACCTTACACTCGTTCGAAGTGAGACTATTCTAGCCCTGTGTACCCGCCGCGCTATGCAGTATGCTTTCCCTGAACAACCAGCCTTGAGCTTCTCTGAGCGGCAGTCTCGCCTAGCATCTGAAGTATCTCTTCTCGACCCATCTGTCCTCAATGTCCGGGATCATGTTGCAGACAACCACAGTGATACCCGGGAACACAGCCGTCAGTCGGTGGAGCCCCATGCGACCTGCCGAATACGTAGCAAGAACGATCCTGTCTTGGGCTACCCCGTGGTCCACGAGAACCTGCACCGCCATCAGCGCGGACCCGCCAGAGGACATCTGCGCGTCGAGCAACAGCACGCTCTCATGGGTCTCGATGTCCTTGGGAAGCTCGCTATAGTGTAGCTCTGGCTCGCCCGTGCGGATGCTCGACTGAATAAGGATCCGTCCGGATTTGCAGTCCGGAATCACACGCTTGAGGCCTGTTTCCAACGCTGCACCGCCCCGGAGCAGCACGACCGCTGATACTTCGCCTTGTGGCGCGAGGCCCCGATAATGATATCCTTGCGGCGTTTCCACGGTCGTCGACGCGAATCGCACATTATTCATTGCTCTGTTCGCGATGTCAGTACCAGGCACCAGTCGTGCTAGCCCCCCCCCCCCATTTTCTTTTCTTGCGCCGGGGGGGGGGGGCGTGGAGGGTGGGCTTACTGCTCAATTATGAGGGTGGCCAGGCGGTCAAAATAAAAGATAAAGTCCTCAGGTGATGTGTCAATGCTCCTGATGATCGTGTTCATGCCTCTCAGCTGCGGTGTCGCCTCCAGTATCACCACCTTCATGCTAAGTGGTTCCGACTGGGCTTGGAGTTCAAGCTGGAGGAGTGCGGCTCGATGGTGCCTGGATTTCTCGACGAGCTTCTCCTGGATGGACTGGACCACCATATCTGCCACAGGTGGTCAATTTAGGGCCTCTGCGGTTGAGTCGACCTCACATACTGATGGCTACCGTGTTTTCGACGCGTGTTGGCACGATTACGTCCGCGTTCTTCCGCTGCGGGTCGACGTACTGGCGAAAAGGTTAGCAGGGCTGGCAGGAGGAAATAACGAATCTCCGGAAAGACACCTACGTTCTCAAAGTTTGGTTTCACCCACATGGACCACTGCTTAATGACGCCTTCCACGGTCCTGCCTCGGCACTCGACATCACGCAATATCCTTCGTGACAGGCAGATATCTGCATCCGCCTCGCAATAGATCTGAGCTTATGTCAGCACAGATCGGCCATGATCATGTCGTGTTGAGCGTGTTGACCTTCATATCTAGCAACTCCAGAACTCTGGGGTCATGCAAGGCGAAGATACCCTCTACGACTAACACATGCGGCGAGTAAATTGCAGTGGTCTTGTCTACTCGAGCGTGTTTCTCGAACGAGTAAATTGGGATCTCGGCACGTTTTCTGTCATATTGTCAGTGTTGATGGTCGCTCACCCGGAGGGAGGCCTGGCCCGCATGATGAGACCCACCCAGCCTTGAGGTCTCGAAGACATTCCACTAATTTGTCAAAATCAATGGCCTAGGGAATCCAGGTAAGCCTACGGCCAAAGACTTTTCACAAGGCACCGCAGAACACTGACATCTGGAGAGTCGAAGTCATACTCGTTCCGAAAAGCTTTCCTGGATGATTCAGCGTCTAGGCTCTTGTAGAAAGAGTCCTAGACGGCATATTAGCGGCGGCGTCTCTGCTTTTCTTCTTCTTTTTGCCAGCCTTGAAACCCACGCACCATGGACAAGATAACGACCCATGGCAGGTTCAGCTTGTTGACAATTGCCCTTGAGAGGGTTGACTTCCCGGAGCCGGAGCTACCAGCGACGCCGACGAGAGAGACATCAGCCCATGGAGGGGAGTAATGAGCCCTCTTGGCAATAGCATTTGCTGCAGTCGCGGGGTCCATGTTGTGAGCTTGAAGCTTTCTCAGCGGAGGGCGCACCAGGCTGCCGCCGGACGGCAAAAGGGGATGAATATGCCCTCGGGCAGAGCTGTAAAAAGTTAGCATGTCCCCAGAATCCATATTCACCAGAGGCGTGCGCCTACATTTTTTGGCTGTAAGATGCAAGGATACCTCCTTCACTCAGGACGTCCCAAGCGGCGATTGGCCTCTCTTTTCTCCCTGGATATATGTGAAGGATGAGTTAGTTACTGGGTCGGAAAGGGTGAGCTTGAGGTCGTGCATATAATTAAGGAGAACGCCGAGGCTCTCGCAGTGGGTTTGCACGGTCAGAGGAGGGTGGCTTGCTTTGGGTGGCACGATTTACTACTTATCAATACCCAAGGATGCACTTATCAATGGCGCGTGCCTGAGTTCCAGGGTCCGTAGACTCGAAATGGTTGAGAGCCGTGCTGCGAACAGGGGTCTGCGGGGTGCAGGTCCAGGAGGCCCAGAGCCGCACCTCGCCACCCAGTCAGCCCAGGCAGTGCCCAGGTACACTCCGGGCTATGGCCTTTCCAACAAGTGAGTGCGCAGGTAGAGTGGGCCCCCGGGTGGCCTGTCGCCCCCCTGAACAGGCCACTCTTCATCCGAGTATCACGAACGGAAATCATAGTTTTACGCACGTAAATTTAAAAGCTATTTAATCCATTTTAATTATGAATTACTACTTAAGTTCTACTTTATAATTAAAAGCAATTACTAAGTTTATAATAATTAATTTTTCTTTTATAGCTAGCTTAAAAATCATTAATATTAAAAAGAAATATATTTATTTTTTTAAAGCTTAGTAATATTATATTAATAAATATTTTATTAAAGTATTATTCTCATTAATAATCCTTTTGAAATTAAAGTATATAATTTATTAATGAAAGTTATTAATTTTACTTTTAAAGATAATAAATTAAATATTATAATAATAATCTACTTATATTTATAAAGTATAATAATATAGCTCTTATATACTACTAGGAACAACTAAGGGGTATATTAATTATTAAGGTCTTTTAGCCGGATGGGCTATTGTTAGGGCCGTGAGCTGATAAGCCCGCTGGACCAACCAGTTGGTCCCTGTACACTGCTTACCTAATCAGCCCAACAGCCTCTATCAGGCACAACACGATATCGCAGCTTCGCTGCTCCCTCCATACTATTCCTTAGGCAACCATAGCTTTGAATCAACAATTCTTTACAGAAAATTTGAGCCCCTTTTGCCATAGGTCGTAAGGACCGTCTCAGCTATGGCGCATGGCTAGTAGTCGCGCCTCCCGTTGCAGAGGGCGTTTGTGCCAGGCCGCTGGGCACTGAGCACTTAATGACCCGTGCACTAGACTAGTGTTATCGATAGCGCCGATGGGCATCTATAAGTAGACCTTCTGAGGGGCTGCAGCTTCGCTGCAACTCTCCCCTCAACAACATAGCCGACGAGAATTGATTGACTATCACCAACCCCTATGCATTCAAATACGTGATAGCCGACCCACACTAATCAGTGTCGGTCGGCTATCACGTATTCAAATATACAGGGGTTGGTGATAGTCAATCAATTACGTATTTGAAAACCTGATATCCGACCGACACTGGTTAGTGTCAATCGGCTGTCACGTATTTGAATACGTGGTGTTGGTGATAGTCAATCAATTTCCTGATCAGTTGCCGAACGGCTATTCCTGAATGGCTTCTGACAGCAAGGTTGAACAGGCAGACTTTTCCGATCCTGAGTAGGTCCGACTGCGCTAACCGATGCGGGACGACGATATTCCGTGTGCATTCACAATCTATCTTCAAAACGTATCCATCATATCATTCGGTATAGAGGCAGAGGGACACTTTCCTCTGTTGTCCTTTCGATACGCGCGTCCATCACGCCTTGAACTTTCTCAAGAAACGGTACTGACTGATCGACTACGTGACTCGGTACACGACTTGTTGTTTGTTCTTGAGACAACGACGATATCTGCACATTCGTCAAAACACCACAACCTCCGACGATGGAGGAAAGCAGTCTGAAGCAGCTACAGACGAAAACGTTAAACGGGACCCCTTCGCTGGGCAAGTCTCGAAAACACCAAGAAAACGTCGACAACCCTTCCTGACAACGATCACGACCTCCTCCCCCGCGACGGCAGCAGGCATCGGTCTGTATTAGCTACACCAGCTAGGCCCCGTTGGCCAACACCTCTCGTGGTCAAGACCTTCAAGAAGAAACCTCGCCAAAGCCCTCACGAGCCCACAACGTTTCCAAATCTCCTAGACACCAAGAAAAACATCGTCAGACCGACCGCCGACCTTCAAGAACCTTCTAGGCAGCCGTCTAGGCAGCCGTCTAGGCAGCCGTCTAGGTAGCAACTCAACTGCTTCCGACCGTCAACTGCTTCAAACCTTGAAGAACCTTCTCAACAGCATCGCAGGCAGCAGCCTGATCACCTACTTCCGACCGACCGACTGTCGAGAATCCTTCTGGGAAGCAACTTCCTCTGGCGAAGCCCCTTCGCGATACCCTCAGATTCCCTCGCGACCGCCTGGAAAGCATCAGTCTGTAGTATCTACAGCAGCCCAACTGCCCGTCAGCCAACTCCTATCGCGACCTTCCTTCAAGAAGCCTTTCCCCTTGCGACTACCTGCCTAAGACACCCAATCGCTATGGGAAGTCAAAGTTGCACACACATGACGACTTTTCTTGCCAACGCCCAACTAGGACTTCACTTGGGCTGGTGTGACTCACACACCAAGCAACCGCCAAACTCGTCAACTTCGTCAACTTGCCAGACGACTTCTTCGTCGGCCAGTTCAATTTGCCCCGCCGACCACCTTCTTCGCCGACCCTCTCGTCAGCCCGTCAAGCCCTCTTGACGATTGCCTCGTCGCCCCACTCCCCCCTCCCTCGATACCGTCAATACCCGACCTTCTTGACAGCTTCTCAGCCAAGTCAGCCTTCTAGGTAACGACGACTTGCCTTCTGATAGCCATCAAAATATCCCTTCGACGTGTTGGCTGGATGACTAATCGCGATGGGACGCCCTGATTGGATGGAGGACCTGGTACTGGCATAAGCACTTGAAGAGGAATAGTGGTCGATAGTGGTTTGCCTACGCCTAGAGTGCACTTGGTGGCCCGTGCGCCAGCCCCAGGCAACCAGCTAGAATCTTGAGCGCTGCTTCTTCGCTGCAACTCTCCCCTCAACACTATAGCCGACGAATCAATTGACTATCACTTACTACGTACACATACATATGTGATCCTCCCCTGGCCGACTGATAGTTGTCATTTTATTATAATATTTCTTAAAGATAAGTTAATTGTTAAACTTACAAGATAGTTGAATATTTATTATACTTTGTTTAATATTAAGGATTTTTTCTATAAAGTTATTGCTAATTAATGTTAAGTAATAATAAGGAAAGTTGATGGTAATAATGTAGCCCGTTCAAGGGGGTGACCCGCCACCCGGGGGCCCACTGTACCGAGGCACGCAACGCGGTACCTGCTGTACATATGTACCCCCAGCTGTTGGTTTAGTGTGGTGTACACTACCGATCTAGGTACTAGGTGGTTACACCAGTGTAGTTTCACAGGCTGACAGGTCCCAAGGGCGGGAAGTCGAGGCAGAAATCGTTGACGTGAGTGGGCCCGCCCCGGCCGTTTTCTGCACTCCAAGGCTCTGCCACCAAAACCTCCAACCTCGCCAGCTTCCGTCAACCTCTCTTTGTCCTTCCCTCATACATTCCATCCATCCTGCACCATCGCCAGAGCGCATGCTCACAACCCCTCATCCATATCAACACAACCGCAATCTCAACCTGCGATAGGCTGCAGGCAGCGCCGACACTCCGGATCTCATCACCTCATATGAGCCTCTGTGGTGTCGCCTCACTCCAAGCTATGAATGTCTTCTAGTGGGCCTCCGACCATCCAGTTCCAGCCTCCCGGTTCAGATGACCTGGCCTTCTGGGAGAGGGTTGCTGCCGAGTTCCGAAACAGATTTGGCAACATGGTACGGTCCTGACCACTTGCGCAATCATGCTTTGAGCAGAATGCCATTGTTGACCTGATCGCCCCGCAGACGTCCACCGCGTCTACGGCCACGCCGTTTCGGCATGCCTTCGAGCAACGCGTCGTGGACATGTCCATGCCAAAGAGGTTGGTCTGCCTTTTTCGGTCCCCCAGACGCCTGTCTCTTTTCATGGCGCAAGCAGTTGAATCACCCTGGGTCAAATGATGTTATACATATATCAATGGGAATCTCTCCTAGACAAGAATGCGGAAGAAGATATATCAAAAATTATTTCTGACAACACACCCACCCCCCACCTCTTCAAAACCGCCGCCCCTCCCCATACCACTGAGAATGGCGCTGACCGGGACGGATAGTGATATCAATGCATTGATACTAGACTACCTTACAATGGAGGGTTACCCTCAGGCAGCTGCCAACTTTTCCAAGGAGGCAAATCTGCAGCCCATGCAAGAGGACCCTGCCATCAGAGCCCGCCAGGAGATAAGGAATTTGATTCACCAAGGTCACATCCAGGACGCCATCGAGGCTCTCAATGAGCTAGACCCAGAGGTATGTTACTTGTCTCTACTCTTCCACGTTTCACCAAACCAAACACTATGATTAGAACACGAGTTTTACATGCACCACGCATATGACCTTTGGGTCGTTGATGATAAACAACCACTTTTTCAATGAGCACTTCCTCCACTCCCCGCCAATGTCCAGTGCACGCCTCCTGCGAGACCGTCACTGACCTGTCTCAGATCCTGGACCAAGATGCCCACCTGCATTTTGCGCTGCTCAGGCTCCAGCTTGTAGAGCTCATCCGCAGCAGTAGCGACGGTGAAAAAAACGTGATGACTGCTATTCAGTTTGCCCGAGATCAGCTTGGTCCACGAGCATCGCGACAACCTGCTTTCTTGAAGCCACTTGAGAATACCATGGCCATCTTGCTCTACCCCCGAGACAGCTTGAAGCCCGAGCAGGCGGCCATCATGCATCCCAATCTGCGGAGGGAGGTCTCTGATATGGTTAACAAGGCCATCCTGCACCGCCAGACACAGCGGCGCGAGGCTGCGATTCGTCACCTAGTGAAAATCCGTGCCTGGGCCGAAGAGTCGGCACGGGGCTCGAGAAAGGACCTACCCGACCGGATAGAGCTCGGCCTGAACGGCGAGGATAGCTCTCAGGAGAACGGATCTGAGCCTATGGTTACGAACTAGGAAGAAGATGCGCTCGACGTATTCTACCTTTGAGCACTTACCCTTTGCTTGATATGGACTAGTAGGAACAAAGGTTTGGCGTTACTTTCCCTTTGATTAATCAGGGTCTTGGTAGGTAGGGAAGCGAGCAGGGTCAAGCCCTCGGCGTTGTGGACGATCAAGTCTGGCGGAGTGGGCTCTGACCAGCGGTATTACTGTATGATTATGGACGCCTGAACTAGAACATCAGGCCTATACTCGGGATTTACTCGGCGTCGGGATGCCGAGGACTGGAAATGAATTTGGTCACTGACAAGCAAAGTTCAATACATACGAATGCTCAGAGACACTGGCTTGCATGTTGCAAATTCTCGTAGCACCGAGCGTATTTTGTGCCTGTCGTAGACGGGTCGTGCATATAAACCCGGTCATAACTCGTTGGTCGATCTCTGGCATCTTTTAGTGGCTGATCATTTGGAAATCCCATTGCTCGGCGGGCATCATCATCTATCGGATATGTACAATTCCCCCGCCCGGTCCAGACCCCTGCCGCATTTCCGCCACCTCACTTGGTCCTGATGTGCTTCAGCTTGCCCGGCGAGTAAAGGAAATTGTTGGCGTAGGCCTTGGGCGTGAACTTCCTCTCGTTGGGCTCCTGGACAAAGTACTCGTAGCCCTGCTTCTCGGCGAAGTGCACCGCATCCTCCTTGCTCTTGAAGTTGAGGTGGGCGCCCTGCATGTAGTCGGCCGAGGATTGCCAGCCCATCAGCGGGTTCTCCCACCTGTGGCCCTTTGGCAGCACGTCCCAGTCCATCCGCCACTTCTTGGTCTGCCAGTCGCCCGACTGTGTGGCCGGCTTGGCCTGCTTGTAGATACGCACGGTGCGGGCCTGCAGCTCCATCGGGGCGCCAGAGGTGATGGCCGCGGGCAGGACATCACTCTCCTCAGAGCCGTTGAGGACGCGCTTGGGGACGGGGGTGAAGGTGCTGTATTGTTTTGTGCGCGGAGCGTCAGCTGGGCCGGTCTCGTTTTCTCGCACGCAGGGGGGTGAGTGATCCCCCGGCTGGCTACAGAGTAAGCCGTGGCCTGTTGGGGCAGGGGGCAAACGCACGATGTGGCATTATCGATGGCAGCGGTGTAGTCGGGCTGGTTGTGGCGGCCTCCCTGCGACGGCGCCGGAGGGGCGGGCTCGGAGACTGGCGCTCTGGCCTTGACGATGGAGGCGGACTGCTGGGTGCTCTCGAAGCGCCGGGCGGCGAGCTGTGGGGTCTGGGAGATGGCCCGCAGCATGCGGGCTGCCTGTGGTGTACGCAGTGAAGCCATCGTGGGGGTGGATTGGGTGGATTGCACGTCGCCGGGTCGGTCCTGTCGACGTCGAGCGAGATGCCGAGCTGGTGGCGCTGCTATGGCAGCCGTCGAGCTTCGCCTGGGAGCGAGGGCGTGGACGCTGGATGAGCTAAGCCGGATTGGCGGGCTGTGATTGGGCAAAAATCAACGCAGCCCTGGTCTGCAGCCCTCTCTCCGGCTTCAACCGTCCGACGCTGAACGTCAACCCGCATCTCGCAAGAACAACGTCAATTGAAGCGACCAGGCCAGCGCGCAATTGACCCGCCGACAACCTCTCCTCTCCTCGGATTAAAAGGTTGACCCGAAAACCACAGTCATCATGAGCTTCGTTACACGCCGGGCGCTCTCGACGCTCATCCCCCCAAAGGTAAAACGGGTCGGCACGATTTCGTGTGGCGAAGGAGCATGCTAACGCTGCGGTCTACAGGTTGCTTCACCCAAGGTACGGCTGCAAAACTAGGTCACCCTACGGCTCTTTTGATGCAATCGGTGAATGCGAGGCAAGGAGTTCGAAGCTAGCGGGGCGGGTGGAGGCTTCGGCGCAAGGCCGACGACGCCGGGCACCACCTTGCAGCTGGTTGTATCCTACACGGGTGCATTGGGCTCGGTTGGACGGTTGAAGACAGCCCTTTACAACTGCACCGGAAGAGATGAGACTGGGACTCTGAAGCTGATTTGGGCTTTCTACATAGGCTATCGGGGCCAACCCCAACGCCATTGCGATGAAGCGCGTCGTCAACTTCTACGAGAAGCTGCCCCAGGGACCTGCCCCAGAGGTCAAGCCCACTGGAATCCTCGGTCGTTACCAGGCCAAGCACTTTGGCAAGAACCCATCTGCCAAGCGTAAGTACCACGGGGTGGGGATATGATCTCTGGAGGGGCATTTTGGAGATCGCGATGACTGACAAGGCATTGGCATACAGCTATCATCCACGCTCTGGTCTTCCTCGTCGCTGTTGGATACGCTCAGAACTACTACTTCCACCTGCGTAAGTTGCACTTTCGGAGGCACAGGGCGGTGGTATCAATATGACTAACATGCGACGCTCCAGGTCACCACAAGAACAACGCTCACTAAGCCGGCCGAACACTGTGCCGAGGGATTTAGGAAGCGCGCCCGGAATTTGATGTGTAGATATCAGAATTAGACGAAGTGAGGGCGAGGCACCAGGCAATAAATTTCCTTGGGTGATCCAGTCTCCTTGAGATCCAGGCTCTTGTCAGTGATGAAGAGAAGCTCTGCACGTTCCTTCCGTCGCCCATTGTCAACTCTTCATAGGGCCATTGTTCTAATCGCATCTGGCCGTCTGTAAGCAGCGTTTCCGCAGCCACGTATATCACGGCAAATGACCCCAGCGACTGGTTAGGAAGGGAGGGGGCCGTGGGTGGCCTTGCCGTTACCAAGAATGGTTTCATCCGAGCTTGTGCAGTCCCTTGGTAGGTGCTTCTGCTTCAGTAATCACTCTGAGATTTGGAATTGCATTGGTTGTAATTATGGAAGCCAGTGACGGAGCCCATGGCCGCCGCCTGCGCAACTGAAGCTACGATATGCCAACAGATATCTACATGGTGGGTGGAGTAGCTGTCACACCATCTCTCCGCTTGATCACCAGGCTGAGTGAGCTTGTGATCATCAGCAAGACACAACCCTGTGCCCAATAGGGGACTAGTATTGTTTCTGGGGGTATTATAATCGTGAAACACAGCGCTCCTGCATCGCCTGCCCGATATAGTACGAGTTCAGAAGTAAAAGTAGGACCGAGTGAATACGCATGCCATCGAGGATGAGATACATTGCGCTGGGAATCGGATATTATTACTCGACAACCCCACGCCCAATAGCTGTGGGCCCCACAGCACACGAGGCAGAGGCACATGGGCAAATGGTAGTGTATCTACAAGTAAAGGGGGGGGGGTACGAGTATAGAGAGAGACATCGCAGAGTTGCGGGGCCAAATCCAGCTTAGCGCACTTGGATCAGCTTAGCTTCCTTCCTCCAGCAGAAGTAGCCAGCCGCAAAAGCCAACGACACCCTCGTCTTTGCCGACGACCCTTTTTCTTTTCCTCCCGGGGAAAAGAAGTCACAGCACCTCTCTTGTGCGTTTTTTTTCCTGCACTCTCGTTGAGAGCAGAGCCTGTCCGCTCACATTTTCTGACCCCGTTGGCGTTTGAGGCCGCGCCCTTCTTTGTGGGCTCCTCGTCTGCGTCACCCGAACTCGACTCCCTACGGAGTACGGAGTACTGGCCGTCCGACCGACCGACCGACTGACTAGTCTAGTCTGCTCAGCCTGCCTGCACACACCCTCGTCGTCACTCCGACTCCAGTCGTCAGCCTCCACCCGACCGCGTCTGCTACCCCGACCCCTCGAGCCCAGCTTTTGCGACAACCACCCTATCACCCTCCCCAAGTGACTCGACGCTGCTGGCGCCTCTGTCCCTTTCAGGAATTGAATACGTCCCTACTTGTCGGATGATGGCGGCAGAACCCACGCCAAACCAGTCCGTCGAAGCTACTGCGACTCCTGCTGCTCAGCCTGTAAGTGCTTGCTCCCTCCCTCTCTCTCTTTTTTTCTTCTTCTTGCAGGCCCCCTGCCGCGTCGCAAGGACGTACCGGGTACCCTGTTTGCTCCTGCAGACTCGCTGACTCCCAACGAGTCACAGCTAGAAGATGCCAGTCACGACGTTGACGCCGTCTCGCGAGACACCCGCCCCGCGACCGAGAACGATTTGAACGGCGAGTCGTCCACTAATGTTGTCGTGGACAAGCTGGTCAACGATATCGTCGATGAGGTGGTCAATTCGGCCGAGGTCAGCGTCAGCGGGGGTTCCGACACCGAAGCATCCAAGTCCAGGCACGACGACAAGGGTCACGCCAGATCCTCGTCCGTCAAAAAGCCCGCATCCTTCAAGTCGGTCCCTATCAACAAGAGTTTTCAGGCCAAGCTCGCCTCCAGCAGTGCCGCGGCCAAGGCCCCGGAGAAGACGGCTTCGACTGCATCATCGGCCGCTGGCCCTCCAAGCACATCTTCTACGCCCAAGCCGAGATTGGTTGCCAAGACCACAGGAACTCTGCGCGACGCCTCCAAGTCATCGCTTGCCCAAAATGGCCGGCCCGCGCCCGATGGAAACGCTGTATGGAACAAGAATCGACGTAAGCTTGCCTCACTCCCTGCTAGCTCATCTGTGTCGAGTCCCTCAGGGCGCTAACATTCGTGACCCTGTAGCACCTCCAACTCCCGACCTTAAGAAGATGACGGATGAGGAGCTGTTGAAGCTTGGCATACATGTAGCTAACAGACTACAACCTGACATCGCAAAGGGCCAGGCCGCATGGGCTGACATTGACGAAAGCGACGATGAGTGGGATGCACCAGAGACGATCACCTGGACTGATGGTACCAAAACCACGATTCCTCATGCTGACGAGCCCACCAGCGCACCTGAGCCAACTGCGCCCGTGCCCGCGCCCGTGCCTGCGCCTGCGCCCGCGCCCGCGCCCGCGCCTGCGCCTGCACCCGTGCTTGCGCCCGCGGCAAGGGAAAACAAGGCCTTGGACAAGCCACGGTCGCCGGCTCCACCAGCAGGCTCCCCCTCCGTGAAGCCTAGCTTACCGTCGGGCAAGGGTTTGATTCTCAAAAGCGCTGCAGAGAAGCCTACACTCGTTGCGAAACCTCCCGCGCCACCAACCCCGGTCAAGAGTCCGTGGGCTGCGCTGCCGCCTGTGCAGAAGGCATCTCCGATGGATGTGTCTGGTGAGCAGCCGCAGCGAGGCTTTCCACCACCTGGGTCAGCCTACGGCCTGAAGGGCGCGACGCCGCCTGCCGCAAGAGAGATCGCCGCCGATGACTTCAGCCGATCGCCGCGACGGGATCACCGGGAACTCTACAACTCGCACTCCGGTCGGTACGAGCCTGTCGCTGACCGCCGGGGAATGCCTGCGAGGCCTGAATATCCGCCGCGGCAACCGGCCTTGCTCCAGAGGTCCCCTCACGGAGAGCCACAGGGCCCAGCAGAGCCCTCAGCTGCATTCCAGACATCCCATACTAGCGGCGGCTACGGTAGAAGGCGAGGCTCTTCCAATGTCAGTGGCGGAAGTGGCAGCTTCCAGAGGTTGGGCAGGCCTTACGAGCAGGGGCTTCCACCTGCAGAACTGCTAGACCCTCGGCGAGGCTCTTTTACTGGGACCAACGATCATCCTACATCTCCGCGTAACTTTTCGCCTTCTAGTCACCATGGGGGCCCTCAACAGCCCGGTGCTTCACCTTGGCAGAACCGAGCGTCACCAGCAGTCTCGCACACCGGACCGCACGACCCGGGAAGCGGCGAAATGCAACCAGTTCCCCCAGCGGCACCTTTGGTTGACGATGTCGAGTTCCAGAAGAAACTGATGAGGGAGCGCCGCGAGGAAGCAATCAGGAGACGGCAGGAAGAAGAGGCTAGGGAGGAGGCTGCGAAGCAAGAGCGTCTGCGCAAAAAGTTAGAGGCATTGGGTCCAGCCCCAGAGCGAAAGAGTGAGAAGAAGGAAGCTCCTAAAGAGACAGCAGCAACCAGCCAACCAAGCGAGGCCACACACCAAGCTCCATCGCCGCTAGAGTCGAAGGAAACCAAGCCAGCTGCAACCCAGCCAAACCAACTGGCTAAGACCAGCCAGGACTCACTACCCAACGGTGTTATTCAAGACGGCCAGACTCAAACGAAGGCTGCGGCCGCTGCTGGGCAGCCACCACCGACAGAGAACAAGCATGCTCACCCCTGGAATCCTCGGGCACAATCCCAAAACCAGACTGATCGGCTCCCATGGACCCCAGGCAGTCAGACATCCAAGAATGTCTGGGGCCCTCCGACGAATGATCGCTCCCTTGGCAATGGAACTTTCACCACAGTGCCGACCCAGCCCTCGCAGCTGGCCCCGATGCGCAGCGGCCGTCCCGGACCTGGTCCGATTGCTCCACCTAGCTCGACATCGAAACCCTCTGGGCAGTCCTCACAGCCGGACCCGATTGGACCCCCACAGCGGGGCACCTCCAGGGGACAAGATCATGATGAAAATTCCCAGAGAAGGAATAGATGGACATCAGCTGTGTTGGCTTCGGACGAGGACAGTCGCCTGCAACGCCAGAAGCAACAGCGTGACCTGGAGCAGGACATGAAGGCTCGAGGATTGGACTACTCGGATCTGGTTGCGCCCATCAACGAGGCGTGGACCGCAACCAAAGAAGATGACCAGGGACAGCGAGTACGTGACTCTATGCAATGGGTTTTACGCGGCAACAATGCACAGAACGTCCCGTCTCGCACCGCTGGTGCTGGTGACCTGAACCATCAAGAGTCTGCGACGCGTTTCGTGCCCCCGCCTGTCAGCCAAAACGGCTCCACGGCTTCTGGTTCCCAGCGGTCGAGGTTCTTCCCACCCAGCCGGGATGCGAACCAGGTAGCACCGCTCGCCCCGGAGACTCGCAGGTCTCAATCCCCTTCTCCGCCACCTCCTGACATGGCCGGGCACCCTGCCTTCGATGGCGATATGGCACACCCCCACGTGTCGCTACCACCGACGAGACCCATTGTGAAGTTGCCGCCTGCAGTTCCCTCCGCCACTGCGGCGTCCCAGCGCCCCGGTCAGTCCAGCTCTACACGATCTGCATCCACTGCCCAAACCCAGTCTTCACGGCCCTTCAGCTCTTCTGGAGCACCTTCCAATCATAGTTCTCCAAATTTCTGGCAAGACCGGATCAAAAACCTTTTGGCAGACAATTCATCGAACCCTTCGAGCGTGGACTCGTCCAGCCGGACGAGTCTGGCGCAGTCCAACCATCGTGCGGCAGCCACTGTATCCTTGCCGGCCATCTTTCCCGCCAGCTCAGCTGTCGATGATGGCTCGTTTGCGACCAAGACAATGGATGAAGATTGCTTCGAGGAGCAAGAAATGGGATCACTTCCGCCTGTTCATCTTCCGACGCAGGTTCCAGAGGCGGCTTGGGAGCCCGCCAAGGCGCCACCCCGGCAAGATCGGCGGCTTAAGGAAGCAGTCACTACTAGTGCTGAGGCGCTGATATTCCACCCGGAGGGCAGAAGCTACATCATTCTCTTACCTAGCATGTCAGGGCGTAAAATGGTCGCCATGGCCGCGTCATCCGTAAACAGCCCTCAAGGCCGGCGCTCTCAGCGCCCCTCGCGTTATTCCTCTTCATATCGTGGCAGCAACCGCAATCGGGACTCGTCAGAGCAAGGTTCTTCTTCAGGAACGAACTTTAACAGAGGTGGTCGTGGCTCATACCGCGGCAGCAGATCCGAATGGAACCGTGCTGCAGCGACACCCATTCAGACACAATAAATATTCCGACGCTATGCGTTGGAAACGAGCGCCTGAGGACACACACCTCAGCCATCACACCCATTCATTTCATCCAGAGCAGATTTGTAATGGAACGAAACCTTCCTGGCGGATTCTCCTGTTCGCTTCTCGGGCTAGGATTCAAAACTGTTCTGACCCAGAACCAGTTCTTGTACACTTTCTATAATGCCTTTCAGGCCACATCATCGTTCTTGGCATTTTCTATGCATGCAATTGCGAGCGGTCTTTAACGTTGCTGGCCACGGACGCGATGAATCAACGATACTGCGGACGGACGAGTTCACACAATTCCACTCGTCACGCCGGGGAGGCGTAGGAATGGGGGGCTTGACCAAATTCTGTTGCTATGCGTCCAAAAGAGAGAAGGAAAAAAGGTGGTTTGGAAATGGGGAAAGGTCACTCCGGAAAAAGAGAGTTGTCTGATGCACGATTTGTGTTCGGGCTTTCGCAACTGACCGCAGGAGATTGTCTCCGTGCCAACACGGGCGCAAGCAGCATAGATTGAGGCCACCGCTCCGATATTTGAGAGAAGGGTAAGACACCAGACATGGCTCATGAAGAAACGGGCGAAAAGTCGCTAGTGCGAGGCAAAAGAAAATTGTTTGTTTCTGTAAAAGGTGGTTTCAATGCGGACAGAAAACCCCTCGCGTCGTTGCTGATTTTACGGTCCCAAACAAGGAATTGAGACAGAACTGCTCCATGAAACACAAGGGGGAGAAAATGGTCACGGTAAACACAAACGTGCGTGACCCTGAGACAACCTCTACAGCAAGAGCAACAGGTCGATATTGGTCCTCGAGGACCAATGCAATCCTAGGCAGGAACACAATTTAAATGATTTAAAAACGCTTTCTGTTGACTACTGACTTGTCGCTGACCTTGCCGTTGAAAGTTCTCGTGCTTTCTAGTAGCAGGACGTGTCGTCCTCGGATTGTACCTACAATCTATTTGATTGACACAGTTTTATAGTCGACGCTGACGTACGGGCTTGCACTGTTAATCTTTGGTAAAGAAAAATCAGCAGCAGCACGTTCACCATTTTGTGACGAACAACCACGCGCAGCTGTGATCAGAAGGATAACCCACAGGATGAGCCATACATTATAGGAGACAAGTTGCCAGAAACTCAGCACGAGTGCGAAGATTCAAATGATTCAGGCAAAACTACAGATACAATTTATGTGTTCTGAACAAAAGCACACCTAAGCGGTATACAGACATACATTACCATGGCCTGTCTTCCCTCCGTTATGACATTTCTCATGATCTCGCGTTCATGGTCCCCTACTCCAAAACTCCGCCGTGGAATAATACCGAAGACAAGTAGCCAACGCCTCACAACCGGTAGGACATCACTAGCTGATCTCCTCAAGCGCACAGTTGGGGTGAAGCACATAGATGATGTCCTGGACCAGAGCATGCGGTGCCGCAGACTCTTCGCCTTCGGCGGTATCATCGGCGGCGGGAGTCATGCCTTGGCCACGGATACCCATGAGGATGTTGTCCTGAGGAAGACAGCAGTGTTAGTTATAGAGTTTCCCCGCAAGGCTTTTTTGAGCAAACAAGTTGCTTACCTTGACCATCTTCTTCAGCACCATATTCGCCAGGGCGTGCTCGCGGTTATAGTCATCCTCGCCCTGGAGCTCGTCCTCCTTCTGCTCCAGGTACCACTGGATGAGGGCCTCTCCCTCGATGCCCTCGCCGCTGCCGGCCTCGTCGTCGGCAATGCGCTGGACGATCATGTTGACCATGCTGATGTACTTGTCGTACGAGATCGTCTGCTTGCGCCTCGCCGGCTGGGCGGGCGCCGCCTCGCCCACATCCGCCATCTCCGCGTCCCCGTGCTCCTCGCCCATGTCAGCATCGCCATCCTGGGCGGCGTGGACGCCGGAAGCCTCCGAGGCAGCGCGGAGGAGCGTCGCGGCGTCCTCGACGGGCTCATCCTCCTCGTCGACCTCGACATCATCGTGCTCAACGGAGATGATGCTCTGCCTGAGGAGGTTGTAAGCCTCATTCACCATGTCCGGCGTGATCTCCTCTACACAGTTGGCCTTGGCGATGGCCTCGGACAGCCGGATCATACTCTCCAACTGACGCACCGTGATCCGGTAGCTGTTCTTGCCCATGCCCCCTTGCGCGTCGTCGGCGCGCAGCTCGCGGTATCGCTCAACGAGGACCTCCTTGGACTCTTCGGTGAACTCGGGCCGGAAGGTACGCGCGAACCGGATGTACCGCTGCAGCTGTTCCGTGCTGAACTCGGGCTCAATGGCGTCGTCGCGGAGTTGGTGAATGCCAACAATGTGCTCAGCCAAGTGGCGGTCAACCTTCTCGTTGCACTCGTCGAGAATAACGAAGAAGAGATCGAAACGAGACATGATGGGCGCGGACATGTTGATGTTGGCACGCAGAGTGGTCTTGCGGTTGTACCGACCGCCGACAGGGTTGGCAGCAGCGAGAATCGACGTCCGCGCGTTCAGGGTCGCTTGGATACCAGCTTTGGCAATAGAGATGGTTTGCTGTTCCATAGCCTCGTGGATAGCGACCTGATCGGCAATGTCCATCTTGTCGAATTCGTCGATAGCACAGACGCCATTGTCAGCAAGCATGAGTGCACCGGCTTCAATAGTGAACTCGCCGGTCTCCTCGTCCTTCACAACGGCAGCCGTCAGGCCAGCAGCCGAGGACGCCTTTCCACTCGTGTACACGGCGCGAGGTGCGAAGGAGCAGACGTATTTGAGGAATTGCGACTTGGAAGTGGACGGGTCGCCGACGATGCAGATGTTGATGTCACCTCTCAGCTGCATCCCCTCGGCAGTGGACTTGTGCACACCGGACATGAGCTGCAACAAAAGACCCTTCTTGACCACTTCGTGACCGTAGACCATTGGTGCGAGAGAATTCACCAATCTTGAGTAGATGTGGTCGCTGTGGACCATTTTCCGGAGATCCTCAATCTCTGATGGTCCAAATGAAGCAAGGACTGCCTCTTGGGCCTGCTGCGCGTTCTCGTTGTTGGAGGAGTTTAGAGATGCAAGAATATCCGTCACACCACCACCCAGGTTTGTGGTGTCAGGGGCTACCATACAAGCGAGGAAAGCAAGACGATATGTCAGGTCACGGACACCGAGTGCCTTCAAGCCACTGATACCACTGCCACCAGCATCGCCACCGCGAGGGGTGTTGCGATCATCACGCGAGGCTTGGGCATGGTTGCCGGGGAGGCCCAGCTGACTGACATCTGGCACGACGATCAAAGCACCCGTGAAGATGCACTTCTCGCCAGCCTTGGCGCGGTCGACAATCTCGCCCCGCAAGATGACGTCCATCGTCCGAGGCATGCTGCCAGTGGGAATCTCGGAGCTGTTCTCCTGTATCCGAACCTTCTGCCAATCGACAAAGGTGCTCTGGCGGATGTCGAGCTGCCACGCCTGGCGGTTGTTGCACGTCGCATTGGGGCATTGAGTAGGCTCGGTGTACCGGAAAGTCTGCTCAACATTGGGGATGACGACGCGGCATGCCTCACACACGAACGTGGCAACTGAAAGCTCGGGTCGCACCTCCGAGGTTCTCGTGACAGTCCCTGAGATGGAGAGAAGCTGGCCGATGTTTCCGGCACGAAGACTGCGGACCCTGGACACAAGAGGCAGGTTGTAAAAGGCGATGGAGAAGACCTTGTCGGTCTGCTGGTTCGTGGTCTTGCTGCCTGGGCCCGACTGGCTCGCGGAGCCAACGTTGCTTGCTCCGGAAGTGGTCATGGTGCTGGATGCGGTGGGCTGGCGATGCTCGCGGAAGTAGGCCGGCTCGTACTTTGCGATCATGTTGTGCAGAGCGGCGGTGAGATAGGGCAAGAAGCGATAGTACTGATCTACAATACCGTCTGCGAGGGTGCCGTCGGTCCATGTTTGGAGGTGTTTGAAGTCGACATAAAAGGTTGACAGTGCGTAGGCACGCATGCCATGGATCTGGGCGACATAGTACTTGTCTGTGGTGATTGCGCTGGACGTCGGAGGCCCAGAAGAGGTAGGGTCTTCTATGAACCTGGAGATGGACGTGTCAGCGCGGATGAGAGCAACCGCCGATTTATTCATGAGCTCCCATACCCCTCAATGAAGTCTTCGAAGTGCTTCTGGACCAACACGCCGAGCTTGTCCTCGACCTTTGGGATGTTTTGTGTGTCTGCTGGGCGGCGATTTGGGATCTGGTCGTCTTCGAAACCCTCGTTGCCCTCATCATCGCTGGGTGCGCCGTTGCTCTCAGAGGGAGGACCGCGGGGCCGGCCTCCCAATGAAGAACTTGACGGGTTTGCGCGCCTTTGCCGCGGGGCACTCGCGGGGCCATCGGACATGGGAAAGCCAGCATCGCTGGACACTGCTGCCGTTGCCATCTTTGATACGAGCTTCCTGTGTAAGGAGGCAGAAAGAAGAGCGGAATGGAAGGGGATGGATGTGCTGAGGTGGGCGGGCAGGAGGCTGAGATGTGGACATGCAAGAGTTTGGCGCGGGCGCATGGCAATCAATGGCCTTGGCCGATTAATTGTGGAACGCGTACAAGGCGCGTCGCGTGTCGGGGACGCGGCACGGTAAAGTGGCTGCATGAAGGCCTAGGCCAAAAATGGAAGTCTGTTTTCATTTTGCTCGGTACATGGGCTTGGCCAACCAAGACTTGTCTACTTCGCATCATTTGGGACGGGGACTGGGACTGGGACTGCATGCTTGGAGTAGCCTGAAGCGACTTGGTCTTGATTTCTTACTCAAGTAGTGCCTCTGGAGGACGTTGCAGGAGGTGAGGATTGAGAGGCCCGAATATCCCAAGGCCACGCACGCCACATCCAGACGTGACATGCTCTCAGCTCACTGCCCCTTGTCCTCATAAGAATGTATCTGAGAATATCAGTTGGCTGCAAAGTTTGGCATTGGTATACTAGACGCACCTTTTCAGCCACTGTCACCCACTCTTCGACTCCCCTGACGTACGGATCAGAGGACGTGTCCGCAACAGACTCGTGGCCCCAGATGACCATCTCGTCAAACTCTGCCTTCGTTTCCAGCGCACCCAGTGGAACCTCGTCTTCTGCATCCACGTCGACGACCTCGGGCTCGTCGGGCCCGGGTGCCCGAGGCTCCAGGGGCCCCGTCTTGTCGACCACGACGCCTCGGTAACCCTCTGGGACTCTCAGCGCCTTGCCATGCAGTTTCCGGCCTCTGAAATACGCCACCCGCCTGCCATCTGTGTGATCATGAGCGAAGCTCTGACCTAAGCGGAAGAGAATCAAATACCTGGCTCTTGAGATGGTTTCCAGTACGAGTCTGCGTCGCTGATGGGCCCATCGTGCTGGATCCGGCAGGGCAGGACATGCGGCGTTGCCTTTTCACATGAAGAGCCTTGGGGGTGGCTGAGTGAGAGCATTGGCTGTTCCATATCGAATTGCGGCTCCAACCGAGGGGGGTGAAGTTGTACTCTGTACGTGCTGGTGCTGCGTAGCCACTCGCAGGGCTGGGGAATTAAATTGATGTTGGAATTGAGTTGACCATGACGCGGGTCCACAAAAGGCGTGTCTGGCCCCGACGCGCGAATTGGTGCACGATGAAAGGACCCTTAGCTCGCCGAGCGCAACCCCTGCCCATGCATGGATTGGGGGATGGATGGAGCGTCCCGTCACATCCCGGAATGTGTTTACTGTCCAGCACACTTTCATCGTTGCCGACTACGCCTCTGTGTTCTCTGTAGCGCTCGGTGCTCCCAGCCTGCCAGTCTCACCACCCTCCACTCCCAAACTGCAGTCATGGTCGGACATTTGCGCGACTTATTCCGTCCGAGGCGGGTCAACGTCAAGACCGAAAGAGCATCATTCAACATCGTCGCACCCCGCGGCGCAGAGTCTTGACGTCATTGATGTTAACTGGCCAGCCATGTACCACTGCGAGGTTGGCCCGTTTGGCTCCTTCGTTTTATCGGGGCATGAGATGGTGAGGCTCGTGTATCGTCGCCGACCCCTGTCCGTGACAGACTGCCTATACTATGTACGTATTACACAGTATACGGAGTGCGAAGCGGTGTGCTCAGAGCCTGCCTGCGCCACCCCCAAATTTCTGCTAGGACCGGCGCCGTTGCAACCCTCGCCAGATCTCCAAAGCTTGATAGCTCCCACGACGCTCGGCAATCACACCGTCTCGGTGCCCCGGCTGCCGCTACCGCCAACTTCTCGCTAAGCTGTGGCTTGGGGTCCTGTCAGTATCGAGACCCCCAGTGTTCAAGTTATATGTACACTACAGGAGCGATCTTGGGGGTAGGGGGACCAGTTTTGTTGTTGCGGGCGGATTGGATTTGCCGTTCGCGGCCAGGACTTGGGATTGCCGATCGGCCCGCACGGAGACGTGGAAGGTTGGAGGCATGTGGGTTGTCAACCAGCTCGACGAGACGGTCCCATGCGGGAGGGCACACTGACAAGCTGGAGGCTGGAGCTGATAGCTGGGTGGCTGTAGCTCTGGCCCAGCAGCCCCACCATAATACCCCTCTTTGTTCCGGTTCGCAGCCCCCTGCAATGCGCACACATATATGTAGTGTAGTGTATGTACGGCGTGCATGGTTCCTGACGTGGGCAGGGGTCCCGGTGGTTGGAATTCTGCGGCATGTCTCGCTCGACTGGAATCCAGCTGAGAGGTACCGGGGCCAGTGATGCGTACACTTTCGAGTTTGCAACGGGACGCCGGATTCCGCACGGGCACAGATGGTTTTGTGTTTGCTACCCACATGTGGCCGTTGTACTTGCGCATGTCTCTCGCATTAGACAGCCCTCCAGGCAGCCATGTCATGTTTTCTTGTTCTGCTTTTTCGCGCTTGACGTGTGGCTCGCTGTAGGTGTGGTCGCGAAGAAACATCAGCGCACGGCGCCATGGACAGCTTCCACGACATGGCTTGGCATCGCAAGTCGAGTACCGGCCCTGGCCTTCCCGCGCTTCAAGTCTGCGAGCCCGCCGGAATCTGGTCCTTGAGCTTCCAGCACCTTGCCGAATGCAGAAACACCCGAAGTACCGTGGTGTGTCGGAACTGCCGATATCCTTGTCGCAAGAGAGCTTGCTACCCACGCGCACAGTCACAGCGGAGCGATGAGGTCAAGAGGCCCGATGGCACCTCCCTCGCCCTGCTTTGCGACATGCGATATTTACGCATTCCTCCCTCTTCCATGCGACTTTGTCGCAAGCCTAGCATCCCATCCCACCTGCGACCTCTCCCCGGCCTCGTCCTCTGGTTCTGTCTGCCCCCCACTGCTGCTTGTGATGATATGCTGGGTCACCAACGTTTGAACCATCCCACCTTATTGCGCCAACTCTTGCATTCTTGATCTGGCCAGTAATTCCCGCCGAACATGCCGTTGCTCCCCAGCTTCACCACGCGACCTCCCAGCCAATGGGTCCAGTCAGCCCGCGGCACCATAGGAGGCTTCACCTGGGGCCCCAGCGTATATGTGGCGAAGCGGGCAGTTCACTCTCTGTTCAGCAATATCCAGGTGGGAACCCTGGTGCTCGTGGACGAGGTTGATGGCACCAGTCATGTCTTTGGCGAGAAGTTGGGCTCTTCCAAGCTGCCCGGGAGGCTTGTCATGAACGGCGCCGTCAGTGTCCCTAGGGTGGAACTGGTCGTCAAGAAGAGCGCCTTCTGGGTGCGGCTCATCCTGTTCGCCGACATGGGTTTCTCAGAGGCTTACATGCTGGGAGAGGTGGACTGCACCGACTTGACGGCCTTCTTCCAGGTAGAACCCGCCCACCCTGCCCGCGAACATGGTCACCATGCTGTACTAATACTCGTGCGCGATGTAGCTCTTCCTGGCGAATCGAGAGCAATTGGGCAACGGGACGACCGTACTGTCCACCTTCTCGAGCTACGCTTCAGCCCTGGCCCGAAGAACAAACACCATGTCGAATTCCTTGCTCAATATCTCGGCCCATTATGACATTAGCAATGGCATGTTCGCGGCCTTCTTGTCGCCAGACATGACATATTCCTGCCCGATTTGGGACAAATTCGGCCCCTCCGACGAGACACTGGAAGAGGCGCAGATCAGAAAATTGCAGGTCTTCATCGATGAAGCGCATATCAAGTCGTCGGATCATGTCTTGGAAATAGGGACAGGCTGGGGCTCCTTTGCGATTCTCGCCGTGCAGCAGACAAAATGCCGTGTCACTAGCCTGACGCTGTCTCAGGAACAAAAGGCATTCGCCGAGGACAGGATTGCAAAAGCTGGCTTGTCTGACCGGATAGAGGTGCTGCTAATGGATTATCGAGCCTTGCCTGTACCCCAACGACCTTATGACAAGATCGTCTCGATCGAAATGCTCGAGGCAGTGGGGCAGGAGTTCCTGGGGACCTACTTTGCTTGCATACACCGGCTCCTGAAAAAGGATGGCGGGATCGCAGTGTTCCAATGCATCACCATGCCCGAGGGGCGCCATGAGGCGTACTCGAAGAGCGAGGAGTGAGTCGTCATCGAATCGCTGCGCATAGGTGATTGTGCTAACCACTGCGTAGCTTCATCAACCACTACATTTTCCCCGGTGGCTATCTCCCTTCGATCACGCAGCTAATCAACCACATCAGCAAAGAATCCGAAGGAACACTTGTTGTTGAGAAGGTGGATAATATCGGAGGCCATTATGCCAAGACTCTGAGGCTGTGGAGAGAAAATTTTATGAACAACTTTGAATCCAAGATCAAGCCTGCGCTTCTCGAGAAGCACGAAGACATGACAGATGAAGAAGTTGCAGTATTCAGGAGGAAGTGGGAGGTGAGTCTCACGTTAGAAACTAACCGACTGGTCCCCACTGACGATAAAATCAGTACTACTTCAGGTATTGCGAAGCTGGCTTTCTCGCCAAGACTCTGGGGGACGTCATAATTTCTGTTGGACGAGATGGCGCCATGGAACTCATGGAAGGCATCCCGAAATGAGGCATGTCTTGATGCTGCGAGTGACTGAATTCGGCGACACCCAAGCCGCGTCTCCACGCATCCTTCTTCAATTCATGCTTCAGCAGCAGCATTACGCCGTGTCGGTTCCGTATACCGCGTGGTAGACTAGACGGATTCTCGAAGCTTTGATGAACATATGATCGTGGTGGATAAATCAGTTTCGCCGCTTCTTCTTTGTCCTTTTGGGCTTCGCCTTGGGTTTGGACTCGGTTGTCTTTGGCACAAAGTCGGGGTACCGGCTGGCATGCTCTACGTCGAACGCCGACTTGTATCTCCTGAACAATAACATGGCGACCCGGGCATCTTCGATACTGGAGTGCTGGCCTGTCTGAATGTCCACCCCCAAAATCTCTCTGGCCAGGACTCGCAGAGCTGGCTTGGGTCCGTGGCCGTACTTTTTGAAGCCAGAAAACTTGGCTGTGTCGCGTATGTCTTTTCGCGGGTGATCCAGCATCAAGACGTCTAGGTCATGCTTGATGTCGTGGCCCACGAGGATCCTACCGTGTAGAAGTTGCGCAACTTGAGCCTGCACGTGTGTGAATTGCCTTGCAGTAGCCATGTGTTTCGGAGCTATGCCGCTGATCCTTGTCCTCCAGTCCACTACCCGTTCCTGAGGTCGAACATACGAGTCGTAAACCTGGCGGCCGTGGAAGTCGACGATACTGACTCTGGCCAGCGCGTGTGCGTAGCCTCCTTCTCCAATGCCAACCATCTCACAGTCGATGGCGATGTATTTGCCGACCTCGAAATCGGAGGCCAGACCCTCGTTCGGGCGCACTACAGAGGCGGTAAGCAGGGAGTTATCCCTAGCACCCAGGCCGTACGCTTCAGAGACGGCCTCTGGCGAGATGTCGTTGTCCTCTGCCCAGAGTGTGAGAGATGCCGGGCTGCCAGGCTGCGACTGTGAAGCACCCATGCTTGGTTTTCTAGGGGCTTTCGAGTCGCTGGACTTGGGACCCAGAGGCTTTGGTCTCGAGTTGGGCGCTGAAGAAGTGCCCTTGAGCCTCTTGGATGATTTCTGTGAAGCGTGGGCTCCAGTGCCGTCCTCGGCCTTCCTTTTCTGGTCTTGAGACTTGGTCGACTCTTGCTTGATCTTGGCTTGCAGTTGTTTCCAGTTTGACGAGAGTTCAGGCGCCATCTTCCCAAATTGTGAGACCTATCCACTGTTGGTTAGCCGAGTACGTTCCTCCGATTATAGAGCCATCCTAGATGTTCAGGATGGGCGGTTTTTGGATGACGGTTCACCCGTGGTTCTGAGGCAAGATCAAGGGGTAGACTGAAGAGAAACGAGGTCTCACCGAAAAAGCATGCTTGAAGTCGAAAGGGCTGCCTGCCCAGGACACTAAAGGGCCAGAAGGACAACCGAGGCCAGTGTAGTGTGGCCCCCTGCAAAGTGACCTCTTCGCCAAGCCCACTACTGCAGCTAAGCGAGAAGTACTCGTCAAGGGCCCACATCGCCACCGCCTTCCCATCGTGGCTATCACGTGTGGTGGTCCGTGTTGTTTTCGTGGTTGAGGACTTGCTGGCTAGGGGTGGTGGTGTTACACACTAGTGGTGGTCAAAATTCCAGCTTCAAATAGGGACAAATTGCAGCAAATACAACCCATTATTAGGCAACCGAGGCCAGTGTACTGTGTAGTATGGAAGGCCAAAAGATACATTCTCTGCTAAGGCGCTAAAAAAGCTTGGCTTGAAAGTACCTTAGGGAAGGGTTAGGGTAAGGAAGAAGGGGGATAGAGGGGGAGGAATGGGGGAGGAATGGGCAGAATCTTATTAATTAATACCCAATACAGTTAGTGGTAAAAATAGATTGCGCTAAGATAAGGAGTACTTGCTAAGGCCTAGTATAGACGTGTAAGTGTAAGAAAGTCCTCTCGTGTACTTAAAATACTGATAATTCAGGACTAGCGGGAACTCCAAGAGCTTAACTACACCCTTAATACTGCTCGTGCAAGTTACACACTACACTGGTCTCGGTTGCCCTTCTGGCCCTAAGTTATTAGTAACTAAAAGTGATCGGGCCCTCGGCTGGGTGGTCAATGCTTAACAGATGCCCTATCCTAATCAGTATAAATCTGTTAACAACCCGCTTAGCCCTCCTGTAGTGTGCGCTGAAGGGGCGCTACAAATGCTGCCGTCGCAAAGCCCGTCGTCATTCCATCAATCGATCGACGTATCAATCATAAATCCATCTCCATCCAAACCACACAGCCGAAAACCATCATGACTCCTGGCGTCTCCAGCGGGGAGCCCGTAGTAGGCAGTGATGGATCGCGAAAGAAGGGCAGGGCAACACCCGACACACTCGTGTAAGCAAACATGAACCCGGCGCATTCCCTTGCGCAGAAGTACAACCCCACTAACACGCATCATCATGTAGGGTCGGGTGTATTGCCATGGTGGAGAAGAACGGCCAACCTCGACGCGCAGAGATCCTGGGAATCAAGGACACGAAGAGTGGCCGCCAGTGTTACTGCAACTTCGATAATTTCAACAAGCGACTTGACGAGTGGGTGCCTCTGTCTAGAATCGACTTTGAGCAAGACGTCGAATGGCCAAATCCGGACAAGGACAAGCCAAAGGATGCTAAGACCAAGAAGGGAGCAGTGGCACCGTCCAAGAAAGCACAACCAGGGAAACGGCCACAGAAGCGACCTCCAGGGAAGCGTGAGCAGTCCATCGCTTCAGACGCCCAGACACCTCACCCCTGGACCGACTTCGTCGACTCGCAGTCGCAGACGCAGACGCAGACACAGAAGGGCACTCCCACAGGAGACGACGGCATCGAGGCCGCCACGCCGGTCCAAGATGGCGCGCCTACTCCCGCAGCCGGAGACGAGATGGACGTCGACGGCGACGAGACGCCAAAAGCTGACTCTTTCAGTCGAGAGGATGAGATCGAAAAGCTGCGGACCTCGGGCTCCATGACGCAGAACCCGACTGAGATTGCCCGCATCAGAAACATCTCGACAGTTCAATTTGGTCAACACGACCTTTTCCCGTGGTACTTCTCGCCGTATCCCGAGGCCTTTACTCAGGAGGATATCATCTACATCTGCGAGTTCTGCCTCAACTACTACGGCAATTTCACTAGCTTTAAGCGGCATCGCCACAAGTGCACGCTGCAACATCCGCCGGGCAACGAGATCTATAGGGACGAATGGGTCTCGTTCTGGGAGATTGACGGCCGGAGGCAGCGCACCTGGTGCAGGAACCTCTGTTTGCTCTCCAAGATGTTCCTCGACCACAAGACCCTCTACTATGACGTGGACCCCTTTCTGTTCTATGTCATGACGAGGCGGACGGATAAGGGCTGCCATCTCGTCGGCTATTTTTCGAAAGAAAAGGAGAGTGCGGACGGCTACAACGTCGCCTGTATCCTGACCTTGCCCCAGTACCAACGCAAAGGTTACGGCCGGCTGTTGATCCAGTTCTCTTATGAGCTATCAAAGATCGAAGGGAAGCTGGGATCGCCTGAGAAACCCCTCTCTGATCTGGGTCTCCTCAGTTATCGACAATACTGGATTGAAAACATCGTGGACATGCTGCTTGAGTGTCATGCCAAGGACGATAAGTGCAGCATAGAGCAAATTTCTTCAGCCCTAGCCATGACCACGCAGGATGTCGAACACACACTCCAGGCATACAAGATGCAGGTTTACCACAGGGGCGAGCACAAAATCGTTGTGCCGAACAGCCAAATAGAAGCGCACAACAAACGGATGGATAAGAGGAAGAAGCTAATGTGGAGGGAGATCAAACCGGAACTGATACAGTGGAAGCCCCCTGTGTTCACAGCTTCGAACAGAACATGGGGCTGGTAGAGACGGCGATGGAAGCCAGTTAGACTTGTGCGAACATGACCTCTCCATTTTGTGCTCCAGTAGCCAGCAATAGCGATGGCATAAGATAAGATACCCCTTTCTAGTAGGATTCTACGACTCAAATGATGAATCTCCAAGCACAATCCCAAATGGGGATGTTGTGAAGCACGAAAACTTCCACGTAGGCCATTGACTGGCTGCTGCCATGTGATAGCTGACAAAGGACGTCGAAACTGTTGACTCAAACTCGAATAATCTTTGGGGCGTTGCGCTCGCGCATCAGTACGATCACCCTGCTAGCCCGTTCGCGGGGATGGAAACGAGAACGAGAACGATCTCGAGCTGCAATTCGCTGGGACTAAGCAACTACGCAGCTCAGCCCCGATCCATCCAGCTGAGGATCTACCGCTGCCTGGTCTTAGTGCGCCGAAACCCTGTGAAGGAGACCGTCTTCCACAACCAAGCCGTCGAATGGCGGTCAGTAATGAATCCTTATGGCTGTGCCTGGCCGTTTCGAGTGCAAGGAAGATGCGCAGGACGATAGAGCTAGTGATGGAAGGAGTCGTTTTCGCTACCGTTTACAGGGCGGGAACCCATTGGTATCCCTCATACTTCATGTTGAATAACTTGAAGAGTCTATAAAATCCGATTCCCCTTCTCGCTGGAATAGTATGCCCTTATCTCGAACTCCATTGCATTCAGTCCAATCTTTCTCAAGCCCAAGAGGTCTTTCGGTCTTCATACTTACTTACCCTGATCATTAATCATCGCGTGGGACATTGGGAACGATTGGTAGAGGTGGCAACCGACGGGGCCGTGCCGGAGGACCGTTGGGCACCCTCGTTCAAGGTGCTGCCGCCGGGGTTGGCTTCGCTTCAGAAAGCATACAACACCACAAAGAAAAGAAGAAAGCGCAAAAGCAACAGGAGCAGGATGAGGAGCAGGGTTTGAGCACGTCAGGGAGTGCCAACCCACAGGTTGATCAAGAGCGCCACCACGATTTGCCCGAGGAGTGCGATGAGGCCGCCTGGAGGCTCGATGAAGCGCAGGACGATCTTGCCGGAGAAGGAGCCCGGACATCGACGACAAACACCCAGAGCGCCCCAGTCGATATATCAGCACTAGCGGATGAATTCATACAGACTCACCGATCCGAGGGGATGCCGGGCGCCAGCGGACGCCTCGACTTGCCCGTGGTCATCACCCAACGGCGACCGAAGGCGCGGGCGCGTGGGTTCATCCGGGCCTACGCACCACTCCTGGAGAACGTTGGGATCGACCAGCCAGCGTTCTCCGACTTCATCGACAAACTCAACAGGGCTGTCCAGCCAAGCCCATGGCTGCAGGTCATCAATCTTGCCACACTCGCAGCGCAAAACGTCCCCGAGCCTGTAACACTCGCAATCTCGATAGCGACAAAGAAGGCGGTAGATGCTGCGTCGGAGATGCAGAGCCGCGCAAAGACAAATTCCTTCCTTGACAAAACCAACGAAGAGTACTTCAAACCAAAGGGACTGGTCGCGTTGCTGGTGACCTGGAAGCCCCAAGACTCTTCTGTCCTCACGAACGCTGATTTTGACCTGGGATCAGCGGCCTCGAGCGCGCCGACAAAGAGCAAAGGAATGCTTGACACCTTCAAGAGTCGCATGAAGTCCTCCTCCGCGGCGACCAGCTTCGAGTTCCCCGAGACAGCACCGCTAATCTTCCCGGCGCTCGACGACCTCGCCTCGGCCTCACCCGAGAGCCCCGAGACAGAGGCCAAGAAGCAGAACGCCTTCAAGCGTAGCGGTAGCTTCCTGGCCGACTACCTCGACCGGCGGGCGGTCGCCAAGTGGGCTGGTGACCACCCCGAAAGCAATATGGCGAACATGGCCCCCAAGCCAGAGTTCCACTCCCGATATGCGGACCCGAGCCACCCCGCGTCCAGCGGCGACCTCTTGGCCTTCGTCACTGGAGGTAAGGTCTCGACGGGTATGGTGCGGGGACAGATTCACGACACGACCGGTGGGAGATTGGGTCGGGGGGCTGTTGCAGGTATGCGTGGAGGAGGGGGTGGATTCCGTGATTCCAGACGTGGTGGAAGATCCGATGCCGGGGTGCTTCGTGGCCCCTACGGTGAAGGCAGGTCCTCAGCTGACAGGGTTGGGCCGTTGCACTTGGTCGGCGGAGCAAAGAAGCTTTTGCAGAAGGTGAGTCCTTTCCAATTTCCTGGACCGTGGGGCCTGGGCTCATTCTGACATTAATGTTTCCTAGGACATACTGTATCTCATGATTGTCAGCAGACCTACCGAGGAGGAATTGGTTGCGTCCGCAGCGGCTTTGGGTTGAGAGACACAGAATTCGATATATCGAATGATGGTGCTTAGAGGCGTCCGCTTGTCTGCAATCGCCAGTCAAAACCTACCCCGTTGAGGGCTACCTTCGCCATATTGGTCCACGGAAGACAGCGAGTGTGTGTGCACTGAGAGGGCCAATAACGGTCTCCAGGCTTCTGCAGCGTGCCATGCTGGAGGAAAAGAAAGAAAAGCATGGATCGGGGCTCAGCAGCGAGCACCAGGACAATTGTTGTGACTTTTTAGCTGGAGGTGGCGCGTGAAATGATAGCCAAGCTGGAGGTATTCACAACTCCACCGTGATGGCGCGGCCGTACTTTGGGGCATCGTGGATAGCCGCGGAGAGGACCATGAGGTGAAATCATGAGGGGATATATTCGTGGCTCTGAATCCTCTTGAGCGGATCTGACCCAGTGGTGTCTACTGAAGGTCACAAGGTCTTTAATCGTGTAAGATGCTTGGAGTCAACCCACCTCAACCCCAATCACCAATGGAGGAGGCTCCGGGCATGGAAAACGTTGTGCTCATGCGGTGACCCGTAAGTTATTTCGATGCGCGCATAATAGGCTCACATGGTCCAAATGTCACTGCGGGTATTTGGCTGACTCTTGCCCAAAGACCTCCAAGCTTCAGGCGGAGGTGAGCCTGCGTGGTGGCTTCGAAGAGGAGTGAGAATGCTGTGGCTGTGGGGAATCGTGTATAATAGTTGCTGCGTGGCCGTCCTGTAGGCGGTCAGCCTGGGTTTGGAGGTCGTCGGAAACACAGCGCCCTGTGGTTCACCTGCGTAAGCCGGCTGTGAGGACGGGGTCGTCAAGCGCCAACCGAGCATGGTGGTCTTGTATCCTGAATGGCAAAGTGTGCATCCAGGGTACGGGGTGTTCAGTTCCATTGTGCTTGACAGAGCGTCACGACGTTGGAACTGCTTGGGCCAGCGGTATTAATGGGGCTGAAGAAACAAAACACTGCAGCAGAGGCCGAGGCACGCCTGGGGTTGCGGCGGCCGAGCCCTGGTGCTTGGTGCATTGTATAGTACCCAGAAGGGCTACAACTCGTTCCACTACCGCTCCGCCCGCACCATTGTCATTCTTAGGCTCAGATGCCCGATACATGACCCTCGCTCTGGCTGGTCATGTGAATTGTCGACATATCTCGGATGCCGGTTTATCCAATGCTTGCCTCCTGCAAATCTGCCAGACACCTTAAATCCTGTCGCCGACCTCGCAATTTCCCAAGTGCTTGCCTCCACTATCAACCGCCCTTCTCTTCCCTCAGCATGACGCCCCCAGAACCACCACCCCATCAGCTCAAGAAGCGCCCCATCAACCTTCTCCGTGGCTGGCCTTCGCCGCATGTGCTGCCAGCGGAGGCCCTTAAGGTGGCTGCCAATAAGGTTCTGTCCGATCCCGACATTTTTGTCCCAGGTTTGTCCAATTTCTCCAAGGGAGAGGGCAATGCTCACTCGCCTCCTGACCCGTTTGGTCACCCAGGCTTACTTTCAACAAGGTCTCCAATATGGCCCTGACCCTGGGTATCAGCCCCTGCGCGAAGGGCTGTCAAAGTTCCTGAGCAAGGCGTATGGCACAGAGGCTGACGCCGAGAGGATCTGCATCTCAGGCGGCGCAAGCCAGTCCTTGGCTTGCATACTACAGTCTTATACCGAGCCCGTCTACACCAAGGCTGTGTGGGCCATTGCACCCTGTTATTACCTGGCCTGTTCAATCTTTGAGGACTCTGGTTTCAAGGGGCGGCTGAGAGCAGTTCCTGAGGACGGCGAGGGCATCGATCTGGATTGGCTGGAACGGGGCCTGGAGAGCTTCAAGGACAAGACCGACCCGGATGAGGTGCCCACGTACAAATCACCCGAGCTCAGGAAGGTCTACAGGCATGTCATCTACGCTGTCCCTTCCGCCGCCAACCCATCCGGAAAGACGATGACACTCAGGAGGAGGGAGGCGCTTGTTCGGCTGGCACGCAAGCACAATTGCCTCATCATTTGCGACGATGTTTATGACTTCCTGCAATGGCCCCTCGCCGAACCGTCCTCCGTTGTTGCTTCAGGCACGTCACCGCCCGGTGTCAGGATACTCCCAAGGCTATCGGACATCGACTTCGCTCTCGGGCCCAGCACACACGACGAATCCCAGCCAGACGGCAAGTGGTTCGGGCATGCGATCAGCAATGGGTCATTCAGTAAGATTGTGGGACCGGGCGTGAGGACGGGCTGGGTCGAGGGGACGCGGGACTTCGCCTTCGGGGTTGCGCAGACAGGCTCAACAAAGTCCGGCGGCGCACCCAGCCAGCTCTCCGCGACCATAATCTGCGAGGTAATGAAGAGCGGCGAGCTAGCGCGGCACATAGACGAGGCCTGCAAGCCAAGCCTCCAGAAGAGGCACGCGCTGATGATGAAGGCCGTGCACGAGCATCTGGACCGCTTCGGCATTGAGGTTTTGGACTCGAACCCAACGGATGGTGGACACGCAAGAGCGTACGGTGGCTATTTTGTGTGGATCACGTTCCCGAAGGGACCGACGGCCCAGTCCATTGCAAAACGAGCGTTGGAAAATGAAAATCTGGTGGTTGCGCCGGGCCAGATGTTCCAAGTCAAGGGTGACGAGGAGGCTGTACAATTCCCGAATAGCATCAGACTATGCTTTGCCTGGGAGGAAGAGCAAGATCTTGTCGAAGGGGTCGCACGCCTCGGTCGCACCGTAGAGTCGTTATGGGACAAGCAAGAGCCGGCATCTCAAGGTGGCCCTGGCGGTGGAAAACTAGACGCCTTCTTCTGACTCTCCCAAGTCAGACGACTAAATGTACCTCTGTGCACGCCTTGTGCTTTCTCGAGGCCATCCTTTTGGCTTGACATCCAATTTTCCTATTTCAAGATCCTGGATAGAAAGAAGCCGGGGCCTGGGGTCATGCACCAAACAGAGGATACACCGGTACATTGCCCGACGTCAACCAACACCATTACACTGGCGAACTAAACGACCGGAGGAAGCTTGTAGCACCTTACAAGCCTACCAAAACACACTCCCACGACGCCCACACCCACAACACTCTCTAGTTGAGGCAGATCTCCACAACACTTACACCCAGCACTTACCCCAATAGCACCTACTCTTATAATACATACCTAATAACTACTCCTACTAAGTTAGTCTTGGATATATATGGATATGTGGCACTCTCTTGATTACTCTATTATAAATACTATACTGTGATGAGATTCCCGCTGTGAATCTCTGTATTTCAAACGGATGCCTCTATCAACAGCGGATCACATACCCGAAATCGCGTAGACTACTGGCTTGGATGGGAGGAGATGCTACTCAGCCACGGAAAGCGAGGGCCGATGTACGTAGATGCCTTTTTGTCCAACAACATCTGTACGGCGCAGCTTCATTCAGAACCCAGCTCTGAGTCTCTGACGCCTCAGAAATTTTTGGAGGAATGGAATTCAATATTTGCACACGTGGGTTGGCACGTAATTACTTCTTAAAATAAAAAGTAGTAAAGGAAATGCTTTATAGGGTATCCCAAGGTCTGATGAGGTCGTCTTCTTGATAGCCTATACGTACGGGTTCTGGGAACGTACTCCTTCAATCCTCCCATATATCGTATGGCACAGAGTTCTTGAATATCAAATGCGGTTTCCGGTTTGCCAGGTCCAATATCGTCTCAGCAAATACGCCGTTTGCCCCTAGGAGAGATTATTAGCTGCAATTAGAAGCGGGCAGGGCCAGGCATGGGGATTAGTGCAGATCTTACAAGCGAACCAACTCCCTTAAAACAAGCACATAATAAGTCAGCTTGGTGCAAAACGTATCCACAGTATGCATGGTAAACTCACTAGTATATGAATACCCCAAATTCACGTTGATGCTTTCATGGATAAGACCAAGCTTGGCGGTCTTTAATACATATTCAATGCATCCCATGATCTCGGCGTCGTCGTCGGTCGTCTGTGCTTGAATCAACAGGCTCATTGGCCAGGCATTGCGGAGGCCAATATGAGGCCCTTTCAAAATCAGCAAATATGACACCCATGGCCATACACAGGTGTTTGTACTCACCTCCAATGCCTCGAAACTCTTGCCCCTCCAGATAGTACGGGTTTGACGCTCGGCTCAGTAGCATCTTGCGCGTGTTCTGGTACACTTCGTCATCGGGTGGGACAAAGCCCATCAAAGGGAGAGCTAGGAGGCTGGGGTAGTTGGCGTCGTCCATGAGTATGTGAGAGCCGTAGCCGTCAACTTCGTATGCAAACACACGGCCAAATTTGGCGTGGTGGACCACGCCGTGTTCCCAGATACCGTCCTTAATCTGCTGGCTCCACTTCTCGAATTTCTCAGCAGTCCGTACCTCACCTGCAGCCTTGAGGGCTTTGGCCGTCCTTTTCATCTCCACCGCCATCATGGCATTCGCCGGGATGAAATAACCGAGTATGGTTGCGTCGTCAGACGGCCTGAAAGCGCTGCGGATAAGACCCGTTCCGTTGTTGAGGGGATTTCCCACGCCGTCTAGGTTCAGAGTTTCGGTACCAATGAAAGTCTGACGTTTGAATGTGTAGGTATTCCTTTGGTACTGTCCGGTCACAGGATCAAATGTAGGCTGGCTCTGCTGGTCCAGCACTTCCATAACGGTTTCCAGGGCTAACAGCCAGCGCACGTTCACGAACTCGAGGGATCCGGTGGTCTCGTAGAAGTCATTGGCCAACGTCAAGAAATGACCTATACTGTCCAGCTCGTACTTGCACTCGAAGACGTAAGAGGGCTCATAGGTCGGGTGAACGAAGTCGTCCTGGCCGTTGTATGTGTTCTTGAGGCCAGAGATTGGAGGTGGCTGGAACGCGTTGCAGTACGGCGACTCGATCACGTACTCGGACTGCGTGTTGATTGCTCCTAGGATCAGGGTAAATATGCCCCTGTCCTTCTTTGCAAGTGGCATGTATGGAGACAGCTGGTTGCAGCTGTCCCGTAGCCATTCAGCTATGATATCCCCAGTGATGATGAACGACTGCGGCCCCTGCCACGCGCCGTCGTCAAGGGCGCTCCGGCCGTACTCCTTCTTCTTGAACGTCTTGGTCCCGTCGGTGTGGAATTTGACCGTCGTGTCCGTGGTCGAGGGAAAGGTATTCTCGAATAGGCGAGCCAGATCAGGGTCTTTCATTCGTGAGGTGACATCCTTAATGACCTTCTCGACGGCGTCAGAATGGAACGTGCGGCATTTAGGATGGGGCCGCTGGAAGGGAAGCTGCAGAGGGCCTTCGCTGTTAGGGGGACTGCGAAGAGTCAGCCGTTTGTATGCTCGGCGCGCCTGTGGGCCTAGACATACTGAGGGCTCGTCGAGTATTTAGCATAGTCTGGACATGCCTCGGCATAGTCAAAGCTGGCATCGCCTACCAATGGCTTCTCTTGGGCATAAGCGAGCGGTTCATGTGTGAGTGCGCCAAAAGGTAGGAGAGCCGCGGCGAAGACAGACTGCAGCAAGCTCATCGTCTTGGGCGGGCGTCGGCACTGACGAGCTCAAGCGACTGCGAGTCGGTACGAAGAGTGGGGTGAGATCTTGCAAGCACACCAGGAGTGCCTTGCTGTGGCGTGGGCAGCAGACCGTGTGTCGCTTGTGTCGTATCAGATCAGCAGAGGAAGCGATTCCTTGCAATTCCCTCAAGCATTCATTGGCGCATGTGAACAATTGGTGCGGGTAAGAGCAGGACTGAACAGAACGTCCCCAGAGAGTGAAGAGCACACGATTCAACAAACATGAAAACAAGACCAAGATAAGGGCTGGGAGAGTTCGAAGGGCGGTCGAGGAAATGCCAATTCCCGGTTCTCGACGTTCCCAGCAGCAGGAAGCCCATTACCCCGCAATGATCGTCACACCTTCAGGGGTCCCAGCGCCTAATTTTCAGGGTCATCTGCTGTGCCAGGGGTACAAGATGGGTTCAAACTTAGCCTGGAGGTCGTCGTGACCCACACGCTCCAGCCTGCTATTTCTGTTCCAGATGGGCTAACAGCTTGTTGTGTCTCAAGCTCTTGCATACAATACTTTCGACGACCGAGCCACTGCCCCCAAGAGTTTGCTTCATCTTCAACAAGCGCTGTAGCACAGGAAATTTTCCTTCCTCCGATCAATCACTTCTTGCTAAAGAAGGACATGATATTCCCCTGGCCTTTCGCAGCTGGTTTCTTGGTCTTGGCCGGTTGTGAGCCTGCATCAGCCTTCTTCTTCGCAGCTGGTGGTGCTGGCTCATCCTCTGAGAAAGACTCCCAACCAGCTTCTTGAACCGTGACTGCCTCGGACGTCAACAATTGCGCCCCAATCTCCATGACAAGTGATTGCTTGTGACTTACCCAAGTATCCCTGGTCGTCCATGACTGTCTTCTTTTTCATCACGCGCCTCTTTCCTCGGCGCCGCCCATTGCTGGCACTCGAAATTACCTCGGCCGGCTCTGGTTTCTCCTCTTTCTCAGGCTCTGGCGCTGGAATCTCCTCCTCCGGCTCTTCCATCGGCGTGTCCTCCTTATCAGCTTCCTCGTCTTCGCTGTCCTCCTCCATCATGCGCTTCAGCTCTTCCTGGCGGTCTTTTCTGGTTTTGCATGCTGTGCCGTCTTCAGTCTTGGGCTCAGGAATAGTATCATCCTCCCCATCATCAGAGAGTTCCCGCATAGGTGAAACATCTGCAGAATTTGTTGCCGTTGGCTGAGGAGTTCCGGCTTTTTTGGGTTTGGAAGTGGCTTTGGCAAAGGACTGCATGATACCTCCAGAAGCTCCACGCTTGAGGGCTGGTGGCGGTTTCTTCGAGCCCGATGGCACCGGGGTGGATTCTTTGGAACCAGGCTTTTTCTCTGGTGCCGCTTCTTCCTTAACTGGCACAGCCGGTGCTTGCTTCGAGGCAGGTGGTTTTGCATCGGAAGCTTTGGGTACCGCCACACTAGGCTTGGGGACTGCTCCTGGGCGCTCTCTCCGTCGCGCATATGGATTGCGAATGGGCCCGAGTGTGTTGTGGCGGCTGGCTGAACCGTCCTCGGTCGCCAAATCAACCATAGGTTTCGATACCTCCGCAAGCAGTTGAAGATCCTGCGGCAATGTTTAGTCGCAAGTACACCACAAGTAAAGAGAGGAAGGAGTCTTGCCTTCACCGGGTGCGTTCCCAGGCTGTAGACATGAATTGAATCGACGCTTTCGTATTGCGAGAGGACCTCTGTAAACGCGGATAAGCTGAAGTACTGTAAGGGGATAAGGATATGGCCTACCATTGAGACTCTCCTCAGCCACAAGTGACAGTGTGATCACCGGGGTGTCATCCACCGCAGGCTCGATTTCAGGGGGAGAGCTCGTCATATGCACATCACCATCTTGCTGGGAGTGGCCGTTGGTTTGGGCGTTCTTCCTGATACCATACAGCATGTAGGTTGCGTAAACGGCCCCTGCGCGTTTGCCATTCTGCACAGTGTAGAATTCGTAGAGCATCCTAACAGATGCTCAGGACATGTTCACGTGATGCGAGCGGATGTACTCACTGTTTGGCAATGTTGACGTGGACCTTCAGTGCCCGACTCAAAGTCCGGTACGTGACCTTAAAAGTGGAATGTTAGCTTGCAACCTGTATTGGTGAAGCCGTGGGCCAAGAAGCTCACGATTTTGTCATCTGACAGGACTTGTTCCGCGAGATAAGTTTTGTAATCGTCCATGATGAGTCGGTAGCGATTGCACGTTGATATGCTATTCTGCTCGAGAATTCGGGCGCGAAATGTCCACGAAATGGATTTGGCCTGCAAGAGTTCAAGAGATGCGAGGTGAGCGCAGCAAGCATAGACGCAAAGTGCGCCGCCCATTGGACGCGTTTACTTGCAGGGGTGAGGGCTGCAGTGCTCTTTACGCGCTTTCACGGCAGGTCGCGCCTCCCCAAAGCGGACCCAGTGCCGGCCCTTTCAGGCCTTCATTCCTCGCGACTTCACAAAATCAACCCGCAACACTCTTTCTAGCCTTGTCTTTTGCCTCGAGGATCGCCAAGGCAGCCACGCCAATCGGTAAGAGGCAACGGTCCTCCGACAAATTACAACGACTTGAGCGATCAAGGATGGGCACTCGGAATACGGGTCCCGTGACAAAGGACGATGCCTACGACGTATCCGACCCAACAGACTGGCTCGGAACGCCTCTGGCCAGCCTGATGCCTGTCGAACAGTCGATGCGATGCCATGTCTGCAAAGACTTCTACAATTCTCCGATGGTCACAACTTGCTGCCACACCTTCTGCTCCCTCTGCATACGCAGAGCCCTCGCCATCGACGGGAAGTGCCCACTGTGTCGCGCCACGGACCAGGAATCAAGATTGAGAGGCAACTGGGCCATAAGAGAGGCTGTCGAGAGTTTCGTACGTGGCAGGGATGCTATGCTCAGGCTCGCACGAGAACCACAAGGCCCTGCGACTGATGTGGCAACACACACGCCAAAAAGGAAAGCGGGTGACGGTACACAGGACGGTGGCCAGCATCCAAAAAGAACCAGGATGTCTACCAGATCGAGCAGCGCAAGGGCAGCAGAGACTACATCGGAAATGATGAGGGAAGAAGTGGGAGCACCAGAGGTGGAGGAGGTGGAGGTAGAAGAGTACACACCTGGTAGGCTTCTGCCCGTCCACCCCCCTCCTTCCCTTCAGACAACTAGTTGCCGGAGACTGATACAACAGACAGACGATGGCCTTGTTGCTTGCCCAATCTGCACCTGGAGGATGAAGTCCGAGAAAGTCGACAGACACCTCGATACTGACTGTCCCGGAGAGCCACGACCACAACCAAGTGAATCAAAGCCAAGAAACCCCGGCTTCCCGCCCGTGCGCCCTGCAAGCAACAACTTGACTAAGCCGCAAGAGAGACTGTCTCCATTAAATTACTCTATGATGAAGGAGACTGCTTTGAGGAAGAGGCTTTCAGAGATGGGGATTTCGAGTTGGGGTTCCAGACAACTGCTCGAGAAAAGACACAGGGAATGGGTTGTGATATGGAATGCCAATTGTGATTCCGCTCGACCAAAACCTAAATCGGCCCTCCTGCGAGACCTCGATACTTGGGAGCGCACACAAGGTGGTAGTGCTCCTTCCAACTCTCATTCAGCCAGTCTGGGTGCTCAGATCAAAGACAAGGAATTCGATGGCATGGGATGGGCCTCGAAGCACAGCGACTCATTCAAGGACCTGATCGCAAATGCCCGCAAGTCTCGCCAGAAGGCGGGTGGGACAAACCTGGAGTCCTCCCATGAAGCTCGAAACCAGTCTTCTGTCGTCAGCAACGTGGCCCCTGAACAGCGGCCAGCTGCCACTACCAACGGACACGGCCATGTTGAAGGGTATCCAATAAGGAGCTCCGATACGGTCATGCATGACACTATCACCTCCAGTCAGGTAGTAGCGGATCAGTCACCTGCAGGGCTGGCTGTAGACAAAGTCGCGGAGCATGTACCACAGGATCCACCGTTACACCCCCAGACGGACGACTTATCTAGCTCTGGTGGCACGAAGACAATAGCTCCATGACAAAGAATAATGCTCCAGGCTCGCAGAGCAGAGTCGAGCAATACCAGAGCGTCAAGTGCGCACGCGATTCATGCAACTCAATCAATGCCTCGCGCTCTTGCCGTGACATCCCCAACCGGTGCTTCATCGGGCACGCTTCTGTTCTGATGCCCCCTAACATCAGCTTCGACGACTCCTCCGAGCGGGTATATCCAATCCATGCTCAGGTTGATTCGGGGGTATTGGTGGAGTTGTCACTGTTACCCAGATCCAGCAAACATCTAGCTTACTTTGAAATGAGCTAGTGATGGACCAGTCATTGGCTTTCGGCGGTAGTGTCTAGCGATGTAGTAGATACGTTCCTGCTCGAACTCCAGGGAGCGATTGGAACTGCGCGTAGGAAACCCTCCCGGCCGTGTTGGTTTCCAGATATCCTTGTAATAAGAGGTTTCAGGGCCACAGAAGCCTTCAGCTGCGAGTACATCCTGTACCATCGACGAGGCGCAATGAAAGCCAACTGGAGACAAGATAAAAGAGTGAAATCCATGCTCCCATCACGGGCTTCCTCGCCTATTCTTTCCCTGCAGAGCGGTGAAGGTGGCGTCTGACGCCAAATCCCTTGGGTATAATGGCATTGAGCTTCTCCCGGCTCTCCGAACGTGCCTGAGCAGATGCCGTGCCTAGGACACATACCCAAGAGGCGTCGCCGTTATACCTACAACTAGGGGGGGGGAGGCTGTCTAGCCCGTTGTTACATTCACCCAGACTGGTTCCTGTAACTTAATCTATGAAGGTCAGCTAGGGTACTGGGCAGACAAAGAAGCTTTTACCAGTCTGCCCTGGTAGACTCCGAATAAAATCGACGGAATGCAGGGGAATGCCACACTATGTCGATCACTCACTCTGACCATGATTTTGTAATCATCACACTTGCTCAAGGTTCCCTCAACTGGATACAGTCATGATGCTCTGCAACCCGCATTAGCTCGCCTCTTCCCTCTGGGGCTCGTCCTTTAGCGACATTTTACTCATCTCCCTTGAAAGCCCGTCAGCCTCCTGGCGATCGCCCGCAATGGCCTGCGGAGTGTGCAGATCCGCAAGTCTCCTCGCGATCTCCTCGGCTTCCTTCCGCTCCGCGGCTTCCTCTCTTGCCCGCTCATTCTCGTGTTCCTTGCTGGTCTGCTCCTGCAACATCGCCTCGAGCTCATCGTCGAGCTCTGCTTCGTCGACCACCCGGCCTTGCTCTGCCAGTATGGTGTTGATCTCGTCAGCCTGGCCCATCTGCTCGCGCATGTGGTCCACGACCTCTTCTACGCGCTGGGCGCCTCCAACCTGCGCGTTCAGTGTCCTCAGGACCTCGGTGCTCGCGCCCATGACCTTGACCAGCTGCACGTTGTCTGATGCCTGCTCAATCTTGGCCGATACCTCTTCTATCTGGCCAAGGGTGGCGAAGCGCTGCTGCAGGGATGATTCTGCCAGCTTCTTGGACTTCAGGGCTGCCATGGCCGTGACGCGGTTCTTCTTAGCCACCGCCTGTCTTGCTGTGATGGTGAGCTCCTCAATCTTGTTATTCAGTACTGTCGTTTGGTGGTTCAGGTACTCGGCCAGCTCCCTGAGTGACGCTATTGTCTCGTCCTCCGCTGTAATCGCCGACTCCTTGTCGTCGGGATTCCTGATCTTGACCGTCTTTCTGTCGTAGAGCAGTACCCCCTGGTCCCTTGACATGAAACGCAGCAGGACCTCCATGTCCGTCTCGGATAACTGCTGACCCTTCAGGATGGAATCCTTGAATTCCGCCTGGAACTGCACTTTCGAGAATGTCCTCTCGAATCTTGAGGTCAGCCCCGCGGTCTGCTCGAGCACCGCCTTGGAGGCAGCTTCCACGTTGGCGATGACCACGAACTGGCCGCCCGGGAGCCTGTCATCACCGCCGAAAGTGAAGGCCCCAGTAAGGCCCAGCTGCTTGAAGCCCCACGAGGCGACGGTCCACGGTATCGATCTCCATGGTCTGTAGTAAATGCTCTCGTGGGCCTTCAAAAAGTCCTGTATAGGTATCAAGTCTCTTTCTTGCGTCGCCTCTCGGATAACAGCGCCAAGGGCCAGCGGTCGGCCATATTGCTTGCTTTCCAGGGCTCGTAGCAACGACTCGTCTGCGTTCAGGACAACGTGGTTGTGACTGGGCGACGAGCCAGAGCCGGTGGGAGCAAGACCGGCCCGCACAAGCCCTGAAAGGCCACTCCTCCAAGCGGAGATATTAGCTTGGTATCCATCGGGGTTGGTGGAGCGGAGGCCACGGAAGTCCGAGTAGAGGGCCGGTATGCGGGCTCTGTGTGAAGAACAGTCAGTCAGCTTAACACGATGCAATTTGGCAGCAGTGAGATGTTCTGACTTTCGAAAGCTAGGCTCATGCTCAATGAGCCACCCGAGAGCGTCCGACATTCTGCGGCAAACGCTCGCCTCGGCGTGCTTGTAGGTGCTTGGTTACTTGGGTAATGAGCAACGGGCGCTGGAAGGGATGACGTCGTGCCAGTAGCCCAACTCTTAGGGTGCTGCCTTTTTTTTCTTCTTCTTTTTCTTTTTGACAGCAAAAGTTAGATCTTTGTTGTGACAAAACAAAGACAGCTACGTGGCCATGCTCGATGGACCGGAACGAGAGCTGCCACACTGTGAAGTGGGAAATGCTGGTGATAGTGGAAAGTAAAGCTGCACAGTCTATTCCAGCGTGCTCGAGCTGGGGCCAACGCTTATCGCTTATCTGCGATAGTTGCCCCTTGCAACCTCCAATGAGTAAATACAACAATTGATTTCACCTCGGTGATCTTTCAACATACCCAGCAGGCTTCTTGTATGTGGTCTCCTTGAGATGGGCTTGGCAGCCATACCAGGCAGATGCTATGTGAAGATACTCCTTTCCCCACACCATATCCACCTACTTCTAGATCAGTTCATGCAGCACGCCGCTCTCGGCCGCTGATGAGATAGACCCCTGCTCTCACAGCCAACAAGGGGTCAGCGGATGCTTCAAGCCCAGGAACATCCCTTGGAACAGGGTCGAAGATGATGTGCTTCTGCTCCGCAGCACTGCCCTCCGTCAGGGCTGAGAGACATACGGACCCCAGCGTCACCACTTTTCTTTCCTGCGGCCAGTGCACACAGGCATCATCAGTTATGTCGCCCTTCTCGGCCACCTGCGCCTTCAGGTCGAACACTATAGGCCCCGCCTCGAGCAGTTTTGGTATCCCATCGAACAAGTAATTCTCACTCCTCCCCTTGAGCTCCTCCTCGTCCACCGTTTTGAGCCCAGCGGCCGGCACGATCCTGTACCTCACATACGTCTCGTTCCCGCCCGAGTCGACGAGCTTGAAAGCATTGACCCCAAAGAACTGCTCGTTGGCGAAGCTGTCCGGGGCCGGCTTGGGCGTCTGTACGAAGGCCAGTGCCTTGGGGTGCGTGCCGAGGAATGACTCAACAGTGCCATCTTTCAGGGCCCTGAAGAAGGCGAGTGCCTCGTCTCCGTTAGAACCCGGGAAGGCATCCACGCTGTGCGCGATTATATCCGTGTGGACTCTGCGAGGGTGGCTGGCAAGCTGGAATCTCAGCGCAAAACCACGGGGCCCAGCATTCGGTGAGTTGTCGGGAATATTCGGCAGGCCGGTAGCTATTCGGCGCCGCGTGAGTGTCCAAAGGGTTATCGGGTGTGACGGCGAGGGCACTCACAGTTGGAGAACCGCGCGATGATAGGGGTTGACGCATGATTGAAATGCGGTGCTATCGATAGCTCCTTGGCCTCTGAGCTTGGGGTGAAGGTCCCTTGGAGTAGAATCCCCTTTGCGTGTGCTTGCCACGGGAGAGCTGTAAGTGTCTGTCTGCTCGTCGCCACAAGGCCAATTATTAGATGGAGCGCGGTTTTTAGTGCCTACCTGGTCGGTAGCCTGGATGCGGACCAAAGAGGCCATGGAGCGTATCGACCAACCCTTGGCTGGTCTCTAAGACGTGCTCGTCCGTAGGTAGAGGCATGGTTACAATATATAAGAGGTCAAGCCACTATGGGGGAGCTCCGGCTATTGGTTCTTGGACTCTCCTGAAACTGCTTCTTCTTGGGAGGGCAGATGGCTGACTATAAATGCTCTATCATTTGTTCTCTTCGATCGGAGCACAAGCATCCCGCTATCCTCCGCCAGCCACTGTGATGCTATCAGAATTCCAAATTGTACCGTTAAACCCTCATCCATTGGACGGAGCAAAGGCATTAGTGGTGATGCCCTCCCTGCGTTGCTGACTGAGAGACTGCATACTGGCGCTGGACTAGCTTGACTTCGGGCCTTAGGCCCTTCAGAAACCACGTCAACTTGCCCGCCTGGCAGCAGGGAGAGGGGCGGGCGGTTTTCACGTTAGCGTGCTGATACTAGACTAGTCCGAATCCAGGACAAAGAATTTCCTTGGTCCTGAGTATAGCTGAGATTGTATCTAATAGCCAATACTTGAAGGTGGATAAAGGTGGATGGATACTGTACCGGTTTGGAATAGATTCGTTGTGCCCCGGTGCCGGTTGGGCACCCGGTGCCGACTCGGGCCATTCGGCAGACCCACCAGACGGGCCAGCCCAAGAATCCGGGCTGGCAGCGCAACTGGTGGAATTGTCATAAGCACTAGGCTCGGCAACACGCACTTGAAGCAGATCAACTCGGTGGGACAGGTCCCGTCAGCAAGGCTGTTTGCGTTACGCGGCCAGAAAAGCCAGCCTCACATGCCCATGACGCTGGCGTCTGGTCGCTGTGGTTGTTGAGGATGTTGCAACGGGGCCCAGACCTGTCGAAACGGATCTGACCGGGAGGATGTCTTAGTCCTCAGAGCGCGCATGTGGTCGAGCCAACGCCAGAACCCGTCATCGCGGTAATTGGTTTGCAACGGTTCCAGTTGTGCCACCATGCACCATGAAATCAGATACCTATTACGCTGGTTCCTGGGTAGTTTACTTGGTAATCTGTAAATACATACAAGTGGTGGAGGCTGGGCTGGTACGGGTCTTATAGCCGTGGGTATGGGTGTAGTAAGTGTGGGTTTTACGGGTGTGGGCGTGGGTAGCCTTCCAAAGTTCTAAATCGCCACAGGGACAGCTCTTTGCCTGCTCAGTGTTGTGGAATGAGCCTCATTCGAGCGCAGCAGTTCAAGCCGCCGTCATCGGCAAGACGGCTGGCAAACCTTAACGACCGGGGGCAACCCCGCTGTTCCCGCAGGAACGCAAAGTCCACGACGCCTTCATTGTCCCGTCGCCCTTCAAGATGCGGCCGCTCGTGTGGCAGAAGATGCGGCTTGACGTCGAAAGAGCGGTGGGGAAGGACGGAGGTGCTCCGAATTTCTGGTACTGTCTGTCGTGGATTCCTTCGACCGCCATCAGATTGCACTCGGGACACGAGCCCAGTCGAAGAGGAAGCCTCGGACGCAAGCCACTCAGCCCCGGGTAAGAGGTACGGATGCTACACTACATGATGCAGCGCAATGCAACGCAATGCAACGCTGCTGCTGCAAGATGGGAGTGGCTGGAGCTGCAATGCAGAGGTGGGACCCATGATGTCAAAACAGAAGGGAGAGGTTCCGCAGCAGAGGCGTGCTCGCTGCGACCTGTCTAGAACCCCGACCCAGAGAAGACAACCAGCGCCGATCCCTACTGAGCGACACGATTGCGCGGAACCACCTTGCCGGGAGGCGGCATCTCGCCCTCTGACCAACACGCTGAGTTGTCGCTGCAGACTAGATCTTGTCTTGGAAGGCTTCCAGGAAGACTGACAGACTGACTGGGAACAAAGGACGGCAGAGCATCGCTGGGGGAGGAACTAAGTTCACTAAGTACGGAGTACAGACCACTAGACCGGTCGTGAGAAATCACCCGCGGGATGACATCAGGCGGCGGGCAACCCCTGCTGCTCACGCTCCGGATCTTTGTGGCCCTCCGCGAAGCCCCTCTCCCACCTGCCACTGGCAGATGCCGGCTGGCGTAATGGTGTTCGCCTCTTGCCGCGTTGGACGGTCGACAGACATCAATGCTGGCATGCTCATGCGTTGCATCAGCCTGCATCCGGCACTGTCCAGTAGCAGGCGTCCTCTCTAAATGATCCCGGGACCCTTGATGCAGATCCCGCATGGCTAGCACTTACTGGCATACTTTCTTACAAAAGAAGGAGACCTGCCGGTCCTTTGCCAACGTGGGCTGGCAACCACATACGAGTCCTACCGCCGTTTCAGAGGCAATATCAAGAAGGCTCTTGATTCATCACTCTCCACCAGCCAACAGCATTGTTTCGGGTGTCATCCTCTTCAGGCATCTGCTCTTTCGTGTCTTCTCCCGTGATGCCCTCGCCGAGACGTCCCAAGAGCAGCGTTGACTATCTGGATGGCTACATCAGCAGTGAGGATGATGAGGGCCATCAAAAGTCGACCCGGCCCCGTGGCTACGGCCCAAAGTTGCAGAGAGGGACCTCCGAGACTTCCCTAATGAGACAGCAAGGAAAGACAAGGGACATCGACAACAATGACAGTCAGTTCGAAACCGACACGGACTATGACCCCAGGGACAAATACTATCTGTCGGCCGAAGACGATCCTCTGGATTCCCACTTGCCCGAGAGGAGAGACACACCCAGAAACCACTTGCGAAGAGACCATAAGAGCCATTCGAGGCACAGTAGCTCTCAACCTGGCTCGTCATCGAGAAGTGGACATGGGCATTCCCGTTCTCACGGTGGCTCTCACGGTGGCTCTCACGGACACCACCGTCGTCACCATCACCACTCGCACGCACACTCCCGTTCCCATTTGAGGGATCTCGACGAAGACGACCATACGAACAAATACGAGTCACCAGAGGGCCCTTCCAAGCCACCATCACACTCCAGCCGCCCTCGACCCAGACCATCACGAGCCAGCTCATCATACCTGAGCGCCATGCGCCGGCCACAGATGAAGCGGACAGGATCATCCTATAACTCAGCGTCCCGCCCCAGGACCCGTCCTCGTCCACGCCCAGTCAGGAATCTTTCCCACAGTACCAGACAGACGAACCACAAGTGCAACAAGATGCCCTGGGAGGACTTTCCTTGGGAGGACGCCGCCAAGGTCGCCCTCCAGGCCGGTGGCGTCGCCCTGATGAAGGTGGGCACGGAACAGATGCCATGGCGCACGAAAGGTACCAAGATCGCGAGCGCTGCCCTCGGGGCGGCGGTTGTTGATCATGTTCTCAAGCCCAACAAGCGGGGTGGTGTAAAGTACGCCGCAATGAGGCACCTTGCCGAAGTGGCCGTTGGTAATATGGTGGTCAGCCCTGCACTAGGGAAAGTGGGTGTTGGCGGAGGGAAGAAAAGATGAAGGACACCATCGCTCTTATTTGGTAAAATTATATGTTCCTCATGTCAACACTGCAAGCATTAGCGGTATACCAAACATCGGAGCAACGGCGCAGAAACAAAGGTGGTTAAATCAAAACATAGTTACTTTGCTGAATCTTATGGCATGACTAAATAGGGTATACTCCGTAGGTACTTACTAGTAGGTATGCTTGAGTGCAGGTCAGCTATATTGTCCCTTGTCCACCGGCATCACCATTGTCATTCGGCTTAGTAGAGAAACTCAAAGAATACAAAAAGTGTATATACCTCACCCCTCACATGCAAGTGTGGTATTTCAAGAGTAAGGCTTGCACAGACATTCCTACGGTATGAAAAGCCATGTTGGCAACACAGATATCTTGAGTAGACAGTATCATTCTGGTCAAGCGGCACTGTTGGTCTAGGCAGCCATCCGCAGCCATCCGCAGGGCCCACGTCAGCACAAACCAACGCGCGTCAGCTTTATAAACAGGTATCAAAGCACACAACATAGCGAAGTAGCTGAAAACAAACTGAATTCTGCAGATCGATCTTCGGAAATACCGCATCACAGCATATGCAGTGGTGACTTCGCTTTTTGGCCGCCTGCAACCCCATCATCCCCCCTTCCCAACCTCTGTCCAAGTTCTCTCAACCGCGTAGGCCAGGAGCTGCTGCCTGGGATCCTGCCACGAGGGAGTATGTTGTGCCTTCTCAAGGCAGTATGGCGCATTCGTCAAGGCGTTTGGTTTCATTTTACTTTATTCCAATGCCGTTTGATCAAATTTGGACTGCTACCTTTTGTTCACATAATTATTGACACAACTGCATCACTAATGTCAGTCGCCATATGAAGCTGCAGATTTAAGAACTTCAGTATGAGCTACTCGTTTGATTCCATAGTAATTTCCTCTGTCTCAGACATATTTACTCTTTCAAGTAACGATCATTATAATACATGGAGCTTTCTTACCAAAATTGCGATTGGATACCTAGCATCATCGCCCCGGCTTCCAGCCGGGCCCCCCTTCCGGCCGCCCCACAACCGCGTACACGTATGAACGCATCTATACCCACCCTCTAGGAAAACTTAAATATCTTAATAAGGGATTTTTTTCTTCTTACCACACTTTATATGCATATCAACTAGACAATTATAAAGTAATATTTAGAAGCAGAAGTTCACAACACCATTATTGCAATCAAGGATAGCATATCTATTAGGCGGGCCTCCAAAACCTAGCATATCTCT
>NQMI01000004.1:491264-684710 GCA_002270565.1 Stenocarpella maydis
TATGAACGCGTCTGTACCCACTCTCTAGGAAAACTTAAATATCTTAATAAGGGATTTTTTTCTTCTTACCAAACTTTATATTCATATCAATTAAACAATTATGAATCAATACTCAGAAGTAGAAGTTCACAACACCATTATTGCAATCAAGGATAGCATATCTATTAGGCGGGCCTCCAAAACCTAGCATATCTCTCACGCTATACTATTTAATTGGCTCAACAGCAAATTAAGCCAGCAAGAGGCTACCCTACCTTAGAGGCTTCTTTCTAACTATTAAGAGGATTCATTAGCTCTATTTACAATAAATCAGAGTCATCTAAGGCTTGCCCTTACCCAATATAATCTACAGGGTCTAGCAGCCCGCCTAGCCTTCCCGAATGAAGACCACCCTCTCCTTAGAAGGACTTAGCTTAAGGGCTTCCTTTCTCATTACCCGGAGCTCTAATTAAGAAAGAATCAACATATTAAAGCCTTAAAAATTTAAGCAGCTAATAGAAAGAATATTAAGTCTTAATTTAACCTCCTTCAGCTACCTATTATCAAGTCTATTAAACCAGCTAACTATTGGAATGCTAATAAGGGTGGAATTATAGAGGCTTACTTAGAGCAAGCCCTTATCTTTATCTACATAAAGGGAAGCCCAATTACTCAATTAGACTATAATCTCTAAGTATAAACCTCCTTCTTAGAGTATATTAACACCTAGGGGAGGGTACTAGTCCCATTGATTATTTTCAAAGGGAAAAGTATACAGCAATAGTAGTTTCCTATAGCTCTTAAAGATCTCAAGGGCTAGCAATTACAACCATAAAGAAGGGGTACATAGAGGAAGAAATAGCTATTATATGGCTAAGGAAGGTCTTCATCCCTCAGACAGCCTCAATTAACCCAAATGAGTAGCATTTATTAGTAATAAACAGCCACCATACGTATACTATTATAGATTTTATATAAGAATGCTTCTTATATAAAATGTATATAGTCTTCTTGCCAGCACATATAATATACATTTTACAACCTCTAAATATAGCTGTATTTAGCCCACTTAAGCAGGCATTCTAGAAATATCTATACCTTCTTAAAGCCCACAATATATTAACAATTATATCTAAATAGAGATTCCTCTATTGCTACTATAAGGCTCAAGAAGAGGTATTTATAGTATCAAATATTCATTCTGGGTAGAAAAAAACAGGGTTGTAGCCAGTCAATCAAGTAAGAGCACTATTAGGCAACTATATCCTTAAAAACTACCAGATAGAAACCAATTTTAAAGATTCTACTATTATGAATAGCTTTATTAATGAAAATGGAGTATATAGGTCTAAATCTTAACTCTTAGACATTATTTTTAAGACGCCTAGGTAATTATGAGAGTTAAGGTCTATAATAGCTAATTATGCCCGCCAGAAACACTCAAGCCCCATATAATGAGTACTCTTCAGAAAAATTCTCAAGGGATACAATAAGAAGAGTTCGACTTAGCGATATCCTTTAAAAAAAAACGAGGAGCTATAGGGCAAAATTGAGGCCTATACGAAGATCCGGAGGAAGAAGGTCCAAATTGACCTAAACGAGACTTTTGCTGATATTGAGGCTATTCGGAGGGCTTGAATTGAGGCCGGGGCTGTATCGCCTGATATCAACGATTCTAACGATTCCTCAACACTAATAGAAGAGGGCTCGGTAATAGTTGTGGCGGGAAATTGACGTTGGGAATAGTGGCATGGTGGATGGGTAGGGCGGCCGGAAGGGGGGCCCGGCCGGAAGCCGGGGCGACGATGTTATTTCCCGTCCATCTACTCCCCGGAGGAGGACACTGCCTGTACTTGAAGTGCAAGTGGAGTTTGGAGTCATAGAGCAGAGGATAAAAACGATGTTAGTATCTCCTTTCCCTCTATTGGAGCGGACGCTATAAGCCTGATTCCACGTGTATTATTTTTAAGGAGTAAGGAAGATGACCTTCAGTGCCTGGAGTTGATTCAGAAAGGAGGCCGGCTGAATACCTCACAACGGTGTGTCGCATTGCACCTACCTGTCTATTGATGGTCAAGTTCAGTTGCTTAAAACGTGGAAACGGCCCCATTACGAAGAGGACCAGTGCCTCATGATGTTTCATTATGACTGGGTTCCAAACGTCGAATTTGTGCGAGCCTACTGCTCACAATCGCCGACTTGCGAATAGAAATCCGTCCTGTTATTCCGCTCTCCGGATGGCTGGCCCCAAACTCCACATCATCTGAAAACGTTGTTCCGCTCCAGAAGACCGTCCCAGTAGCCCCAGTCAACTGGTCCAGCAGCGTCCATGTCTCCACTGAGATTACGAAAGATGCTGTCAAACTGCTGGTCGAGACCTGGCTGAAATGAGTTTGTGGTCATATCAGTTGCTATCCCATAAACATAATCCATATTGTTGTATCCATTCCTCGAGTCGACCTGAGTGGCCACACCAGCCAGTTGGTGAAGAGCAGACGTCTCGAGAGGTACTGATTTCGAGGCAGCCGAAGCATCCAACGATTGTCTAGCGGGCACGTTCTTCCTGGCCTTCCTATCTCGAAGTTCCACAATCAAATCCGGGACCGGGATCGGCTCCGCGTTATCCTGTGAGATCTTTGCCTCCCGTGCCTCCCACGCATGCAACGTGAGCTCTCTTACAGCTGCGTATAGTTCATTGTTGTTGTCTTCAAGCAGCGATGGTCTATGTTTGTACATATCAGACACCAGTTGCCAGGCCTTGTTGGTCAGCGCTGCCTTGGCATCTTGATTTCGAGAGGAGATGAGCATGAAGACGAAGGCGTCGATTTGGAAGGCATTATCGATGTGCCACGAGAAGTTGTCGAGGGTCTTTGTCGACTTGCCAACCACGTCGTACTCGACCATCTTAACGCTGACCTGGAATAGTATGTCCCGTTCGGACTGGGGTATCGATTTGCCCTTGTCGGGGTACTGAGAGGGATGATGAGCCATCAACCTCATCTTACAGGTAGCAGATCGCACACCATTGTCAGCCATGAGATGCAGCGGGATAGCAGGATCAAGATGCTTCAGGTAGTTCTCGTCCATGTGAGCCTCGAATTGATCGATGAGCTTGTCTTTGTCCTGTATAGGGACGCCAGGGTCTTGGAAGGTGCTTCCATGCCGAATCATGAATTCGCCCACCTCATATCGGCAGAGACAAACTTGGATCATGAGATGTTAGCGCTTGGAACAGGACGTACCTATACTGAACTCAAAAACTTACAGGTCATCTCTGTAGGACCTTTATGGATCAGCGGCATCTCTTCCATATGGGGATTGAGGTCGACATCATTGAGGTTTCCGGGCAGTGGGAAAGCCTGGACGCCATGAAAAGGCGGCCGTAACCCGATGTGGTGATGACTGCGCCCATCAATCCAGATGATTTGTCGCCAAAGGCGTCTTCGTAGTTGTGAGACGTAGACTGAGTCGCTAGGCGCATCGCTGGCAGTGTGTGCAGTCAACCTGAGACCTAGCCTCACCGCGATGCCGGCCATAAGCCAGAATGTCTGTTCATCGTATATCTGGCGAGCGGGAAGCTGTAGGATGATGAGAACTAGCACTCTGGGCCCGGGGGGGGGGGAGTTGGTCACCTACCAGGAATATCACGAAGGCCTGGAGCGTGACTAGGTTCCGGGACTTCATGAAGGACGCTGCTGCCAGGGCTTGTTGGCATGCCGAAAAGTAGCGGGTGAGCAGCAGGGTTTTGGCGGCCCCGAATTGAGCCTGACAATCCTCCTCCTTGAGGGACATGATGGCAGCCGCGTATATGGCGAACAGTAAGGCGACTGATGGCTTAGGAACTGTTTCCAAGTCTTTGCTCGCCTCGATGATTATAGGCTGGACCGATGGCGCATGTATGACCTTGGACATTGGGTTCACATTCTGCAAGAAAGCCTGCCACAGCATGAATGCTTGCATTGGAGGAGGGTGGAAGTCGCGAATATCAACAACATTTCGAAAGGCGGAAAACAGCAGTGAACTGGGACTCATGCTGGAGCCATATTCTGCCGAACTGAGAGCTTCATCCTCGCTTGAGGACCTGGCGGCCCTCGGATCTTGGAACTGGTGGAAAGGGAACTTAGCCAACAATTCTCGCGCGGGCAGGGCACGGCCAGGTGCTAAACACGAACCTCATCGTTCAGACCGGTCCATAGGCTTCTATGGAATGGGAAAAGCATCAGTAATCAGGAGGGCTCTCGGGCCATGTAGCTGGCCGGTGCTTGTCAAGACAAGGGGTTTCATACTGGCCAAATGTTGGCACTTGGCGCTGCGGGCGCGATTCCTCAGGGCTGGAGGTGCTGTCCAGCGACCTTGAAGGTGCCGAGTAGAGCCCTCTGGGTGGTTCTGAAATGGGCGGCTTCTTCAGGTCGCCACCTGGGGCATGTTTCCGCCGTCGTTTGTATGGCTGCCTCGCCCCGGGAAGACACGAGACTCCGGCGCGAACACAGCTACTGCACGGGTTGAGCCGGTCACAGCGGACCTTGCGCTGCTTGCATAAGACACATGAATACTCCTGCTTGGATCCTGGCCCTCGAGATGGCGACGCAGGAGGAGCGGTGGCTGCCGTTCCGGGAGGTGTTGGCTGTGAAGTTGAAGCCATGTTCGAAAGACAAGGACGTAGGCCGGCTGCACAGGGGACGTGGAGGGGGCTTGGCCTGCAGTTACAACTGATTTGAGGAGTGATCCATTTCGACTGACATTCCAGATGGAGAACGTAGATGGCTTGCCCGGATTTTGGCGGCTCCACACGGCCACGCCAGAAATATGTCGGGTAAGATGGAGAGAGAAGTCCGGCGGTCGGTGATGATGGAAGCCTGCCTTCTGGGTGAGACCTCGTCCAGACAGACCCCCCCCCGGTTCTACTTAGCTCCCCTCTGGTGATGCGGTGCAGCCCCGGCTCGAGTCGGGTATTTGAGTCGTCCGATATTTTAGTCAGCATGTTAAGAATAAGAATATGGTCTGCGATACCAAGCGCTTCCTGCTTTACATGGCCGCCATTAGGTTTCCTTGTAATGTTTTTTCCTGGGCGATATCGTCATCCATGTGTGCAGTGGGCGGGTTGCGCTCGGGGGGGCTCCATGGACTAACTAGTTCGTCCCACCCTCCCATGCCTCCCTTCTCGTCTGTGTCCGTCCCACGAACAGCATGTCCGAACGCAGTCCGATATTTGGATGCTCTAACCTGCAGTAGGCTGAGTAGCCTTGACTATGGATGCACCCCGGCCTTTGTACGTGCTGCTCTCGAGCCCCGCCGTGGTCGATTTTGCAACAAGCTCCGGTATCCTTAGTACCCGCCACGGACTTCTCCCTCGGACCCCGGATGGAGCTAACCCTGCCTTGACGTCGTCTCATGTGAGACGATGTTGTACCAACACCTAAGACAAGGACCACGAACATGCGGAGACTTACTTTGCGCATGCATCTCCCCGTTTCCTGCAGTTTCCCTGGCCTAGGTTTGAGACCCAAGACGCCGCCATCATGGTCAAGATCCTCTGCCTCCACGGCCAAGGAACAAGCGGTTCGATATTCAAGTCACAATCAGGTTCGTATCTCAACTATTTGTGCCCTTGGTATTTTTCCTCTGGTGCCCTTGCGTCCCCCAAGGCTGATCAAACCTCAAGCCTCGTTCCGCGCCAAGCTGCCCTCCGAGTGGCAGTGGGACTTTCCGGATGCTCCACACGCGGCTAACCCACACCCCGGTATCGACGTCCTGTTCCCTAGCCCAACCTACGCGTGGTGGTTGGCTACACAAGACGCCGTGAACGCCGTTCGGGCTGCCCACCTATGGCTTGACGAGTACATTGAGGAGCATGGTCCTTATGACGGGGTCTGCTGTTTCTCTCAGGGTTGCTCCCTCGTTGGCACTTACCTCTTATACCACGCAAAAGAGAATCCTCAGCTTCCAATTCCTTTCAAATCAGCAGTCTTTATCTGTGGGGGGCTCCCGTTGCCAGTGCTGGAAGACATGGGTCTCGATGCACGGGGGGCATATGACCTGAACCAGAGGACGGTGGACCTGATGAAGGCTAAAAGCGCGGTGCTGTATGACACTGCGAGCCTACCCAAGGGTCAAGGGCTATGGGACTATACCGCAGATTTGGAGCATAATGCAGATGAACTGCCCGATGATGTGGACTGCTTTGGACTGGACTTCACATCGTTCCCAAAGGACATCAGGATCAAGATACCAACTGTCCACGTTATTGGGGCTAAAGACCCGAGGTGGTCCGCTGGTGTCCAGCTAGCCTACTTCTGTGATGATCGCAAAATATTTGATCATGGAGGTGGCCACGACATACCAAGAACAACGCGGGTATCAATGAGCATTGCCGAGCTGCTCAGAGGCGTCAACGGATGTTGAGATCAAGGTATTATGTCTATTGGATGTGGATCAGTTGTATTATCAGTTATATATATAGATATGGCTCCAACCCCCCCAAGGAAAGGCAGTCATGGATACTTCTAGCTCTCAAGGTCACATTTAGCAATTATCAGCAGAGTCAGCCATTGGCTATTTTGGAAACCTAAGTTCCATGACCCACGTTTAGCACTAACGCCAATACTAAATAAATATGGATGCAGACGGCCGTGTCAAATTCTCTCCAAGCTACCTATTTACAGACCGGAGTACTCCTTCTTAGGTCAGTCTTTCTAGCTAAGACCTCTAATGTATTGGAGAGCATTGGCGTGTAGCTAGGCTGGGTTCAAAGTTGCTAACATTCGACTTATTATAGTAATTAAGGAGGGTATAATAGCACCTAGCTTAGCTGGCGAAATGCAGACCAGAAAATCAGAGCGTTGAAACCACTAAACACATTCTTGGCTCATCAGAAACAAAGTTCCATAGTTTTCTTTTATGTTGAAGAGACTTTTGAGGCTGATTTCTTCTTGCCGATGCAGGCCAGTTACTGACATGAAGGCAGGGTTCAGACATCAAGCTGGCAGATGAAGGTGATGTGATGGTCATCGAGTTGAATGCACAAGACCATCACAGCCTCTAAAGGGGTCTGTTTTCTTGCTACGCCATCCGTTCGTGTTACAAGGGCTTGCGTGTGCGAAGGGCTTGTGTATTCAACGATAATCTCTAAGGGCTTCTTAGGGAGACTAATGATTTTAGGATATTCCTTGAAGCAACCCGCCTGTGGCGTCCCTATATATAACCCTTCTTCTTCACGGATGCCTCAGGCATCCGCGCTGCTATGGCTCTCTTGCTCCGCTATTGCTGCCTGGAGGGTTCCACCACGGCGCGTACAGCGCTTCCGTGTGACAGTTCGTCGGTAGGATCGGGGCATACAGACGGAGGTCACACAGCAGGAACTGCATCACCACTTAGCCTCATCACGAAGGTATCACTATTTCTTAGTGACTGGTTGTTGTGTTTTGAAGCTCTTGTTATCGGCATTGTATTATCTAATTCTGGGTCTTCAAACGTTTGCTTTGAACTGTATCAAGGGACCGCCCCATCTCTTTCTTCAACAAAGAAAGAGGGAATTGTAACCAGATTAAGAACGAAGCCTATTACATCATCACTCATACCTACTCATAGCTACGGGTCACCGGAGTATTCATATGCCTAATGTAAGTATCACGCATGTATGTATGGTATAGTTATTTATAGACATGAAATACTAGCTTAGGTACTATGGGAGTATGTAGTATTATGGGTGGGTGTTGCATAGGAGGTGAGTGGTGTGGTTGTGGGTGTCTGAATTCCTACCTGGCTTCATTCTCACGATATACTACAAGCCCGTACGTAGGTCATCCCTTTTTATGGCTGCGAATATCTGAATCCTTATGAATTGTTCACAAGTCAGTGTATACCTTTGGCAATAGGCATAACAACCTGTCGCTGGTAAGGCGGCGTTGTACTTTCGGCGTTGTTGACACCGAGGGCGCTAGGATGCCCATGACCGCCTAATGGCCAGTGTTTTTCACTTATTTGCAGCTTCGAATTGGTGCCGCTGTCTGTGACAAGCGAAGTGATGCCCCCCCCCGGTAAATTAGCTGTTTCCGCACGTGCCACCAAAATTTGGCTGGGCGGCTAGGAAACTCATAATTCTCGCCTGGACAACCACATCAACGTAAACAACATCGCCTACGCCCTTAACTGAGGGGGTCACGATGGCTAGCCACCGCCTATTAAGCGTGAAGTTACAGCAGTTAGAGTTTTATTTGCGCTCTAAGCCATTACTACCAAACAAGTAGCTATAGGCGGAATTCCGGTGCGGTAGGGCTATTATCCAGCGGTACCGGAAGAGAGTTGCCACCACCAGAACCGTCGCCTTAAGCATACCATCGTTCTCGCCATTAAACAGTGTCAAGTTGGAGCAATAGGCTATAGAGGTTAATCATCTGCCTTTACCCAGATAAAGCTATAAAGCTCAACTAACCTGTAGATTATATGGGATAGAAGCTAAAAGATCTTTTGCTCAATAAGCTAGACCTATACCTTAATAAAATGTAGTATTTCCTAGCCGAGCACTTCAAAATTAACATTTCCATAAGAATGATATTATAAGCGCTTGCAGACTGCAACTAGTTTAACAAACGAGTATACATACTAGCCCGGCAGCATAACAAGGGATCTCCATAGGTACTATCTCTAGTGGGTAAATAAGCCGCCCCATATAGTTGATATATTTGTTTACTGCAATAAGTCGGGTCTTAATAAGCGTAATCGCATAAGGAGGACAGGTTGGGCACTAGTTGGGTATACTCCACAGGTGAAAAGTCTTCTCAAGCGAGGCGCTTGCTACCATATCCTCCCAGTAATTATAGTTAACGGCTTGCTTGCCGTTACAGTATACAAGGGTTATACAACAAAAGAGTTTTTCCTTAACTAGTTGCTAGAAAGTATATTGCTGAAGATAAACCCGTACCCAGGACCAAGGTTAATTCTCATAATGAATAATGCTTCCTAGCACTATAACAAGAGAATCTAAGAGGCAGTTAGCCAGAGAGGCATAAAACTATATTATCTACCCCTATACTTGCCTGATTTCAACCCCATTAAGGCATATTTCAGTGATCTAAAGCACTATTTGCATCATCAGTACCAGTATAAGGCATCTAACTATAATTCAGACCAGCAATTTGCATAATTCTTATATTCTTATGCCTGGGAGGTTAGGATAAGAGTATAAGCAATTCAGGGATATTTCCGCTATACATAAGTACTAATAGAAAGAGCAGAACAAGGCGCATATAATGATACTAATTAGAAGTTATAATGATGAAAATTAAGGAAGTTCTCATTAAGTATTATAGCATAAGTTAAGCAGTATTTTTTATAAGTTAACTAGTTGGGTTAATAGCTAGAGATTAATGCAGATAAATTAGTGCCTTCCTATAAGTAAATATACCTAATTAATTTAGTGCCCTGTGTAGGGCACCAAATTACCTAAATCTACTATATTTGCTTGAAATAAATAACTTTCCTCCTTCAGACTGCTTCCTATTACTAACTACATCTTCTTATATGCCTAATTACTACTTTCCTTACTCAGGAAGTGCCCTAGGGACTCATCAAATGACTCCTCCGCATTAGCAGACTATGGCAGCCATAATAGCGGGCTTCTAACCCTCTAATTAAGTATTTAACCTACTTATAAGGCCCAGCATTAGATAAAGCTAATCAATCAGTTAGGCAACCCTTACGGGCTTTATAAGTTATATACTCTGATGAATTTGTGCTATAAAATAGCATTCAGTTCAGCGTGTGTTTCGGCAGGGTCGCAGTGTGGTGCTCTGAGGCGAATTCGGACGATTGACAATGGTCTGGACAACTTTGTATTGAATTAAGTTGGGCTTCTGTAAGCCCTCCTTATATACCCTCCGACGTCGTCTCACCCCTGGGCACGCTGCGGTCGGCTCTGGTGCAAATTTGCAAATGCCGGAAAATTCGCCCTTCCAACACACCATCTTTGGTTCCAAGCAGCCAGCCAACCATAGCCCTAGTAATACCCAAATTAAGTACATACAAACTTCTGAAATCAAGCTATCCAATGCACTAAGTTATATACTTTTTGGGTAAGAAATAAGGGTAATGCAGAGGTCTGAATTAAGGTGCAAATGCAGGCCAAAATAATCGACTCACGGCCACCAAACTCATCTTGCGTCACGCACGCACTGGGCGTACTTAGCGAAAATCGCCTGACTCGCAAGTCTAGGGTAACTCCTTACAACGAAGTCTAGGGTAACTCCTTGCACGGAGTACCAACGCCCTGCTGAGCGGTTCCGTTTAACAGCAACCTATAAGCAACTAATAAATATCTGGTTATATCACTATAGGGCACATTACAAGGCTAATTATTGCCACTATAATAAGGGTGATGCCTTATAGCAGTAGTGTTTCATAAAGAAGAATAATATGCACATAAGTTTATCTAATAGAGACTTATCTAAATAGGCTAAAGTAATTGCTAGGGGCAAAGCTGCTCTAAGGGGGCTACCGGAAGTTCTCTTTAACTGCTGGAAAGCTTAGGCTAAAGTTAATGATGAGGAGTCTGCTGATGATAGAGTCAGCCTTATCCTGCCTAGGAAAAAGTAAAAGAAGCAGAAGTAGAGGGAAAGTAGTATTAACATTATTATTAACCCATCGTTTAATATTAACTTGCCTAGGGTTGGGTATAGCTAGGCAGCCTTAATGGGGCCGCCACTATTGCTACTGCCTGCTTCTTCTTACGGGTTTAATGGGCTCCCAGCTCTACTAATGGTAGCAATAATGATGGCACTAGGGAGCCCAGTATGGCGGCAGAAGCTGCCAGTAATACTGTTGTTATTACTGCTATGGGTAGATGGGGATGAAAAAGTGCTATATTAAGAGTTTATTATGGAAGCGCTTTAGAAGCACTTTAAGCACCCATTAGAGAGAGAGCAGCTTAAACAACTTCTAAAGGTAATAAAGTAGCAAGGATTTAACTTTTATAAGCTCCACAGGAAGGAGGATATGTGGTTTAATAACTAGGGCCTGCAGGCCATCTCACTAATCAGAATGCTTATTAAGCTATACCTAAAGGGGAAGGAGGACTTTACTAGTTTCTTCAATAATAACAACAATAATGAGGACTTGCTGCCCCAGCAGGGGCCATCAGACAGTTGATAAGTTAACCACCAGGCAGATATCAATAGTATATAACCCATGAAGCCCGTGAGGGTTGCCTAACTGACTGATTAGCTTCGTCTAACGCTAGGCCTTGTGAGTAGGTCAAATACTTAACCAGAGGGTCAGAAGCCCGCCATTATGGCTGCTGTAGTCTACCGAGGCGGAGGAGTCATTTAATAAGTCCCTAGGGCACTTCCTAAGCGAGGAAAGTAGTAATTAGGCACATAAGAAGATATAGTTAGCAATAGGAAGTAGTCTAAAGAAGGAAAGTTGTTTATTTCAAGCAAATATAGTAGATTTAGGTAATTTAGTGCCCTATACAGGGTACCAAATTGATTAGGTATATTTACCCATAGGAAGGCACTAATTCATCTGTATTAACCCCTAGCCACCAACCCAACTAGTTAACTTACAAAAAACACTGCTTAACCTATGCTATAACACTTAATAAGAACTCCCTCAATTTTCATCATTATAACTTCTAACTAGTACCATTATATGTGCCTCATTCTGCTCTTTCCATTAGTACTCGCGCGTAACGGAAATATCCCTAAATCGCTTATACCTTCATCCCAACCTCCCAGGCACAAGAATACAAGAATTACACAAATTACTAGTCTGAATCATAGTCAGACGCCTTATACTAGTACTAATAACATAAATAGCACTTTAAATTACTGAAATATGCCTTAATAGGGTTGAAATTAGGTAAGTATGGGGGTAGATAATATAGTTTCACGCCTTTCTAGCTAACTGCCTCCTAGATTTTCTTATTATAATGCTAGGAAGTATTATCCATTATGAGAATTAACCTTAATCCTAGGTATGGGTTTATCTTTAGCAATATACTTCCTAGCAACCAGTTAAGGAAAAACTCTTTCATTATATAACCCTTATATACTATAATGGCAAGCAAGCTGTTAACTGTGATCGCTGGGAGGATATGGCAGCAAGTGCCTCGCTTAAGAAGACTTTCCACCCATAGAGTATACCCAACTGGTGCCTAACCTGTCCTCCTTATGCTATTATACTTATTAAGGCCCAACTCATTATAGTAAATAAATATATTAACTATATAGGGCGGCTTATTTACCTACTAGAGATAGTACCCATAAAGATCCTCATTATACTACCGGGCTAGTATGTGTACTTATTTGTTAGACTAGTTGCAGTCTGCAAGCACTTATAATATCATCCTTATAGAAATATTGATTTGGAAGTATTTAGCTAGAAAACACTATATTTTATTAAGGTATAGGTCTAGCTTGTTAAGTAAAAGATCTTTTAACTCCTATCCCATACAATCTACAGGTTAGTTGAGCTCTACAGCTTTATCCGGGTAAAGGCAAACGACTAACCTCCACAGCCCATTGCTTTAACTTAACACTATTTGATGGCAAGAGCAACAGTATGCTTAAGGCAACAGTTCTAGTGGTAGCAACTCTCTTCCAGTACCGCTGGATAGTAGCCCTACCGCACCGGAATTCCGCCTATAGCCACTTGTTTGGTGGTGATGGCTTAGAGTGCAAATAAAACTCTAACCGCTGCAACTCCATGCTTGATAGGCGGTGGCTAGCCATCGTAACCCCCTCAGTTAAGGGTGTAGGCGACGTTGTTTACATTGATATGGTTGTTCAGGCGAGAATTGTAAGTTTCCTGGCCGCCCAGCCAAATTTTGGTGGCACGTGCGGAAACGGCTAATTTACCGGGGGGGGGCATCACTTCGCTTGTCACAGACAGCGGATATCCGGGGATCGTGGAGCCGAAACCTCCACTTCGAGATGCTGGTCCCTGGGCATAGCTCTACTTTCGGTTGAAATCTCCGCTGCCCGATGGTGTGCTGGGACGTCACTACGCATACGGCTCTACTGCGCCATACTTCGTTAATCATTAGCAGTTATAACAATGTAGCATTTTCGCCTACTCATTTTGATCCATGATCGCCCGGGGGTGGCGGACGGGTATTTAAGAAAATGGCGCCGTACCCATGTCTAACTTTCAAAGGGAGCCTCTGTGTTGTGGTTTTTCAATTCAGCTGGTGCAACTGCTGTTGATACACAATGAGGTCCTCCGCCCTTGACGCAGCCATCCTGCTCTTGACGGGCGTAAGCAGCTCCGCGGCGTATCCTAAGCGGACTAACGACGGCGTGGTACAACTTGACATACCCGCATCGGCTGTGGGCGCGTCAATCCCCCACTCTGCCTCGTTCCAGTCATTCTCCTTTGAGCCTGCCTTTTGGGTAGAGTTCTTTGGGAACGCCTCCGAGCCCAATGGGCTCACCTTTGAGCTTCTCTCGAGGCTCGTTGAGCGTGGCGGTGAGCCCATTGTAAGGCCGGGAGGAATCACCCAGGACAGCATGATATTCAATGCGTCTGCGGCTGATCCGGTACGAACAACCAACGCGGCTGGCGGTGTATACCGAACGACGTTCGGACCTGAATACTGTACGTCCAGAGGCTCTTCGGTGTCAACGCCTGAGGACGTCGGATACCGGAACTCGAAGCTGACATGCCAAAGACCAGAGCTGGGATAACTTCCCCAAGGGAACAAGATTTGTATCAACTCTCAACTTTGGGAATAACAGCATCGACATCGCCCTGGATATGGCTGTGGCGTCTGTTCAGTACCAGAGGGACAAGATCGACTATTTCGAGCTCGGTAACGAGCCGACCAATTACCCAAGCTCTAGATGGAATCTTAGCACCGACGCGTACGTTGCACAGTGGAAGCAATGGACATCACAGATCGACGCAGCAGTTAATGAGGCTGTGGGCGCAAACGAGCCTGCTTTCCCGAGTGAGCGCTGGTGGGCTTCAGTAAGCAGCTTCCAGAGGCAATTTTGACCCCTTCGCAATAATGGATTTCCTTTTCGGAGCCCATGTCATAAAAGGCATGGGTACCTTGTGTCCTGCTTCATAATTTTTTCCACTGGAACTTCTTTAGTTCTTTGAAAGCTGACACCCAATGCTGCAGTCTGCCACCACTGACCAGACTGGACTTCATGTGCGTCCCGCGGATATCATCCCAGCCGGCATCAACTCAGACAATCAGGTTGCTCAGTACTCAATTCACTCGTAAGTAGCTTCTCAATGCCTTTCCAACCATCTTGTGAACGTGGGTCCTCTTCCTGTTTTCTATGCCTCAGAAGCCTACCACACTGTAGGTCATGAGAAACACACTGGTTTGAGGCTCTGCCCAAGTTCAAATTAAACTTATTCATCCAAAATTAGTTATCAGTATAGCACATGCGACCCAGCTAGAAATAAGTTGGCAACAATACCCAACATCCTAAATCACACCAGGTCGCTTCAATATGCCGATGAGGAGATCTATCCCTCGGCGAAGGCAGCCATGGATTCCGGCTCCACTTGGGTTATCGGCGAATTCAACTCAATCTCGTGCTCAGGCGCGCCCAATGTCTCGGACACATTCGCACAGGCGCTATGGGTCATCGACATGGAGCTGATCTACGCGGCCCGCAACGCCTCCTCGGTCCACCTCCACCAGGGCGCCACCCTGGTCTTCCAGAGTGCAGACCAATCGAATACTGTAAGTACCATTCTTATCCTGCTACAGTTCCCCGATATCTGTGCCCGGGAATGTCCTGGAATGTATTACTTTGGGGCCCGTAGCAGGTGATTGACATTGAACGCGTACCAGGCGGGCGAGAATGGAACGCCGGGCTTCTCGACCTACGACTTCGTGTACCCGCGCAACAGCTCCAAGCGGGGGGAGCCGCGCGCCCTGCCGAGCTTCGTCAGCCTTCTGTTCATCACCGAGGCCCTCGGCTCCGGCTCCGGCGCCCAGGTTGCCGGGCTCGAGGCGCCCGCCGGCCTCAGCGGGGACCATTTCTCGTCCTACGCCTTTTATGAGGGCGGCGCCCTGAGCAAGGTTGCGCTGATCAACTTGCAACCGTATTACAAGAACTCGACCGAGGATTTCACCGTCACCGTCGATCTGTCGCAGTACACTCGGGACCTGGAGTCGCCGGCCCAGCTGAAGCGCATGACGGCCCCGTATGTCGACGAGGGGAGGACAGAAAATACCACTTGGGCTGGACAGTCATTTAAGAACGGTGAGCCAACCGGGCAACTGGACATTGAGGAGATCGGCCAAGATGGGTTGGTCGAGGTCAGGGGCAGTGAGGCTGTTCTCATTTTCCTTGACGGTGGCTCTGTATATACCTCGTAGGGCTGCATCTACTTGGGTAGATACTCATACTGGTATCTCCAATCTGGACAGTGCTTCCTCAGCAGTCTCCCTGTATACTTTCAGGGACTTTGGAGGTACTCCCCGTGGACCCTTTGCCACGATTGTCTGCATTGCACTCACGGCGTTCTGCATAGCCTCTTGATTCGCGTTAGCCCTGGTTTCTTCCCGGAATCGAGGAGTGTTCGTCTCCAGCAATATTTCTCGAACACTTCCAGCATTATCTCCCTCTCAGCTTCTGCCTCACGCGTGTGCCACAGCCCGCCATTCCACCGGAACATGCCGTTCGGGTTCCACCTCGGCCCAGGGACGGTGCCTGCAAATTCCTAGGCAAGGATTGCGGTGATCTTTGCGGTCCGTAGTTCGATCACGATTTTGTGAAAGTTCAAATCACAGTGCGCCAGGCAGACCCTGGCATCATCAAGCTTCAACTCACTCGCTCTTTCTCAGTCGTTTGAGAGCATGTCCACAAAGGCCCGGACGCTGGGGACCAGGTCGCGAACCCAAGCCAGCGCACTGTGATTCTCAAATGTCGTAGATGACGCGATCCATCTAGGCGGCGCACAGGGCGGCCTAGGTCCTGTAAGTTCCGGAGACGTTGAGTGTCGATATACTTTCGCCCGGAGGCCAGTATTCCGCAGTACCCGGGACCTGCTACCTTCTCCAGCAGGGCAAACTCGTGGCCCGGTGGGTTGTTCTCTGAGGCGTCGAAGCGTATTACGCCGGTACGGGGATCGACGTGTTCTCCCTGACCCATCTTATGATCGAAACCTCGTTCAGAGCCTTGATGCGGGGGAGGTGTTCGCCTGACACGCCTAGGACGAGACTGGTTGAGCCGTCCGGCTCTCTGGTCTTAGCCGGCCCCAGCCATTCACTGAATCGGGCTTCGGAATGTAACTGGTAGATTGTGTGATAACAGGTGCGTGCACCAAAGAAGCTGAGTGCCCTTGCGGGAGGAAGACTGAGCGAGGAAAGGAGGCGCTGGATCGGGTAGTTAGTTACTGACGAGAAGAGGCAGATGATTTGATGGTGCATCTAGATCCATCTTGGGGCGTCTTTGCGATGCTCGTATACGAGATGTTGAAGTTGAGCGGCCTGTGCAGTTTCGGAGCGGTCCCTCAGGAAGCTGGCTCATATGTAGACGACCTCAATATTTATGTAGAGCAATATTTACCGGGCCTCTGTTGATCAAGCGTGCCCCACAGCCTGGGATGACAAGTATCAATAGGCGAACCAAGCAGGTGCTAAGTAATAGCTCTCCCGTCAGCATGGCTCAGAGCCTTGCAAGGCTGAATTGAGTTGACGACGCTCCCTCGGCATACGGCATGGTCACAACTTGGTATATACAGTACAGTACTAGGCGAAGACGGAGAAACACCCCGCCATTTATTATCATTTCTCGAAATCCATGCGCAGATCTCTTTACACACACAGCCTAGCATTCCTCAGACCCCTCGCCAGAATGGCCTCAGCAACACCCGACTTCCAAGTCATCACCCCAAACGACCAGGAGCAGCAGCCACACTACCCCACGCGGTCCATCTTCCTCGCTGGACCGACAGAGATCCACTGGAGGGCGGGCTTCCTCGACTCCCTCAGGCAGCGCCTGGCCACCGCCACCAACGTCACCGTCTTCGACCCCTTCCAGCCCAGGTGGGACAGCACCTGGCGTGAGGACGTCGACAAGGACCCACGGTTCGCCGCCCAGGTCGACTGGGAACTAGCCGCTCAGGACAGGGCCACCACCATCGCCGTCTTCTTCCACGCAGACAGCAGGGCACCCGTCAGCCTGCTGGAGCTGGGCCTCTGCGCCCGCTCCGGCAAGGCTGTCGTAGGGTGTGAGCCCGGTTACTGGAAGAGGGGCAACGTGCAGGCCGTCTGCCGCCGGTACGGGGTGCCGCTGGCCGACAGCCTGGACGGGCTCGTACATCTCGCGGCCAAGAAGCTGGGCGAGATCAGGGCCTGAGGACTTTTGTCCGTCTTGTCTGGGGTGTCTTTCTGACCATGTATGACAGAATGCGAATAGTCGCTCGTGAAGCAACACTACAATAGGGGACAAGGTGTGTCGTGCTCAGTTAGCCTCGCCTGGGCTGGCCTTTCACGCTCTATTCTTCAGCGCGCTGCTCACGCCCTTGGTCTCGCAACATCATAGTCTGGATCTATCATGAGTATCCATGGCTGGTTGATGGCAAATATTGTTTTCCCTCCCTGCTGGGCCTTAACTGAAGCCATCATCGGCCTCTTTCTTCTCTTTTTCGGCGTCGTCCGCCAGCGGCGCCGTCTCTAGAACAGCCCCTGCACCGGGAGGGCTCGCCAGGCTCAACCTCCTCGACATGCGTTTGTTCTTGTGTAAACGCTCCGGCCCCTCCTCCTCTAGCAGCTCGATATCTTCTGCCTCTGGTGCCGCGGCCCCCCCAAGCCCGTCCATACTCAACCCGTCTTTCAGCCTCAAGTGGAGTTGTGCCATGTGTTCGCTGGCCAGGGCCCACCCGCTGATCCCATACTCGCTCTCCAGCTGACTGTACATGTCCCTCGCCTCATTGAGGCACCGTTGAGCTGGTATGTACTTGGCCTGGTTGATCCATGCCTCGGCACCGAGGACACTCCAGAATGCCGACTTCCTCCGCCAGCTGCCCCACCCCTGGGAGCCCACTCCTTGTTTCGTAGCACAGCACACGGCCATGCGCTCCTTGAACAGCGCATCGCCGATCTGGCCGGTGATGCGGCTCTCCATGATACGGGTGCCCCACTTGACAGCCTCTTCCACAGCAGAGCCACCGCGCAGCCGGAGTAGCTCGAGACCCAGTGCCATGGCGCGCAGTGTGCCGTATGGTGAGCTGCACCGCGTATTGTAAGAATATGAGGCCTGGTCGAGCATGGACACGATATTGTCCAGCCGCGTTTTGGACGACATGTTCTGCGGCATTATCAAGAGCGCGAGGGCGGTCATCTCGTTCGCCGCGGCATGGCACTTCCACGCCTTGTCGTTGCTGAAGTCGGACCGCAGGAGCTCATACGTTGACATGGAAAGCTTCCAATCCCTCAGCATGAATGCGTAGTCGGCCAGTTTCCGCATGATAGCCTCGGGCGTGTCTGGCCTGTAATACCCGGATGCCTCGTAATTGCTCGATGACGAGCTTCCAGTGGAATTCCTAGTCCCGCTGGCAAAGCCTGTCCATCGCTTCGACAGGGTCATGAACCTCCCACTGATCCCCTTCCGTTTTGACGCGACCTGGTCGTTCCAAACGGAAATATTGCGCTCCATCGTCGGTATCACGGACTGGGTTACCATCTCACGGATGAAGGTCCGTATTGCCGTCGCGTCTGATTCGTAGATGTATCTTGTCAGGTCTACAGGCCCGCCTTGGGCCTCGCTCCTCTCTATGTCAACGAGTTCTTCCTGGGCAGACATCCATTCGCTTCGAGGCAGCGGTATGCTGTCGTCGTCGGTCTCGACACTCTGGCTGCTTCGTATCCTGAGCAAGTGGCAGTGCAGGCCCAGATTCCTCTTCATCTGGTCGAACAAGGCCATCGTCTTGGTGATGTCACTGTTCTCCTCGTCGTGCACAAGGACGTAGTAGCGCAGGTATTCACCATCCACCCAGGGAGGCAACCTCCTGTCACCATTTGTAGACTCGTGGTAAAGCCTCCGAAACGTCTCAATTGGGGCCGGTTCCCGAGAGCTCGCAGCGATCACACAGGCCACGGGGTGTGCCCAGGATTCATGCGCAGAAATTGGGATGCCAGAAAGCAGCCGCCTGAGGTACAGCGCATAGTATGGAGATGTGGCATCCATGTCCAGGCCATGGGTGGTCGGCGTGCTGGGCGGTATGAGGTTCGAAAAAGACTGCTCCGCATAATCCAGGTGCTTGCTCACTACCTCCTCGACGTCTGCAACCCGTCTGGCCGACACTGTTGGGCTCGTCGCCTGGCCGTTGGGGTTCTTTAGCAGCCCGTCCGGTGGCTCAATGTTCTCTCCAAACCGTGTAAACCGGACTGAGAAATCATCCCACGACCTGCTTGACCCGTTGCTGTCCCTGACAGTGACCTTGCCCGGCACACGCTCGCCGAACGGCCGCAGGAGCTCCCAAAGGCCGCGGTCGAAACCCTTCTCCTTCGCCAGGCCATCGGTGTCCCGTGACGCGTATATGGAGATATGTGGGACAAGCGCCTTGAGGATCAGATTCAGCGGGTTACCGGGCTCGGTGGCAGCATCGGTGTCGACAAGGGAGTGAGTCAGGGTAACGGAGCCGGATCTTGCCCTAGAGAAGGGCCGCGCGGGAGATGCCCTGCCGACGGGGGACATGGACCTGGAGCCCGGGGGCGTGAGGGTCGAGGCATATAGGCTGGCGGCGGAAGGGTGGGAGCGCCGCTGAGGGAGGCTTGCCTCGGACTGGGAGAGGGAGATGCTGTCGAGGGTGGCCTGCCTCTTGGGCAGCCTTATGGAGGATGCCGCCATGGGCGGGGAGCTGACGGGTTCCGGGACATGTTCATTACCCTGCATAGAGGCGTCGGCTGGGGTCTCGCGGCGCTGGAGTCGAAGGTGTGAGCAGAGTGGACGGCTCTGCTTCCTCGGCCAGCCTGCGCAGGGTGAGGCGAGGCTGCGTGCTTAAGCGCGGTGCGTGGGCTCGGGCGGCGGTCGCTTATCCCGGGAGCCTGCTGTGGTGGGCGGGGTGAGGCAGTGAGTGAGGGTGCTGGACCTGCCTGGCGTGCAGCAGGCTCATGAATACCTCGTGGACCTAGGCGCTCGATGGCATGCTGGGTGTGATGCAGGGTGCGTGGGAGGGACTCGGCATCGGGAGCTGCGGCACGAAAGAGGTCGTCCTAGCGTAGGCCCTAGTGTGGCAGAGGCCGGACCCCCTACCGCATACCCCAAGACCCCAGGCCCAGGCCCCAGGCCCAGGGCCCAGGCCCAGACCCCCGTACCGAAGGCGGCCGCCCAGGTAAGCCCTGCCGTGCCTGCAGCCGCAGGCGGGCGGGGGTCGTCTTATCACCACCACCTGCACCGGGTCCTGCATCATTCCAACCTCGCAGCGCCGTCGTCATTGCTTGGGTCCAGTGAGAAGCTCACCGCACCCTCCAGTCTCTTCCGTGATGTTCTGACAGGCGGTCCAGAGTCTGTCTGTCTAAACTCTCCGAGACAAGCAAGCCTTGCTTGCCCGGGGCCGGTCCGTGACCATGGACAGCACCTTCAGCGAGGCCCGCCCAGACTCGATACCCCTTAGCAGCCCCAATGGAGCTGTCCCGGCTGGAGGGGGCACTGCATCTGGCACTGTCAGCCCTCCGACTGCTTCTGTATTGGAACCACCGGCCGAGGCTGGCGATCAGGCTCTGTTTCCCCAGCTGCGCAATGACCCTGACGACGAGTCAGGCCCTGTGCCCCCAAAGTCAGCTTCCCAGGCCCCGCCACCAGAGGATGGCGACGATGGCGACGACCACATCGCAAGGCCTTTCCATCGCACCTCGAGCCCGGACCCGGCAAGCAGGGGCCGTGCCGGCGCCGCGTCCGAGGAGGAGGACGACGGCGCCACCGGCCCGGATGACGTCGGCGAGGACGGCAGGCCGAGGAGGAGGTTGGTGCACAAGATGCACAAGTTCAGCCTGTACGAGACGGCCAGCAGGTACTACATCGTCGGCGGAGATGTCACGGAGAAGCGGTACCGTATCTTGAAGATAGATAGGATGGTGGATGATAGCGACCTCAGCATCACCGATGACAAGATCGTCTACTCTCAGAAGCAGATGAACCAGCTCCTTGACACCATTGACGATGGCAACAAGGGGACCGGCGGCATCAGGCTCAAGTGCACCACCTGGGGCCTGCTCGGCTTCATCAAGTTCACCGGCCCATATTACATGCTGCTGATAACCAAGAGGAGCATCGTCGCCATGGTCGGCGGCCACTACATCTACCAGATCGAGGGAACAGAGCTCATCCCGCTCACCCCCGCCAAGTACAAGACTGACCAGCGGAATGCCGAGGAGTCTCGGTTCCTCTCCATCCTGAACAACCTCGACCTTGCAAGGTCCTTCTACTACAGCTACTCATACGACGTCACCCGCACACTGCAGGAAAACATCACCAAGGAGCGCAACGCCCTCAACAATGGGATGCCGTGCTTCGTGGACGACAACCACAACACCATGTTCGTCTGGAACAGCCACCTTCTCCAGCCCGCCGTGGATGCTCTCAAGGACCCTTTTGACTGGTGTCGCCCCATTATTCATGGCTATGTAGACCAGGCTTCTATATCAATCTACGGTCGGACTGCCTTCATCACAATCATTGCCCGGCGATCTCGTTATTTCGCCGGCGCACGCTTCCTGAAACGAGGGGCCAACGATCTTGGCTATGTGGCCAACGACGTCGAAACAGAGCAGATCGTCTCAGAGGCCTTGACCACCTCCTTCCATGCCCCTGGTGGCAAGCTATTTGCCAGTCCTGAATACACATCCTACGTGCAACACAGAGGGTCCATTCCGCTGTACTGGACCCAAGACAACACGGGTGTCACGCCCAAACCGCCCATCGAGCTGAATCTCGTGGACCCCTTCTACAGCGCCGCAGCGTTGCACTTTGACAACCTGTTCGAGCGCTATGGCTCGCCAATCTACGTGCTCAACCTGGTCAAGGCGAAAGAGCGGACCCCGCGTGAATCAAAGCTGCTAGAGGAGTATCGCAGAGCCATCACATATCTCAACCAGTTCTTGCCTGAAAAGCACAAAATCATCCAGCGCCACTGGGATATGTCCCGTGCCGCCAAGGCCCGGGATCAAGATGTCATCCAGACCCTAGAGAACATTGCCGAAGAAGTCGTGCTAACCACTGGCTTCTTCCAAAATGGTGACGGGGTTACCAATCCAACCAGAGTCCAGAATGGCGTGGCAAGGACAAACTGTATCGACTGCCTGGACCGCACCAACGCTGCGCAGTTTGTCATTGGAAAACGTGCGCTGGGCCACCAGCTACATGCCTTGGGCATCTTGGGCGACACTGCTGTAGAGTATGATACTGATGCCGTCAATCTGTTCACACACATGTACCACGACCACGGGGATACCATCGCGGTGCAATACGGCGGCTCGCAACTCGTCAACACGATGGAGACATACCGCAAGATCAACCAGTGGACGAGCCACTCACGGGACATGATTGAGAGCTTCAAGCGATACTACAACAACTCCTTCATGGACGGGCAGCGGCAGGAGGCTTACAACCTGTTCCTGGGCAACTACATATTCGCACAGGGCCAGCCGATGCTGTGGGACTTGGCCACCGACTACTACCTGCACCATGCTAGCCCAAGAACATGGTCGGTGACGAGCAAGAGGAGCTACATCCAGTGGTACACTTCCGAGTACCTGAAAGAACGATCGCTGCCTGATTATCGCCCGCCGAAGGGTGCCGAGGCCAAGTTGCCAGTTTCCTACTTCGACGATTACTGGCTGGAGTATTATCGCCCGCTGACGCTCTCATCGTTCCAAAAGATGTTCCCCTACAAGATGAACTCAACCATAAAGTATATTCCATTCAAGTCAACGCAGGACGGACGGTACGACCTGAGCCCCTTCCACGTCCGCACCGACGCAGATGGAGACGCTCCGGACAAAAGACGACACAAGAAGGGCGTGACCATCCTGGACCCTCATGAGATTGCCAAGGCCGACGTTGATGACGACACTGCCTCAATAATGTCTGGCAAGGTCGGCAGTGCAAACAAAGGCGGTATATCGCTACAGAGATGGCTCCAAGCTGGGGCCCACGACAAGGCCATTCACAACGGTAGTCCTCATAGCATTATGAAGGAGCCTTCAACCCCCATCGTGAATGGTAATGTCGAGCTACCAGTAGACCCCAACCAGCCGAAAACGAAGCCCACGCCCCTGGAGAAATCCCGACAGGCACAATGGACCTTCACTAAAGTAGTACATGAATCCCTCAACCCTTCCGTCAGCAACCAAGAGGCTGAGGACTACGATCGCTACGTCAGCCATCCGCAAAATCTGCCCCTCGTCGTGTCCGCCGACACTCCGGCCGAAGCAGTTCAGGGAGAGTACCAGGAGTACCTCAACGGGGCGTGGCAGAGCGGTGGCCTACTCCTCGTGCCTCCCGGATCCTCTTCGGGAGCCCCGGGCATGACCAACGCGGAGGACTACTACCACATGTACTCCGATCTCCTTAAAGTGGTTGAAGACCCTCTCACCGTGAAGGAGGAAGACGCCCAGAAGAAGCGCTACAAGGCATACGGCAAGTGGCTGCGCGGCAAGTCGCTCTTTAAGCAACAGCCTATCGATTAGAAGTGGGCTTCGTCAGGCGAGGATGGCGAGGGAGATTTGGAAGAAATAAATTCGCGATTGACGAGGTAGAAATGAGGCGTCTGTGAAGCCCATCGGGGGCAACTTTGTTTTGCAGCATTTCCGAGAGTCGATTGGTCGCAAGAGAACGGACAGGAGAGGGGGCTTGGCATCTCAGGTACTGTTGAGCATGAGCTAGGAGCAAAGGCGTACGGTATAAAATCGAGGCGATGAAACGCGCCCGCCCCGGATTCTCATCACCCAGTCTCCGTTCTGAAGTAAACATTATTGCAGCATGCACCTATGCTTTAGCGTTAATATCCATTTGAATTGCATTTGTGCAGATTCTGGGGCTCCCTAGGAAGATATCCAAAACATGTTCCCAAGTATGTTCCCAAAAAAGGCTCTGGCTGCCAGAGTTGAACCCTGGTGTCCCCTCGAGCTTCGGGGGTTTCTCCCTGGAGCAGAATGTGATCCAGGAACCTTACCGCTCCGCCGGGGTGACTTCGTTAAAATGGGTTGAGATAACCTGCCTTGTATAAGGAAGGGGGCGAGGCGTTGGAGTCATTTGCAGTGTAGCATGTTGGCCGCCGCCCTTGGCCAGCGCCCGAACTGACCTCCTCCTGGGTGCAGAGCTTAGAGACTCCAACCTCGTAACCTTCCGGCCGCCTGGTTGACCCAGACGGCTGTCCTTCTCGTCTTTTCTGTTTTGGGAACGAGGTTCAAGATTTAAAGAACTACGGACATCACTACGACTTAGTCTAAGCTTAAGGATTCAGGCATATGACTATGAGCACTCGTATCAGACGCCTCCAATCGCCCTTGGGTCTCTGAGTTCGGGCAGGACGTTCCAGGAGCCTTGCGTAAAGAGCCACCTGGACATTGCACTCTGGGCATTAGTACTGCGTGATGGGGAGCCATACGCGTATACACTCATCGCATATCCGATCACAGGTTTTGTCAAGTCCAGCAGGTAGGACTGGTGCGAGATCTAATTCATCTTGAAAAGCCCACCAAGTAGCGGTTCCTTCGATATCAGCACCGCCGCCTTATCCGCCAGGTCTTGCACGCCCTCCCCGCCGGCACCCCTCGCCGCGACTGTGAGCATGGCCGCCGTCTTGACGAGCTGGGCATCGAGGTCTGCGAAGAGCGCGCCCAGCTGGTCCCGCTCGTCGTGCACCGTCAGGTAGCACACTACGAGCGCCTTGATGAGCTCGTCCTGGTAGGCGGGCGTGGACAGGCGCGGCCAGCAGTTGGCGATGATGGCCTGGAGGCCTGTTATCGCGGCGGATAATGTCGCGGGTGCGAGGGCGGCGAAGGGGTTGGACAGAACCTCACTATGCATGGGGATAAGGTCCTGGTAGAGTGATCAGCGTGCGCTCGGGGGTCGGCGTGAGAGAGGCCAGGCGACAGTGATGTATCTACTGACCTTGAGGTGCTTGACGGCGTGGATTTGCATTTCATCCAGGATCCTGGCTGTCTGGATCAACAGCACCTCGACTATGCGAACATGGTCCTTGACGTGGAAGTAGGCCGAGAACACACCGTCGCGCAACATCTTGTCGAGGAGTTTGGCCTTCGGAGAGCTGCTGTGCGCCTCGGCTTTACTGGTCTTGGCTTCTGATTTCCTGGCCAGGCTCACCAGAGCCGTGTAGGCTGCCTCGAGCAAAGCAATAGAGTCGTCCTCCGGGGTGATACTCGGCAGGAAGTGTAGCGTTGGGAAGACGGCATCTTCGAAAACGCTGGCTAGACCGGTATCGCGAAGTATATTGGGTGGGAACTTATCCAGGAAAGCATCCAGGATGACAAGGCCGCGCCTCCGGATCCTCGTGGTTGCCTCGTCGAGAAGGGCCAGGAGAACAGGGATGAAGAGAGGCCATTGTTTGCTCAAGATCTCGGACTGCATGAGGCCGTTTAATTGCGAGAAAGCGTCCAAGAGGGAGACGGATGTTCAGGATCCATGTCAAACTCACGTCTGTAGTGAGGACCACCCAGTGAAATACTGCGATTGCTCGATGATCCTCATATTTCCACGGCTTTACCTCTTTGGTGTCATCTGCCAGGCCCCGGTGGGGATCATCCTCCTCGGGGAACTCTGCCTTCCTTCCTGATGCTGTGATGGCCTTCGGCCGCGACTTTGAGAAGGCCGGGCGAAGGTAGTCCTTCAAGATGCCCTCAATCAGGTCGGACTGGTTGAAATGGCGCAGGAGCTGTTGCGACAGCAGATATCGTGCGAGATGGCACGCCTCCTGTGTGGCCCATGGGTCCGTCAGGGGGGCATTGGCGAACGAGATGACGGTGAGCAGCGTATCCAGGCTGAACTTGGTTGAGTATTCCTTGTCCAAGATCTGCAGGACGCTGAGACCATAAGGTGCTATCTCACGGCTGCGAAGAGCAACCTCGTCGTACTCTGGGTAGTCATGGTCTGTATGCTGGTCAGCCACAGACACGGAAATCTCATTCATGTGAGGACTATTTCAGGGTACCCGGGAGCGGACCCGCCTCGCCGTGCGGGCATGGGGAGATCAAACGGCCAATGTGGTCCGAAAGCCTCTGGGCCGAGGCGCCACCCTCTGGCTGCCGCGATGTGCTGGGCGTGTGCTTCAGACAGGCGAGTACTGCCACAAGGCCGGCTCGCGCATCCTGGAGAGGCTCGGATTAGCCGCGCAGTCGTCTCATTGTTTCTATACAATGGCCCATGCACATGCCGTCTGTTTCAAGGCTGGAACCTCATCTGCTATCCGTGTCAAGGTGAGATGACCCGGCAGTGCTATGTGCCATGACGCGAGGCGTTAGTCGCGACGGCAACGGTTGGAGTGGGGGTTGGATTGATGGGTAGGGCGGACGGACAAGCTCCTAAGGACCGCCACTCCTCATCGGCTGTGAGTGGGGGGGTTGTGTGCAGGCTGTCGACGGCGGCAACAGCGCTGGTGAGGGCCGACATGCTTGAGGGTGTCTGCCCGTAAAACGCGTGTCTTGTTTCACCTCCTCCAGCTTTGCAGTTGACGGCCGGAAAGGAAGGGAGTGGCAAAACGGGGGGGCCTTGTTGTTTGGCGAGTCACAGCCGGTTTGGCCAGCCAGAGCCCGCGAATTTAGGCTCTCAGACCAAAGACAGAGGGCAGCTCCACACGCAATCACATACAAGGTCAGGTGTGTGAAGAAACACTACCATGCCTTGTTTCTCTAATCGGAGGCTATCTAAATTTTGCCCACCGAGTCTACTGCTACTGCTATGCCGAGTTGGCTTTTTGTTCCACCATGTGTGCAATCCCGCACGAGAAGCCATCCGTCACCGGGGACTATGGCTAGATGGGAATACCAAGCTCGTCCTTGCGTTTTCGCACTTCCTCGATTGCCTCGGCCGGGTCTGTCTCCCCAGGGTTTCTGAGCTGCCAGGCCATGCAGATGTCCATTGCGGATGACATCCACCTGCCCGGCTTCTTGACGTCGAGGGCCTGCATGAGTGTGCGGCCGTCAACGAGAGGCTTCAACGACGGAGCGTCCATCAGGTCCAATGCCTGCAGGCGGTCGAGAAACACCCTCCACTTCCTCCCCACCGTCCCAGGTGTTGAAATGTTATCGACCTTGTCCGCCTCGGGTGATGCTGGGAGCCTGTCGGATGTGTGCGATGCCGTCGCCTGCACAGTCACATCACAAAGAATGGCAAACAGGACCTGAAGCCGCCAGTGTGTACCCTTTGATTCCCAGCCTCGTATTGCCATTCCCAATGTATCCCGCCTGACCTCGGACGCATCGCTGCCGCAGACTTTGCTCTTCAGCTCGCAAATCTCCTCACGGTGGCAGACTGCGGCTGTTATCAGATCCGACAATTTGGTGGGCGCCCTGATGCCCTCTCGTACCGCCACGGTTGCGGCCGGAAGCTTTTTCTTGGGATTGGCCGAAATAGAGCCCGGAACCCAGGCAAAGGGGGCTACGCATGCTAGCACCCAGGCGTAGTATCTTTCCTCGTCCGATGTGACCAGGACCTCATACACAGAATCAATATTTGATGATGAATCATGCAAATACTCATAGGCCGCACTCCAACCCTCCAAACTTGGGCGCGGCGTGTCGGTCTTCACTGGATCAGTGAATATGGCGTGATATAGCCCAAGCTGGTCAATCAGGCGGACAGCATCGCGAGGGTGTTCTCCTAAGGGGGGGGATGCAACGTCAGCCCGGGTGCATACAGCTCGGCCCTGGAGCAAGGGGCATGGAGGATGGCAGTGGCGGCTAAACGGTACGGAGTGACTTGCCTTTCAACATCTTCTCGACCTCGGTGCCCACCCTCTCGCGGCTGATCTTGGCGCGTAGGGCCTCAAGGACCCGGCTGTCACCCATGTACTCCCTGGTAGAAGGGGCGATACTAAAACGGAGCCGACTCGCAAACCGGACGAGTCTGAGCACCCGGAGTGGGTCATCCATGAAGGTTTGAAACGGATCCATGGGGGTCCTGATGATTCCAGCCTCCATGTCGGGCAGGCCGCCGACAAAGTCCTCGACCTCGCCAGTGTGGATATTGTAGAAGAGCGCATTCACGGTGGCGTCCCGGCGCATCGCATCCTCCTCAGCTGTGCCAAACTCAACCTGTGGGTTTCGGCTGTCTTCAGTGTACTTCTCGGTCCGCAGGTTGACAAAGTCCACGTCAAGCCCAAACAGCTTGACCGTGGCTGTCTCCAGCTGCTTGGACTTCTCTGGGTTCTTGGCGATCTTGTGCAGCCTGCCCACGTCGTCGGGCTGGAGGTTGTGCCTCGCGACATTCTCGGTGTTCTCGCAGAAGCACCGAAGCTGGTTGCCAAACTCCTCGCCTGTCATGGCGTTGATGGCGACATCAATGTCGTGGCTTGGTCTGCCCAGGAGCTTGTCGCGGACCCAACCGCCCGCCCACCTCAGGATAACCTGGTCGCCACGCTTCTCTGGCTCAGTCCTGTCAATGTGGGCTGCCACGTCGAGAAGCAGTTGTCTGAGCTGCTTCTCGAGCGGGTCCAGCTGCAGTGCTGTCATCATCCTGGCGCTGTCAGGGCTCAGCCTTCTCTTCATCCGGGGCAGCAGAGCAGACAAAATTAGCGATCTGACAACTGGGGTGGACCGGTAGCGTCGAAACATCAGCCATTTCTTCACGAGGCCCGTTCCGTTGAGGAGAACAGATGACTCATTCAGACAAGGGCGCTGTGCGACCTCCTCCCTCACTGCGCGACTGCCTGACGGAGACTCAGGCGCGTAACCAGCTGTCGCCACCAGATGCGCGTGTCGTGAGGGGGCTGGGGAGGGCACAATGCCAGCAGAGAAGGAATGGCGGTGGAAATGGCACTGGCGGTGGGGGAAAGAAACCTGATGCTCTTTGGGGGGGTTGCTTGTGCGAGAATGCTCAACCGCGATGCTATCATGCTACTGTGTACTACGTACAGCACTTCTTCACCTGGGCACATTTGCACTGAGGCTGTAGCTTGCAGGCCAATCAGAGCCGGGCGACATGGAAGTGGGGCCTACCCCGGGTCAACGGTCCAGAACGTCACTGATCATTATCAGCTAATCTCCCGAACCTCTTGCTCCACCCGGCTTCATCACCAGCAACCGTCACGCTGGGTAGCATTCGGCGACTCGTCACGGGGCTCTACACGACCATGGTAGATACAGTAGTGTAGACGGGCCAGCCCTCGCACCTCCCCTGGCCCCGGGGCCACTGCTGCTCGTCCGATGTGCCCGTGGCACCGCGTTTCGCCGCGTCTCACCAGATGGTACTACCAAACGACCCTCCCTCGGCCATGCGATTGGTCCATCGGAATGCCCCACGAGTGAATCTGATAATGTGATACGGCTGACATTGTGGCCATGGCAGCTAGTGTCATCCTGTGGACGCCCTCCGACAGTCGACCCCTCGCCGTCCCATCTATCAAGTGAGATAGCACAGCGGGTATTCACGAGTATTCCAAAACCATCGAACCGTCCGTCCTTTCATTCGGCTCCTCGTCGATGCAGCCCTGTGGAGCCCGCCCGGGTGGCACTGCCGAACCGACATAGTGCTCATGTCCAAGTAGAGACGACACCTGCCAGACAGGAGACGGACAGCGGCTGCGCGCCAATAAGCGCGTGGGCCATGTGAGGCCATCACCGACCTGCACTCCAGCGCGGGCGCTCGCACGGGTGGGAGGTGAGGCGGTGAGGCTCCGACGTTTGGTGATCCGCGCCGGGGTCCCGAGTGGCGCTCCAACCGGTTCAAGCCCTGAAGTCAAGCTTTGTCCAAGGCTTGTTAGTTCTCGGCTATTCATTCTCTGTGCATCTCAGCCAAGACGTTCGACCCCGTGAGGCCGTCCTGCAAGAACGCCCCCGGGCAACCCTGGACTCGAATTGTTTGAAACCTGCCAAGCGGAAGGGGGAGGCGGTGCCGTCACCCGCCAAGAGACGCAGATTATGGAGATGTTTCTTAAACCAGAGCCCGAGCGTCCAGCATTTCCTACATGAACCCGTCATTTCTCTGCCGCACAGGCCAGCCGCCAAGCACTTCACCTCATGCTTGATACCGCCTTGGCAGCTTGGGCAGCATCCCTATGAGAAGGCGCTCCCAGATTGTCGGAGCCAAGACGGATCTCCAGCTTCCACACGGCATTATTCTAGGTGCCCTGCTGCTGGCGACAATTGCGATAGGCCCCCTTAGCTGCTGCCAAGAGAATGGCGAAGCTTGTGTGATCACCGTGATCCTCCACCGCGTTTGTGATCGACCATGGTGATGTTCACGACCCGTAACTAACAGGAATCCCAGAAGCTTGGCATGCTTGACACGGCCTGGCCCGCAAACACTGCTCCGGCCACAGCAACACGACTGCGCGATAGGCCCGTCACCAGCAATTCGTCTCCATCGCGGCTCCTCTTGCCCTGCGATCCGCAGTCAAGAGGCCAAGCAAAACGCTAAGCCGTGATCCGCAGAGGCTACGCCCGGTGACAGCTGCTCGACCACAGGGGCATGGCCCCCACCGCGAGGGCCATGGCAGCCTGCGTTGTTTTTGCCCCTGAGCAGCAGAGTGTAGCATCACAACTTCGTCCCTCGACGAAATCGCCCTTTGCCTTGGCAGTTTGGTCCGATGATGGGCACAATCTCGAAACTAGTCGCGCTATGAGCCCTCTCGAGTGCGTCCGAAGGTGAGGAGGCTTCACGGCCCAAGAGCCCAAGACACTACGCTCGACGCCAGCCGGCTTCGCCCAGAGACTCTATATATTGGACGTCCTGCTCGCCCTCATCCTCCTCACTCTGCCTCATCATCATCATCATCATCATCTCAGCTCAAGCTCAATCAGCCATCTTCGGATCTCTCCCAGCCTCTTTCGCCTTCTTCTTCTAATTCATCCATCCTGTTGATCAGGCAGTTCTCTACTACGTCATTCATAATGAAGTCCGCAATCATCTACGCCCTCATCCCCCTCGTGGCTGGCCACGGTGCCATCATCAAGGCTACTGCCCCCGGCGGTGGCTCCGGCATGGCTCTCGGTGTCGACCCCAACACTCCCCGCGACTCCACCCGGAGAGACCCCGGCCAGCAGGACTCTACCCGCTTCAAGGGCGATGCCGCTGACACCGTCGGCGAGACCCTCGGGGGCGGCAACAACGACATCGACGCCGGTACCAAGGCCATCATGGCCATGACCGGTGACATGCTTCCCCAGGTCGCCCCTGGCGGCGAGATCCAGATGACCGTCCACCAGGTCAACGGTGACGGTGCCGGCCCATACACCTGCATGATCAACACCGACGGCACCGCCACCGAGTGGACCGACATCCAGGTCACCACCAACGTTCCCGGCGAGGCTGGCCGCAACAGGGTAAGTGACACACCTTGAGACACCATCGCACCCTCTCACCCAATACACACATGATGCTGACCATGACCCAATAGGACGGTGCTACCACCGACTTCCCTCTCAACGCCGAGATCCCAGCTGGCACCGCCTGCACCGGCACCGTCGCCGGCCAGGAGAACGTCTGCATGGTCCGTTGCCAGAACCCAGCTCGTGCTGGTCCCTTCGGCGGTGTTGTCCCGGTCCAGATGGCTGGTGCCAACGCGACCACGCCCAACACACCCGCTGCCGCTCGCCGCAACCTGGCAATGGCCATGAAGCGCGACCTGCAGATGCTCAAGAAGATGGTCAAGCGCGCCTCCAGCCTGGAGGAGGACGCCGAGGAGCTCGACATGCCCGAGGAGGACCTCGCAGCGCTCCGCGCGGACGGTGAGGAGATCTGAGCGGTATTGTCGCGAGCGACTGCTGCGGACCTAGGGGGAGAGTGACAGGCAAGAAAAGTACATATAAAAAGAGCTGGAGACTTGGTGCTGGTGCCGATAATGCTGCAATGCCCATGATGATCATCTCCCTTATAATTAGCAAAGATATCCGACCTCAGAGGACTTGACGTCCTGGTAATTTACATTCCTTTATCAAAAAATACCGAGCAGGAGCCTTCCTCTTGCCACTTTTGAGACTCATTTGTGAATTGTGTGCTGGTAAGGGCCGACTCCTCAAGTCTAGACGGGCCGCCAGGAGACTGGCTGGGGCCCGGCCGGTCTCTTGTTAGGGTCGCCCCTCGAGATTGGCGCCGTCCGGGCTAGACCACTGAGCCCGTCCGATCCGGATCCGGGGGCTGGGCGGCCATCACATCCCTGCCTGGCTCCTCACTGGCTGGATAATGCTCATCGCACATCGGGAAAAATGCCTGGACATCCAGATGTTCGCCCAGGCAGATGGGGGGTCAGGCGATCACTTCTCAGATGAGCTGCCTCGCCTGGTTGTCGGCAGGGCTGGGCTATTGTTACATGCTGTACGGAGTAGTGCAAGTGTATGCAATCTTCATGCTCCTCCTCGAGTACCCAGCGCCATACCGCAACGGTACTGGCTGGGCCAAGCCACACGGCCGACGGACAGCTTTCTGGAGGGTCGCTTCGCGCGTCTGGGCGAGCTCTCCTCGTCCTCTTTTGTGCCGCCGTACCTAACTCGTGTAAGCTGCTCGACATGGAAGTTAGGTTAGTACTGGCTGTATGTCTTCCCACCCCACCCAACCATCTACGCACTCTTTCCTGTCCCCGCGCTACTGCAGCCACGGGGAGGCGATGCTACGACGAGGCGCCCATCCTGAGGGCGTCGCTCACGTCACCGGTCGCCTGGAGCCACGGGGTACATTGGTTTTGTCTTATATGAAGGGCGGCAAAGATGTGGACGACGATCGGGGCGGCGGGCGGTGACGTAGTAGGGCGCGGGGCCGGAGGAGGCGCAGCAACAAGCACGCCGTACTACTGGTACCGAGTATATCTATTACATGCCTGATATCCAAGTGCTCTCTACCCAGGCCACCAGATATCGTGGCCCGCCCTCGACCCTGTCCATCCCTCGTGGCGGCGGCCTGCTAGCACTGGTCCTGCTGGGTCATGTCGTGCCTATTGATCGAATCAGCCGCCTCCTCCTGGCAGCCCGGCTGCCCTAGTAAGGGTGATAGAGAGTCTATTCGCAGTATATGAGCTGTAATTGGGTGGCGGCACGGCTACCCCAGACTCACGGACTGCCGGACGGGCCCAGACAAATCCAGATAGATGGTATTCTCATCGTGTTCTCATCAAGAAACCCGCGCGGGCCAAGGTTTTCTCTTGCGGGAGGAGGCGAATCACAACTTGGGACGGCCTGTCGCTGTTTGGCGGGGATCGGTGACGAGAAACAGCCATGAGACTTCCAAGACTCGCTGATCGCCCGTCTTGGCTCCTCGTTCCGACCTAGTCAGTAGCCCTTCCTCAGGTTGCCTGGCGCTCATATGGTGCCAACTCGTCGCTTCCCGTGGCCGTGAGCCAAACAAGGTAATGTTACCTTCGTCCCAGGGGCGCCCGAGGTGTGCTACCAAGGTGCTACCAAGGTGCTACGCAATCCGAGGGGGGGGCAGGGCAGGCGGCAGGTGCTTGGCCCGTCCATTGTGCTTGTCCTATGTCCTGTGTGTGTCTCTGGCTCATCTGTACCTTTGAAGCTTTCATACATGAAGCTTAGCCGGTGCTCGTCCATCCCTGAAGCTGCTCGAGTATTAATACAAAGACACTGCCTCGCCTGCACCACCTCCGCGCATATCGAGACCTGCTAGTTCCTCTTTTACTCTGCCAATACCTAGACCTTCTTCCATCAGATCCAAGATTACCCTTTGAGGACCACCATACAACTCGACGCTCAAGACTCTGCCAAGAGAACCCCCAGAGCCCACACTTGATATTTCCCACCTAGGAATCCAAAACATAATGACAGGTTCGTCTTCGCCCCTTCACGGTAGTCTACTTCCCTGGTTCTTCTACCCCGGGTGGGGCCCACCCACCAGCAAACGGTTCCATGCTAATACCCCGCAACCCACGCGGCTCTAGACCAGGACCGGACAGCGACCCAGGAGGCCCCCGGCCTTGCGGCGCTGCAGAACCCCTTCGCCTCGTCAAACACCCCGGCCGGCGCCGACTCCGACATGCTGTCGTCATCACCGCCGACAGACAGGCGGCAGAGCGCCGAGTGGGACGCCTCCAAGGTGCCGCCCAGCCGCTTCCAGCGCCGCAAGGGCTCCATCTACAGCACCCCGGCCTCGCGCGATGGCCACGTCGACCGGAACTACGCCGAGAAGTACCACGACAAGCTCGTCGAGAAGGGCTGGGCGCCGGCGGCCAAGAAGTAGCGCCGTCTCTGACTGCGAGGCGCAGCAAGCTCACTACCGTACACTTCTCGGCGGCATCTGAGAATCGGCCTTGTGTGTGTGTGCACTATTTCTCTTTTTGGTTTGGCGGTTGCCAAGGCGCGCCTTGTGATGTGGCAAGGATGATGTCGGCACGGGTGGAGCGGATTGGACTGGACGGCTTGGGAGGCTTGTTTTCATTGTTTCCTCAGCCATGTCAGCCGAACCTTTTCAGATATACACACAAACAGTTTTGTAGAAGCTCAGGAGGGGTTGGCCGCTGCTAATGGCGGAAAAGAGCTTCCGCATAATCAATTCGATTCGTCAATTAGAGCCTGCCGTCGTGCCCTCCGTGCTGTGCAAGCCCACCTCACTGGCGTTCGAGTATACCGAGTTGTAGATTCCACCGCCCTTGAAAGAGCAGGCGCCGTCCGCCTAGGATGCCCCAGATCATTCATCCATGTCATCAATATCAATTGCATCTGGGTTCGCAGCAACCCCCTGCGGCTCCGGTGCGCCTCGCGGGTTGTCCTCGGCAGCCACAAATCCAACAGGCGCCTGAGCCTGCTTTTCCAGCGCCGCCATGGCGTCAATGACCTCCTGGTCTGCCTCGCCATGGCCTTGCGCCTGGGCTTGGGCCTGGCGGTTGATGGCTTGAGAGGCGATGAAGTTGACATCGGTGTTGTACTTCGCCTGGACACTGCGTTTGACCCTCCGCATCTCCTTGTACGTGTCGTCGTTGCCATGCTGCACCTCGAACTGCTCCCATTTTGTCCAGAACTCGGGGTTGGTGCGGGGGTCACAAAACTGCGACGCATGTCCATAGATCGCGCGGGCTCTGTCGATCTCGCCAAGCCGCTTCTCCATGTCTGCGAATTTGAGGCACATGTCGCGTGCTTCCTTGTCCGGCAGCGCCGCGATGGCGCGTTCGTAGATGGGTCGTGTCGATGGCAGTCCGAAGTTGGATGCGGACTTGGTGATGTAAAAGTTGAACATGTCGGCTCGGTCTTCGTCGCCAACTGCTCGCGTCGCTCTTTCATAAATGCGCATCGCATGACGTGCCAGCCCCCTTTCCTCTTCGAGGTTGCCGTACATCAGGTACAGGACCTTGGCAAACTTCGGTGGGCAGTCCTCGATGGCCTGCTCGAATAGATCTCGCAGCCGTTCTATACCGATTTGGCGGTCCACGGCCTTGGTGAGATACAAGTTCCAAAGCTCGAATGCCACCGGATAGCTAAAGAGGTCCAGGCCGCGCTCGAAAATCTTGAATGACTCTTCATAGTAGTTGTTTTCTTCCAGTAGGTTGGCATAATTGACAACTGTCTGCGGCGTCGCGATGCGAAGCTCGAATATCCTCTCGTAGACCTTCTTCGTTTCTTCAAGAGAGCTGACGCTCTCCACTAGGTCAACGTAGAAGCTCCATAATTTCCAGCTCTTATGTACTCGCTGCTGCGGTGACAGTGTCTCGTCGAAATAATCAACGGTCGAGCGCTTCGGCGCCTGTACCGCCTTTGCCATGATCTTGACAGCTTCATCGAAGTTCTCGTTCCGTAGCTCCATCTCGGCCCACTCGATCCACATGTCAGCCAGCTCGGCCACGGATTTGAACGGCACCTTAACGGCCTTGTCCAAGATGATCCGGGCGTTCCGGAGATCGCCTCCCTTCTCGTAAAATTTGGCATAGTTGGCCCATAACTGATGGAAGGCACCGACTGCCTTCTTCGGCTGTATCGCCGCAATCGCATCAGTGTAGGTCTGGACAACCTGTTCTTTGTTGTCGCCCCACAGTGCCACCCGTTTTTCCCACTCGTTGACGTTGTTCGCATTCTGCCGCAGCAGAACATCATTAAGCAGGAAAGGTCGCCGGTCCATGAGGTGTTCAAACCGCATCATGCGGATGTCGAGGTCGAAATCGGCATTCTCGTCAACTGCTCCTTTTTCCGCCCGGGCTTGTGCCACCTCCATCAGAGCTCCTATTATTGACTCTTCAAATTCTGCATACGCGTCAAACACGAGGGTAAAGTCACGGACAGTCATGACCGTTGTAACGCCCTCCTCAAAGACGTCTCTTGCTCGCTCAAAGCTGCCCTTTCTTATGAAGTAGGTGGCCAAGCCGACCCACAACTTCCCTCTCTGGTCCGAAAATCGCTCGATGCCGCTTCGAATGATGCGCTCAACATCGATGCCCGTCTCATGGCCGGTTTTGATTTTGGTCGCGTGCTCGACCATTAGGTCAACCATTTCGCTCCAAAACTCATAGTTGCCTTTTCCGTGTTTGCTTTGGAAGCGTGGGTTGTTGAGTATGAAGATGTACTTTTCGATTGCCTCAGTGTATAGACCCTCCTGGACGAGCAGCTCGATGAAGTCTTCGGCGTCCTCCGGATGGACCTGCATGTACCGCCTCCAGATCTTGACCGCTGTGATCCCGCCAGCCGAGTTCGCGAATGGTCGGTAGAGGGCCCATATCCTGTTGTGTTGGGTGATGGGCAGAGCACGCAGGGCACGGTCGAAGGCGTGCCGAGTGAGGGTGACCAGAGGCTGCTGCATCAGGAACTTGAGGTACATCTCCCATATCCTCGGCATCTTGTTCAGCAGGATCAACGCTCTCTCGAACAGCGCGTTCACCTTGCGGTATTCGGCGGCGAACACGGCCGCGTTCAGCTTGGCGACATGCTTGACGCGGAAATTGAGGTAGGATTTCCACAGCTTATAAGAGCGCGGGAGTTGTATGCAGGCGCGCTCGAGGACGAACGCCTGCTCCTGCACGGTGCCGTGCTGGAACTTGAACTCGAGGTACGCGAACCATGGTTTCGTGCTCCCAGGATTGCGCTGTATATCTTGCTCGTATACAAAGTCGTCGTCGGAGACAAGTGTCATATCAGGCTTGCGTGCGACGCCATTCCTGGTGAGCGCGGTCGATGGCGTGGCAGGCATCGTGTTCTCGGGCAGAGGGCCAGCCAGGAGGCGCGAGAAGAATATGGCGGATTGAGCTGGCTCATGAATCAGGACATCACTGACTGCTGCAGCGTCCCAGCCAAGATGAGGCAGGTGAAACGGTGACGGGGGCTAGTTGTCGTCGTGCAGTTGGGGCGGCGTCGGGAGTGCAGGTCGCAATGTTGCTTTTTCTTCTCAGTCGCGCGGCTGCTAGGCTGAGTGGCTGGCTGGTTCATGCGCTGACTCGGGCGCTGCCGAGCCGACGGCCGCTGCTGATAGCTGCTCGATAGACTAGACGGGCCCGTGCTCCACCTGAGTGGCTTGGAGCTATACACCGTGCGCTATCTTAGCACTTCTGCCTCAACTGACGACATCCAGAAATAGGTCAATCCCAGCTGCCAACGTCCAGCTTCCACCTGCTCGTCGACTCCACTCCATCGCACCGTGGCTCTTATCAACACCCCAATCGCCGTCCCTACCGAAACTCACCATCTCCAACACCGATAGTCACGTTCTAGGACGGCCCGACCAGCAAAGCCGTCAACATGTCTGGAGCAGGAGTAAGACCCCTCGGACATGTCAGCATGTGCTGCAGCGAAGACGGAGTTGCTCACGCACCGTGATAGGACAGAGAGGCTGTCTTCCCGACTCGCCAATCCCTGGGGGTGATGAAGGCGAAGCTCAAGGGAGCCGAGCAGGGTCACAGCTTGCTAAAGCGGAAGAGCGAAGCCCTCACCAAGTGCGTCGGTCACCACTGGCCAACTCCTCAGAACCCCATGCTGACCCTCTATTTCGCAGGCGCTTCCGAGGTACGAATACGATTCAGTCTATATACACGCGCCCCTGGACATAAGTCTTCTCCCGGGACTTGCGATTATCTAACAAGGAACAGAAATCACGAGGCGAATCGACGAGGCCAAGAGGAAGATGGGCCGCGTGATGCAGATCGCTTCTTTCTCGCTTGCGGAGGTGACATACGCCGTCGGTGGGGACATCGGCTACCAGGTGCAAGAGTCTGTCAAGTCAGCGCGGTTCAGGGTGCGAGCCAAGCAGGAGAACGTCTCTGGTGTGCTGCTACCGGCCTTCGAGAGCTACACCGAGGAGGGCATCAATGACTTTGCCATGACCGGTCTTGGAAAGGGTGGCCAGCAAGTACAGAGGTGTAGAGAGACATATGCCAGGGCCGTCGAGGCGCTGGTGGAGCTCGCGAGCCTCCAGACCGCGTTTGTGATCCTCGACGAGGTCATCAAGGTCGTCAACCGAAGAGGTCAGTATTCGCGGACCTACTCCTCACAAAAGACCTGGACTGATCCACCCACAGTGAACGCCATCGAGCACGTCATCATTCCTCGGACAGAGAACACCATCAAATGTAGGCCAGTCATTGTACACCTAGTGGGAACGGTAACTGACCAGTACTGCAGACATTAACTCCGAGCTCGACGAGCTGGACAGGGAGGAGTTCTACCGGTTGAAGAAGGTTGCCAACAAGAAGCAGCGAGACAATGCTGCCTTGGACGCCGAGATGGCCGCCAAGAGAGAGGCAGCGGATGCGAGTGAGCACCAGCGACGCAGTGGAAACGAGAACACTGGGCCGTCAGACGTGCTCGGGGCGGAGGACGACGAAGACGTCATTTTCTAGATCAAAGCGAACAGCTCATGCATCAAGCCAAAGGACCTGGGAAGAGCCAATGTATACTGTCGAATTAGTTTGACGATGTTTACACCCCGTGCGCCTAGTGAGCCGCACGTGATTCTCGCGCCATTTCTGATGCCCGTGTAACGCCTGTCCAGACTCGCCTACTGCCTCTGGTACGTGACCTTGATGTTCTTCCCACCAAGTTGAGTGCCGCCCAAGTTCTCCCTGGCGGCAATAGCACCCGCTTCGTTGTCGTACTCGACGAACGCAATGCCCCGGCGGCCGGGCACCATGCGGACCTCGCGGAAGCCGTCGAAGCGGCCAAAGACGTTTGTGAGAGTGACAGCATCGCTGTCGTCGGGCAGGTTCTGGACGAAGAGAATCTTGTTTGGGGGCAGGTACTCGTCGGGGACGACGGCGGCCGCGCCCGGGCCGGTTGCCTTGAGGCCAGCACCTCTTGCTGCTTTCGACGGGCGGCCAGACTGGTCGCCGCCCGGAGCGGGGCGCTTGAGGCGCTGCTGCTCAGCCTCGAGGGCTTTCTTCTTGTCTGTGGGTGTGGATGAGGGTTAGCCGAGCGGCCAAGGATTTTGGACGACTGCCTAGGGTGGTTCCAATCTCTGCTTGACGCACCTTTCTCTGCTGCCCGTCGCCTCTTGTGCTGCTCGAACTCCTCCTCCGTTCCGAACTTTTGCACGGTGGCATCGCTCCTAGATCTGGCCAGCGCCACGTGCATGGGCTTCTCAAATAGGTCGAAGCCGTCGGCCTCCTCGGCGGCCTGCTTGGCTGACTCGGGGTTGTCAAAGACGATAAAAGCCTGTCCTTTCGCCTTCAGGTTGGTCTTCGCAATGATATCGATAATATCTCCAAATTCGGAGAAGATCTCGCGTAGGGCATTCTTGAGGGGTTCGATCTTGACGCGCTCCTCGAGGTTCCGCACGTAGACGCTGTTCGGAGATTCGCAAGTTAGCCATACCAATTACCTACGCTGTGTCGGGGTGCAATGACACGAACGTGGTTATCGGTGGTCCCGCTGAAGCCATCTTGACTCGAAATTTACCCTGGCCTCTCGAGGGCAAGCAGATGGTGGCTACGGTCTGTTGTGAGACGCGATGGACCAGTTCAGGTGCTTTGGTTTGGTTTGGGAGTCCTGCCTGCAGCTAATGTAGCTTCGAGCCTGCTCGGCTGGGTTGACTTGGCAGTAGAGTATGCGCTGGGATGCACACTGTACATATGCACGGCCCCCTATATATCCCCATCCCCGACCCCCATTGATCATGATCTATTTCATCGCCAGACCTCACTGCAAACTGCCTTTGTGATGAAAGAACTTGGCTCGGGAATTAAAATACGTATAGACTTTAACCGACTTCCTGAGCATGTACCCAACCCAAATCTTGCAACGTCACATATCCCTTCTGGGTGCACCCTTTAAGCCCATAGCCCGGTGTAGCGTGCAATGTGTTGTCCCAAACAACCAAGTCGCCCACATTCTGCCACTCGAGGCTGAGCCTAAGAGTGTATTCTTCCTGAGTGGTTTGCTCCCTGAGGACATGCAACTTCTCCGCTGACTCTTCCTCAAACAGACCCTCGATATTCCGGATACGAGACGGGATATACAGGGTTCATACGGCCACTGCGTCTGTGAAGCTGCGACCTAGGGACCTCGCATGCTTTATGTTTGACTTTGGGCCTGTGGGTCACACACCCAAGGAGAGGATAGATAAGGCAAGGCTAGTGTATAGCAGAGCATAAGGGGTATACAATCGTCTCGGGAAATAAATTAGCTAGTAACAATACCCTAGTCTAAATCTCCAAGTACTGTTCCTTGTACCAGTGTGTTTGGGCTCACCTTAAGTCTCAGAAGAGGAGAATATGAGAATATGGTGTCACTTTTATCATGGCTGTTCAACGGTAACAGCTCAAAACAACGATATCTTGAGGTTGCCTATAGATATAGTCTTGAAGTTGGTATGGTAACTCTTGAGAATTCAGTGATGATATGAAGCATGCGTATGAACTGGTCACTTCGCTTCGAAGAAGCTTTGGACGTGAGCACGTTAGAGAGCTCTCTCCAAGACCGGATCAGCAAGAGTCCAAATTGGAGAAGGTAACTAGGTGGGCGTTTCCGTGTCAACATTAGTACCATCCCAATTTGATTCCGAAAGCGAGATATGATGTCTGATCATACCCAGAGGTACCAGTGACTGACGCATTTAGAACAGGGCCAAGGGCAACTTGAACTTCACATCTTACCATCTGACCCCCACTAGTGGAACACCCCTACCAGTGGAACGAGGACCTACATACAAATATCACCACATTGACTTACATGTATCACAGCCAATTTTGAAGCTATATATATAGGAATCTGATCAATCTGTAGATATTTACTTAGTAAATAAGCTTATGTAGGTAGTTAGTGTTTTGGGGGTATTGGAGCGGCTGCAATTAGATTCCGAACCCTGCATATAAATGCCAAACCTGGGGCCCAATTTCTCAATTCTCTTCAAAATAGCCCAGCCTATTCCTCTTAATTACCACCCAACCACATGATGCCTGGCTATAATGAAGAGAATATAGCTGATACTATATTTAATATTATTGATAATGGGCTTACTTTAGGTAAAGCTGCCCAAAAGCATAGTGTACCCAAGATAATACTCTTTTAGCGGATAAATGGTATTGCATCCAAAAGTGAGGCTATTCAGCCTGCTTAACGCCTATCTATTGCTGAGGAGAATAGGCTTATTAAATGGATTATCAAGCAGGGATCACTAGGCTATGCCCTAATAGCCTTAGTGGTACGGTAAATCGCTAAGGCTATTATGAAGAAATAAGGTGATAATTAGCCTCTTGGAAAGCACTGGATAGCATTATTTAAAAGCCGCTATAATGATATTAAGATGAAGATTTCTCGCCCTTAAGAAGCAGCCTAATTTAGTAGCTTTATGCTAAAGGCGGTCCACTAGTATTTTAACTATTAAGAGTAATTTAGCTAGATTAAGCTAGAGTTAATAATTAATGTTGATAAGAGCGGTATTATAAAGGGCTAAGGTATTATTTATATACTTATAAAGCTTTATAATAGTTGGTACTAATGAATTTTAGGTATTAATAGCCTTATGCTTAGATCTGTAGAGGTTAAAACTGCCCTTAAGAAGATAAGTGGTAGCTATACTTAGGTAACCCTTATTAATGCTATTATGGCTTTTAGTTACTATTTATACTTGAGAATCATCTTTAAGGGTAAAGATCTTTAAGCTCAATAGTTTTTATAAGAGTTCAAGTAGTTGTGCCCTTGGCACTATATTACATCGCCTAATAGCTGGACCAATAATAAGATCGCTATAGCATAGCTTTATGATATGTTTTTACTCTAGATGAATAAAATCTGAGGAGATAATGATTCCCAAGCAATTCTACTGATTTTAGATGGCTATAAAAGCTATACTTTAGTATTTAAATTCCTTTAATTACTATATTAAAGGTTTATTTACTAATAATACTTGGGTAGGTGGAATTTATTAAGGAGTGCTTCTTGTTATGGGCCAACACACATTGGCGGCTGACTACCGCAGAAGACAACCCCGCAGGTCGGGAAGTGGCCCCCGAAAAGAAGCGCTCCACCTGATCCAATCAGTGATGCCACCTTATCAGGGTTAGGGTCAGGGACCCACCAGGATTGATGGGATCTATGTTGATTCTATCGAGCAGCACCCAGTTGATAGCATTACCATTGATTTCATCGAGCTACTGAAGAGTTGGAATATATATACGGATATGGTTATCACTATAGTAGATAGCTTTTTATAGAACAGACTCTTTAGTTGTTAATCTAAGTATTTAATCCTAGTATTGGATAGCCTTATAGCTAGTGATTATTATTAGTTAATAATATTGCTTAATAATTGCCTAATAATGTATTCTGAATATAAACCCTTGATCTTTCAGGTTTAATGTACTCGGAAACCCTCTAATTATTACATATAGGAGTATAAAATTATTAAGAATTACTAAAAAATATAAAATATTCTTAATAATACTAGTTTTAAGTTTATTTAGTTATATATAAAAGTTATAAAATATTTATATAATAAGACATATATAATAAATATTAAGTTTTTATTAATAAAAGAGTATATTTATAATATATAGATTAAATAGTATTATTTTAAAGAAATAAAAATTCTAGCTAAATTTTATAATTTAATTATAAAGAAAATAAGTTATAGCTAATATATTAGTGCTTCTATGTATTTTATTAGGAAACTTTAATAATCTAAATATATGTCACGAACGTAACAAGAATAGAACCAGGGACTGGCTGTTGGTCCCCTGGAGGCGCAGATAAACCCCACCGGCCAGCTGGACAGGCCAGTAGGAAGTAACACGACCCAACGAGGCACGTGACGGATCGAAAGGATGACTAAGACAGTTGGAGCGACACTGTCGCTCTATCGCTCCTATCGCTCCTGGTGAGCAATGCTCCAAGTGAGCCCTAAGGAGCGATGCTCCCATCGCTCCAGGCTGAAGAGATAGACTATATAAACCCACGATTATTACCACTAAATAGCATAGCTTAGGACAGCTCTTCAGCAGTCAATCTAAGTATTCACCCATGAATAGCTTCAACGGCTTTCGATCACTATTATCACATTGCTCAGAACGATTCCACCTTGAACGCCCCTTGAACATAAACCCGCTCACTAGGTTTATTAGCCAAGAACCAGCTATGATCGTCACAATACATAAAATTTAAAAGTTATTTTAAGAATAATAATATATTATATTTATTTTTCAAAATTATTCTCTTATAATGCCTTTAAAATGCTATTCTTTAAGTGTAGGGTTAGGGTTATATGGTTTTCTTTGAATTTAATATTATTGTTTGAAATATTTGAGTTTGTGTGGGAAAGGGGGGCCGAAAGTGGGCCAGGGACGTTACGCATTTGCACATGGCGCTTCGCAAGCGTCTGATCAGAGATTATCAACCAGAAGAGAGCCTCGCCGCTACAGGCGGCGTGATTGCAAGACTCTATTTGTAGAATCGGCACCGAATCTGAGTACGATTCTATGCGCGGCCGGGACCATCTCCCTGGCTTACATCTACGCACTGTATGTTGGGTTACCACTGCACATGTGGCATTATCTGGCCCAAGGCCCCCTGTACTAGACTGATGTCGCGTCCTAATATATATCTATAGTTCCATCCGAAGACAATTTTGGAAATGATGTTCTCCAATCCAAGCAATGCATTGATATGTTGTTTGCTGCTTACTTGTTCTAAAGCTGGGATGCTCAAGTGCCGGTGCACACCAGCTCTGCTCAAATCCGGGCCGCACAAACTTGTCCATCTGGCGCTGGACCAACTCCAACCCTCTCTCTCTCTTTTTCTTTTCGTTCATCTAGACAAACCCATTCAATCAGGAATTCAATCTCTTGCTTTCGTGGTATAATTCCAGCCCATCTTTGTACGCTATTTCGAAATGTCTCCCAGTGTCAATTTCATCACAGTCTGTCCAAGTCGCTCTATTTGGCATCGAATTCTCAATGATCGACGCCGGGTTTAGTCAACATATCCAGACCCTGGAGGCGGACAAGATCTTATACCTCTCCAAATTGAACTGGGCCGGGAACTTCGTCTACGATATTGCTCTGTCTCTCAGCAAAACTGCCGCCCTTTTGTTCTTGGTTCGTGTCTTCCCCCGTGTATCAAATTCGAAGTCGTTCAATTATGCTCTCTGGACCACGGTTGGTTTGAATGTCGCATGGGTTGTCGGCGTGATCTTCAAACCCATTTTTTCCTGTTGCCGATTTCGAAGAATTGGCTGGTAACACAAACTGGGCACTGCGGGAAACAGTTCAATATGTTTGTGGGTAGTGTCGTACCTGTCGTTGTTATCGGCCTCATGATTCCTATTCTACCCTTGCCGAATCAACCACGCGATAAAAAAATTGGAATAATGATCGTTTTTGTTCTTGGATACTGGTGAGACCTCTGCCCACTGTTCCGAATTCTTGGCTTTTTTTTACATAAAATATCAGCGTGATTACTGTCTCACTCGGCCGTCTGATTACTGTTACCACCCAACTTGGCGCAGTAGCAGCGGATTTCACCTGTGAGTGCACTAGACTGCAGAAGAAATCTTTTTGGGATACTCTAACACAATCAGATGCTTTGGTCCCTACGTACTACTGGGTATCTGCCGAAGTGCCTATTACTATCGTTTCCATTTCCCTTCCAAGAATATTGCCGTCAGGGCGTCACTTGAGCAACAGTTACTACTTCATTCCACTAGCGTCACTGGTTTCGTCCATCGTGACGCATGAACGACGCACATCCAAATCACGCAACTATACCACAGTCCACAAGAACCTTGATCTCGGAGCGCCTCACTACCCAAATGGGGCCCGCCTCGTGTCAAGAGATGAGCCCAGAGGCTTCGCCAAAAGCCCATCAGTGGGAAGTAGCGAGCAGTCCATGCTCGGCCCAGAGACATATCCCTCTCACGTACACTACGCGCAAGGAAATCAAGGCTACAGTGATGGAGTTCCTCACTATGCTTTGCCGGTTCGTGGCCATGCCAGTGTCAACGGATACGGTCATTAGTGAGTGCATGTGGCTCCAGTGTTGTGAGTACAGGGAACTTCTAGTACATCAACTGGCGTTGGGGGCGCCTTTGGAAAGGCGTCAGGCTTCAGACCCATGATGGTGACCCAAGTTCAAGCCATGTCGGCAACCAGCAAAACACCAGTAGTCTGAACAGGAGGCCTGTAGGGCGGAGGTGTTTTCTGACTCTACGGAAGGGTTCTTTTTAAGTTGTCATCATCGTTATTGGTATTGTTGGAATAGTGGTCTGCTAACGCCTAGAGGGCGTTGTGCCAGGGCGCTGAGCACGGGTCACTTGGTAGCCTGTGCGCTAGCCCCCAGGCACCCATAGCTAGATCTTAAGGGGGCTGCAGCTTCGCTGCAACTCTCCCCTCAACACCATAGCCGACGAATCGATTGACTATCATCACCAACGCATACGTATACGTATGAACCCCCCCCTGACCGACAGGGTAGTTGAAATGTCAGTATACTAGAACCTCAAGAGTTGTGGTGTGCTTGGCTATTTATGGTCGTTACAGCACTGAGCAGGCACGTGATTTGAGCAACTATGAGCTGCCAGCAACATTGAAGATAAGGTTCGGAGGCAGACCTTCCATCAGCCAAGCATGCAGCTCTCCCGAGCAGGGTGCCGGTCACCACCCACCCATCTGTTAAGTAATCGCGGAAGGCCACAAGACGCCTGAGCACTCCTTCAGGCCACTGTTCTTCGATGCCAATTCCAGAGGCCAGGACCCCACTAGTACTATGTAGCTCAGGGGCGATGGTATGCAGGGACACAATGGAGGCGCCACGCGACCCCTGGGGTGCGCTCGTTACCGGTTACCGAGCTGAACGTGAAAGGGGTCCTACCTATTGCCCTGATCCCCGTACGTGCATGTCCCGCTTCAAACCTTCAGCCCTCCCCGGCAATCCACTCGCAAAAGGCCCCGCCCTGCCGCGGCTACTTGGTTTCATCGCATCTCTGGTGGCTCACTACACGTGTTCTCCTTTTCTGTTTGTGCTCCTGCAGTCTTGGCACTCACTTGGACCTGCGGACGACCTGCGGACGACCTGTGAACAATGCTCGCGTGCTGCTCGTCAAGATGTTTGGCACCCGCAGCACGAGGGTGCTCATACTGGCCCTCCTGATCGCCGTCACGTTCCTGTATGCCGGCTGGGACCGGCCGCTGGCGTGGGGTGACGTTCCTGACTTTGCGGCAGACCCGGGAGCGCAAGGAGTGGCCGATGGGAAGATATCCGCACCGCCTCCCAGTGGCGAAGCCAGGCTGGGCCAAGATAAACCGGAGTCCTCGCAATCAGGTCCGCCGAAAATCACCGACGTCTACGGAGACGATGATGAGGTTGAGCATCAGGTAGAAGACGAGGATGGGGATGGTTACGACTTTAAACGCCCAACAAGCCCTGCGGACCTCCCGCCTGCGCCCTCGGCCAATCCCGAGAAGGGTGACAAGGAGACCTCAGTCACCCCCGGCAAGGTTGAGGAAGAAGCACCAAAGCCGACGGTGGAATGCCCAACGAGCTTCGAGGACTATATGAGAAGCCGGCCAGGCCCTGAGTCTACAGGTAGTCGGAAATTCCCCCTGGTCCGCCCGCCGCCGGAGTGTCGAACATTTGTGGTGCCGGAGCTCGAGGAATACATCACCAAGATGGGGTCGGTGATCAAGGATCCGGACCTATATAGGCTCTTCCAGAATAGCTACCCGAATACTCTCGACACCATGGTCAAGTGGCACGGCTACGCAAAAGACAATGGCCTTGAGACGACAGAGGAGCTTAGCTATATCAGTAAGTAGCTCCAAGGGGCACCGTAGCCTTCCTGGGGATATGAGGGCGGCCTAGCCTCTCGCGCAGGGCAAGAAGGATGCCGGCTTTCTTGAGACATCACATGACATTTTACCCTCCCCTACCACACTAAGGATCCACTTGAGACCAGCTCACTAACACACCCACAGTCACTGGCGATATCGACGCAATGTGGCTACGAGATAGCGCAAGCCAGCTCTACTCGTACCTACACTTCCTGGCCCCCGAGAGCTCCTCGGTCGGGGGCAGCCTGAAGACACTGAACTCGCTCTGGCGTGGGCTCATCAACTCGCATGCGCGCTTCATCATCATATCCCCGTACTGCCACTCATTCCAGCCGCCCCCGGAATCTGGGATCCCGCCCACTGTGAACGGCGCCTTCCACCAAAACAACCCGCGCCCCGCGTACGACCCGGCCAAGGTGTTCGACTGCAAGTGGGAGCTCGACAGCCTCGCGTCCTTCCTGCAGGTCAGCGCGGGCTACTACGAGCGCACCAAGGACCTGGCCTTCTTCGCGCGGTACAACTGGGTAGCGGCCGTCCAGGCTGCCGTCGACGCCGCGGCCGCGATGAGGGTCGGCACGTACGACAAAGAAGGGCGGGTGCTCCCCTCGGCGTGGACCTTCACGGGGTGGACCAACAGGGGCTCGGAGACGCTCACCAACGACGGGCTCGGCAACCCGAGCCGGAGCAACGGCATGGTGCGCACGGCGTTCCGCCCCAGCGACGACGCCACCATCTTCCAGTTCCTCGTGCCCGCCAACATGATGTTTGCCACGTACCTCGAGGAGGCGTCCGTGATCACGCAGGCGCTCGCGGACACGGGGAGCTCGCTCCCGGGGATGGCGGCAGGCGGCGGCGGGCCGGACAAGACGGCGCAGGCGGCGAACCTGACGGCGGAGATGCGCTCGCTGGCGGCGGGCATCCGGCGCGGCATCGACCGCGACGCCGTCGTGCCGCACCGTGACTTCGGCGACATCTTCGCCTACGAGATAGACGGTTTCGGCGGCGTTAACCTTATGGACGACGCAAATATCCCTAGCCTGCTGGCGATGCCGCTGTTCGGGTACGCGCGGCGTACGCCGCCGGCGGCCAGGCCCGGCCTCCCCGAGGGCCTGCGGCCGGCCGAGGACTACGCCGCCATCTACCAGAACACGAGGCGGTTCGCGCTGTCGCTCGCCAACCCTTACTACGCCAAGGGCCCGTCCATCTCTGCGGTCGGTGGCCCGCACCTCGGGCCGGGCAAGGCGTGGCCCATGGCCGCGCTGGTGGCCGGGATGACGGCCTTCGACGAGGAAACGGGGCTCGTGGGGCCCAAGGGCAAGGGCGGCGTGGAGGAGGTGGTTGCCGAGCAGCTGGACATGGTCCTGAACTCGACGTCGGGCATGGGCGTCGTCCACGAGAGTGTCAACTCGTGGAACGGGAATTCATTTACGCGGGAGTGGTTCGGATGGGCAAACGGGCTTATGGGAGAGCTCATTATCAGGATCGAGGAGTGGGAGAAGGCTAATAAGGTGAGCGGGGAGGGCCTGCTAGGTAGAAGTTGGCAGTGATCTTGGCAGCAATTGCGAGCATTCGTGGTTATTTATTGCATTGGAGACATGGGATCTAATGGGATTCAACGGGAAGAGTAGTATATTGAGCATCTTGATTTGGCAGGACCTGCTCTGGCGTTGTCATTATTACCCGAATTGAAGAAGGCTGTCCATCAGCTCCTTTCCCGTTTCCTCCCTCCACGTTTTCTTTATTAAGAGTTTTGCGATTTATGTAGCCCAGTGAAGTGGACAATTTTGTGTGTCAAAGTGAATAATGAACGTGTCAGAAATCCAGCAGTATTGGTATATTCAGTGTAATGCTTCGCACTATGTACCGCCCTCCTAAAGCCACGGATGAAACTCGGGCCATGAGGCGCAAGATCGGGAGAAAAGAAAAAAACAAAAGATTCGAGCCTGATATGAACAAACGCCGATCCGTGCAAATAAGTGGTATCAAAAATATGGCATGTCGCCCAAGGTTTTAGAAACCAGAAGAAAAGAAATCCGTTCCCATCACTCATCTGCGGACGCCAGGGAAGAACGACGGCATATGAGGTTTCGAGCTTGCGCACTTAATCACGAGGCATGAAACGCATGCCCCTCTTGGCGGCCGCGCCGTCAGACTTGCTGTAGACTTTGATGGACTTGAAGAGCCCTGTTGATTGTTAGCTGCTGAGCGATCCCAGTATGAAATAGGGGTGGTGAAACTTACAGTATGCGTCTACAAAGGCGTTAGGGTCTTGAGCCGCGTACTGCTCGCAGGTGGGCGCCTTTGCAGAACACTCGGCATCATCTGCCCATGTGGCGCCGGCCCATTGACCACACTGCAAAAACTACTGTTAGCAATTCGAATGAGAAGTGCGGACATTTTGGGTAGGGGATGTGCTCACGAAGTCGGTGTTGATGGTGATCCAGTGCTCCTTGAAGTTGTTGTCGATGTCGCAGGAGCTTCCTCCCTGAAAACTGGCCAGGGGGGTGCCGAACGTGGACGGGTCGACCGTTGAGTTGGAAGACGTGATCCTGTTCTGCATGGTGCTGTTCCTGGGGAAGAACCACACGTTGATGGCTTCGCTGGTCCACTCCATTGCGTAAACACCACCGCCGCCCGCGTTCAGGCCCTTGCCGAAGTTCCCGGTGCTGTTAGTGGTCTGGGGGCAGCCAAGGCCGCCATTGCCGTCGTTGCAGTTCTCTTCGGTGAGCTCCGTGCCATCGACGGTCTCGCCCTGGGTCATGGTGCATGTGGGGCCCGTGTGAAGGGTCACCTGGTTGGTGGACTGGCTGTTGGCGCCCTCGATGATGTCGATCTCGCCATTGTACGGCCAGGCCTGGTTGTATGTCCACAGGGCGGGCCAGGTGCCACATCCCTAGAAGCGATCACAGGTTAGTAACTGTTCCGCTAATGCCTTTCCCGAGTGTGGCAAGGTAAAAACCGCAGGTTCAAAGGGAGAGTGCCACGAGCGTGCATGGGAGAACTTACAACTGGCATGTGCACAATATCGGCGACAAGGAGCATCTGCGTGTACGTCTTCTTGCTTGTAAGACGCGTGCTGGCGCGCCCATTTGCGGGGTTGGCGGTCTTGTGGTCGCTGCCGACGTAGATCATGTCCTGGTGGAAGCCAGCCAGACCCTTGGAGGCAGAATTGACCCTGTCCTGGTACTGAACGAAGCCCTTCGTAGGGTCTGGCTCGGAGAAAAAGTCGAACGAGTCGAAGAAGTTGGCTTGGTTGTAGTTGTCAGTCAGGGTGTAAGCGGCACCCGCCACCAGCTGCGCGGCAGCGAGAAGGGCTGAAACTGAAGTTGCGACCGAAGGCATCTTGTCAAAAGATATGTACGAGGTGGAAAGTTGAGACTGTTTGAAAATGTTGAGACCGAAGGTATTGGAGGTTTGAGACGGAGTCCTGTCGAAGGAGGCTGGCTCTTTGAAATGATTGCCTGCTTGCGAGTTGAAAAAGTGGCTGACTGTTGAGGCAGAAGCAAGTCTGAATGAGACAGCAAGGCGAGTTGTACAAGGGTTCCAAATCAGCTAGACAGACTCGTCTGTAGGCAGGTTGGCTTTTCTTTAAGGAAGGGTGTGCTGTGAGGAGGGTCACGATTGGAAATGACTGTGGGATTCTGAAGAACAAGGCTATTGTTGGGCCTGCAACAAAGAATTCTATGCCTTTAACAATAAGGGTCGGACAAGAGCACAACAAGGAAGGGATTGCTGCCAGCAAAGGCAAACGCCGTTTGAAGGAGAGACGGCGGGAGAAAGGGAGAGATAGAGAAGGTCGAGAGATCAGATGGTACCAGCCACGGGGGTCCAAGATCGATCAAGGATGAGTCGGGCCTTTGGGTGAAGGAGAGTCTCGAACCTCGTGAGAAACAGACCGCGTGCGTCAAGACGGGAATGTGGTTTTAAATATCCTGCACAAGCAAAACCACGCGCAGAAAGAGTGGGCACGGCTGGCCCAGCACTGGAGCTCTGCATGGCCCCGTCTACCCGTTGGCCGTCCCGGAGTGCACCATGTCGACAGGCAGACAGGCAGACAGGCAGACAGGCGACAGGCGACAGGCGGCAAGGCGGCAAAAAAGGTGACAGGGTGAACAGGGTGACATGGTGCTTGACAAGGTTGAAGGGATATGGCGATGTGGCGGCGTAGATCTGCCGGGGAGCCGCACCACCAGGATGCAGGGGTTTCCCGCACATGGCTCGCCCGTTGGTTCCCTTCTCGTCTGCTACTCGCCAACCCAGGCGACGGCGCAATCTGGCTGAGACCGGGGGAACCATTGAAACGGAGCTCTCCCCTCCTCTCGGGCCGTTGATGGCGGTCCCGGACATATCACATCCAGATCCGAGAGATGGGGATATGAGAGGAGAAGGGAGGATGATATGATGGTTCACGGTCGGGGGTTCCACAGGGAATAATTACTGCCTTGCTCCCCTGATGCACCGGGACGCACCGAGCAATAAGACAATATGCGCGGTGAGCCGGAGAGGCGGGCCAGCCACTCAGAGAGAGCCGTACGACGAACATGGTACACTCGACGAGCACGCATGACAAGAAACATCTGAGACAGGGCTCGAGGCCAAGCATTGACTCTTGTTTGCTGCTTGTTCTCTTTCGGATGATCGACGTTGAACCAATCGACAGGGGGCCGGTTGTGGTGTACTCCGCTGAGACCTGGCAGATACGCGTGTGCCGCGGTAGAGGCTAGTGCACGCGAGGTCGTATATCTGGCTCGACCAAGGTTTTGTCTGTATGAAATCTCCGGACACGGCACCACGGCACATCACCAACCCACCAACACGGCCAAAAGGGGGAGGACGGCCGGCACGACGAGATGCTCAAGGCAGCCCCAGGGCCATGCTTGCAGAGACCGTGTCGAAATGATGCCTTCAACAACCAGTCGTGCCAAGGCTGGCTGGCTGACAGCAGGCAAGTGGCCAGAAAGAGACCCGCATTCTTTGGGCTGAGATCCGATGACAGATGAACCTTGACTCAAGGGCTCCGCAAATCAGGCTGAAGTGGCGAGCGAGAAGTGAAGTGTACACTACATAGTAAGTAAGTGTCGGTTTGTCGTGTTCAGGGACGCAGGTGGAGGCTGCAGGGAAGCACAATGCAGGGAGGCCAGCGTTTGGCAAAGGTTGACGGCTCTCGCCCCCTGCCCTCCTGATTGGTCTGTCGGCCGGTAGCCACCACCAGACCCGCCACCTACCGTCGACATGCCAGGCACGCCAACCCAATTGGCTCGACCGGGTGGTACAGGGCATACCCCCCCCGGTCAGCCTGTGCGCCCAGCACCCTTGCATGCAATGTGCCCCAGGGCAAGAGCCGTCGCCCAACTGATCAGCGGGACGCACATGCTGGTGAAACGCGAGAAGCTTCCAATGTTTCGAAACAAAACTCTCGCTTCCCCTCTACACCACATCCCCTCTATACTGCCGCGCCTAGACCAGCCCCCCCAGGGTGCACTCCCTTTTCCAAGCTTGCGCACTCGCCTGATTCAGACGGCAGACACCCCCAAAGGACGGCCAGGCAAAAGTTGCCCCTCTGTGGGGACCCCTTCCCAAGGGAGCTGGGGAGCCAGACCACCACGTCGGCTGCCAGCCAACGGATCCAACCATCTGGTAAGCCGTTTGCAGGACTACTAGACGCCGGCGTGCCATCTTGAAACAGTTTGACCGCCCCCTCATGTGCACCTCTCTTGTGTGTTTGCGCGTACAACCCCGTCGGCGGTGTACACTAGAGCCATTTCTTGTCTCTCTTCTTCTCCTCTTCTCCTTTCTTATCATCGCCCCTCCTTCGCCTCGAGGCCCACTGTGGCGACGTCTCATTGGTTTTCTGTGTATTTGCCTGTTCCTATGCCCGAGTTGGCATGACTGTTCGCCATCAGCTAGTATACATCTGGGCACGCGCATGCTGCATATGCGACGACAAAGTGTGCTTGTATTAACCCGATCCGTAAGACAGATCTGTCTGGTGGCAACAAGACACCACACTCTAATGCTTACGTGTCGATTATAAAGAGCCAACCGCAACGCCAGGCTAGTCTTGAGATCCCAGTGCTTCGTATATAACCAAGCAGCCCAGTATATCCAAACGGGCCGCCATGTACAAATGCCAAGTGCCCGTTGTACCGTCTCCCGCGGACGCATTACCCGGTCGATAGCTCTTCGCTGCTGCTCCCGCTCTCTACGCCGGCGTCTCTCCCACCCTCGCCGTTGGCAGCCGCCGCATCGTTGTCTTCTGCCCCTTCGCCTTTCTGCCGATCATCGACCCACTGCCCGACATCCTCACAGCCCTTGGGCACCCGACACAGCGCCCGCTCGCTGGGAGGACATGTTCGCCAGAGCGTCTCCCTCAAGCCCTGGAACACCTCGCGCTCCGCATCCATAGCCCAGAGGACATCGAGGTGCTCGTACTCGGGTATCACCTTGCTGTACACCAGGCGCGCGTGCGGCTCGCGGCCCCGCTCGAACCGGCGCAGGAGCTTCTCCCCGTCCACCAGGTTGTCGCGGCCGCAGACCCATAGCGCCATCGGCGGGCTCTGCGAGTTGTACCACGCCGAGGATCCTTTCGGCCTGCGGTGGCGGGTTCGGTGCGTCGGCGAGCGCGGCTCGCTTATATGGACCTCGGGGGGCACGGCGGCCACGGGGTTCTGAGACTCGTCCTCATCCTCGCGCTCTTCGGCGCGCCATTCCTCCCTCGTAGCGAGGATACATTTCTGTGCAGCGGTATTAGCCAGGGCAACAAGAAGGCGGGTGCCACCACTGGCGACTGCTAAGGTTGACTCACATGCTTTGCGAAACACTCGCGACCTAGCCACCATCTCATCGATTCTGCACTGACGTAGACGGGCGCGAACTGGAAGAACCTGTCCCTGAGCCCGCGGTCCCATCTCAAGTCTGTCCAGTCGAACAGGAAAGAAAACACCTTGTAGCCCATCCAGCCGTAGAGCCTTGGCGGCAGAAGTCCATGCATGGTCATCATGATCGGTATAAAGGCGTGGATACCAAACATCACCCTGAACATTGCGGGGGTTATCACCCTCATGAATTTGAAATACATCTTCCCAATCAGCGGGCCAGCATACGCAGCTGGGGCCAGGGCGCAGAACACGGAGAGCTTCTCGCCAAGCTCCGGCCTCTGCTCCTTTGCCAGGGCCACAAATGTCTCGGTTGTGCCCTGGGAGTGGGCTATCAGACCGATCTTTGAGAACCCCGTCTCGAATTGCACACGCGAGGCCAGCGCGGGAAGGTCAAAGACGCCCATCTGCCTGATATTCCAGCACCACATGCGAGGGTCCGAGTACTCCAGCAGCACGTGCTTCGGCTTGAACCCGCACCGGTTGTTGCCGAGCCAGACATCATATCCGGACTTGCACAGCCAGAAGGCGAGCGACTGGTCGTCGTTGACACAGTACGCTCCGGCTGACTGGAGGAGGCCGTGTATAAGAAGCACTGGGTATTTCCGCGGCGCGTTGGGGTCTTTCAACGCCTTGCCCTGCCGCCTCCCCCCCGTGAAGAGTTCCGGGCCCCGGGGCTGACGCTCCTTGGGGTCAAGCCCCTCGTATTCGCGAGGGTCATAGACATGCCAGAGGTCAATTATGAATCCGTCCTCGGTTTGAACCCCGAATTCTTCAACGTCGAGGCCGACCCTCCGGGCGTAGTAGCCCACGTCACACTTTATTGGGTCTGGGCCGCCTTCTGCAGGAACATAACCGTCTTCGTTTAGCGTGTCGGTATCGGTAAGGCGTCGCTCCTCGGAGGTGCGGCGCGTCCACTTCCGTGCTTCCTCTTTCCTTGCGTCCCGTTGGCGAACTTCCTCTTCATAAAAAGGCCGGTCTTTGTCCGGGTTTCGAAACGTGAGCCTATACCAGATGCGCTTTGAGAATGGCGGAATACTCGTGAACAGAGAGCCCAGTACTATAACGCCTAGGAACGACAGGCTGAGGAAGAAGGAGGACACACGGAATGCCGAGCACTGGATGTCTCGTAGTATCGAAGACGGCCCGTAGAGGGGCAGCGGAGGGAACAGTGGGTTGGTGTGCGAGGGCGGCATGGCCCGTCTCAAGGAGCCATCAGACGTCTTTTGCAAAGACTTGCCGTTGGGCACAGGGGGTGGGGTGAAGGCCTTCTGGATCTCAGTGTGATTGTGGGAGCCGCGAGCCCCATGAGTCTGTTGGACAGTTCCATTCTCGTGTCCAGGGGCGACTGCGGGTTGCTCACGCTCCATTTCCTCCTTGAGAGTGTTCAGCTTGTGCGCCTCTTCTAGTGGGACCCCTGGCAGCCTATGTCCTTCAGCGGTGGCGATGACTGCGTCTCTGGGCGTGACGAAGACGGCCTGAGTAGCGACATTGTCCGAACCATCCTCCCCTGGGTTCTTGTGTGACAATTTCTGCGATTGCCTTGCGAACTCGACGGCAGACTGGACCAGTGGCAGCGAGCTCCGGCCGCCTGCGTCGCCACCTGTCATGGCTGTCGGTCGAGCTTGCTCTCCGGGTCAAGCAGGGCAGAGGGGATGAGGGTGATGGAAAGGCAGTACGAAGATGTCATGGGATGGATATAAAAAGACTATTATTATTTAGCCCATGAACCAGCGTCGGGCCGTCTGACGGGTTGTCCGAGGAGCGCAAAAAAGAAGGTTGAAGACGAACCCCCTGACCACCCCTAGAACAGAGAACTAGATGGGGACCACACACATTTCCCGCGGCAAGGGCGGCCTATCGCGGGTCGGCGAAGAAATTTTGAAGGATAAGAGAGGGCGCTGAAGTGGCACGAGGACGGCGCTCGAAATTCGAGCGCGTGACTGCGGTATGTGATGGCAGGTACGGAGTGAGAGAGAAACATTGTCCGCACTGCAGTGGTTGGTCCCATGTGAGAGGTTCAGGCCCCCTGCGTCATCATGCAGGGGGGGTCATTGAAATTTTGCAGGCGGGCTCGACTAGAAATGTCGCTAGTCATACCTGGATTTCAGGCATGTGAAGATCAAGCCACACTGGTGGCGGTGTAATGGTGGCAGGACTGTGAGTAAAGAAAAGTAGCATGAAAAGGTGCAGAATAGAACAGGACAGCCGCCACGACTGTTTGAGACATAAGAAAAGGAGAGTATGGGCAAGGATCCGTGGTGTCTGGTGTTGTGGTGATGTCAATGTCCTCTGGTGGCTGGCTGGCCATCCATATGCAGCCGGAGTAGTTGAGCCTAATGAGAGACCAAGTAGGTATTACTGCACGTGCATAGTAGAAAAGGAGCCCACGCAGATGATGAAGTAGATGTGATGTAGACATGGTCATGGGCCATGACCTTAATTTAATAGAGGTGTGTAATAAATAAAGTTGAGTCTTGCAACCCGAGGGACGCCCTGAGAGTTGGGTTGGGGTTGGGGTTGGGTTGGGTACCTGGAGTGACCGGCTGCCGGTTCTCGCAGCCCGCTTGCCGAGGTTCTCCACGAGAATCGGCAAGGGTCCACGGCCTCCCGTCAACCTCGCTCCGCGCCGAACAATTTGGCTCCGGCACTATATGTTGCACAACAACTTTGTCCAAGGCCATCTCTGCGCAGTCAGCTGTGCGTCTACCGAAATCCAACGCGCCGTCTCGGATGCTGCCCCGATCCCTGCCCTCGTTGCCCGAGCAAGATCATGAGCTCCCGTTGAGCAAGCTCCATAGCTGTGCGCTGCGGGGCCGACATCCATCGCCATCCTCCCCTGGGTGAGGGCTCCCCTCTCTGTCTCTCCTCTCTCGTAGTACCCGGCGACCATGTCTTCGCTGCCCCCCGTCGACCTGTCCCATCCCCATCGGAAGCGCAAGAGGAGGCGGAGGGACGACAAGCCTCCCATTGCCGCTCGGCTTGTACTCGACGACCATGTCAAGGGCGACATTGGGATCCTCTCCGAGGACTTATTCGCCGACCTGCTTCCGCACTTGAACTACGGTAGCCCCTCCGCCCTCCTGACTCCATTCTGGTTTGTTGCTCCCACTAACATGGATTCCTCCCGCTCAAGACACCGGATATGACCAGGACGGCGTCCTCGTTCCCGATGTGCTCCACGTTGCGCTGGCCCCGTGGGCACCCAATGCCTCTGCCGAGTCCTCAAACTGGACAATAGTTCCCGTCACGCGGTCTTCGGCCCTCGCGCACTCGACCCTCCAATTCTCCCCATCCTCCCTGGCCCTCCAGAGCTTTGCAACCATCCTCCAACAAGTTGCGCCGTCCAAGCTGTCCAGCCACAGCCGCAGCGGCATTGAGATATTGGTCCTGGACGTGGTGGCTTTGTCGCTGGATACCGTCTTCGTGAGCCTCGAGGGCGAGCTCGCGAAAAGACTAGAGGAAGGGGAGGGCACCTTCTTCCGGGACCACCCAGATGTCACCCCCGCCCAACTCAAGGGCAAGGGCAAGGGGACCGCAGCCGAGTCATCTCCGGATGATCGCTTAAAGGATGCCGTACGCGTTGCTCTTGGTACACTCAAGGTCGTTCATGCCGGAGACCTGTTCCCGCTGCCACTGCCACCCCACTCCATAACCCATGTGCCGCCCAATCCGGGCAAGGTCACACTCTGCGAACCTGTTGCTCAAGGCATTCTGTCTCCGTCGACCAAGATCATCGTGTCCAGGGGCCGAATCCACTCCAAAGACAGCCGTGCCCCTTCCGCCATGTCTTCGTCTCAGAAGCTTAACGGAATTGCCGAGGATAATGACGACACAGCGAATGACCAGTTCTACTCTGCAGCGGAGGAGCGATACAGGACGGAAACTGACGCTCACACCGAAGAGTCAGATGTCATTACTGAGACGGAGGAGTTAGAACTTTCCTTGGACGAAGCCGATGACCTATCAGACGACTCGATGGATGATATGATATCCTTGCAGGCCCCAGCTTTACCCGCAACAGCTGCCAGCGGTATGTCCACAATCGCTGCGGGTACGCCAATGACTCTAGGCCGTGGGCGAAAGACCAACGGTATTAGCACACCTGGTTCAGTCTTCTCGACTTTTACTGCTACTACATCCAGACTGGATCGACCCCGTGGGCGACTTTTTAAAGCACAAGGCCTCATGAAGCCAATTCCCCCAGAGCTTCTGCATCCAAAGGTTGTACCCGCGGATGACGAGGAGGCGCGTGTGTATGTCGACATCGGCAATCTGACAAGAATTGGCTGTTTCTCTGGCGACTGGGTAAGACTGGAACCTGCGCAGGAACCACCTGCGAACGGATTTGGGCAGTTTGGCCTCGGAAGCTTTGGTGACATAGGCCAGGACGAGCCAGATTGGCGGCCTGTCAGGGTCTTTGGACTGCCAGAAGGGTACTCGCAGCGATCCGTGACGAGAATTGTGAACTCAAAAAATGAGGGCAGGCGACCTTCCTTCTTTGAGTCGCAATTACAGAAGCCGTCAAGCCCCGCGGTCTACGTGTCACCAGTATTGTTGGCAAATCTTGATGGCCCAGCCTATCTGCGCATAGCCCCATTGAAAAGAGGCTCCCCCGTATTAGCGAAGAACCCCTTATCAAAGCTGACCGGCTCCTCGCAACCACCTTATGCTCGCGAGGTCACTCTGCGGCATGTGCGAACCCCCAAATCCGTGGAAAGAGACGTACAAGCAGCTGTCATGGCCGGCATCAAGCGCTATTTCGAAAAAAAATCAAGGATAGTCAAAAATGGAGATTTGATAGCATTCCCCATCGACACACAGCTCGGAAGGACACTACAAGAGTCTGGCACGGACAACCTCGCTGTGGATGATATCTTGTCTTTGGCAGCCTCGAGTCTGACAACTCAGAATCGGCCTCTCAACTATGACGAGGTAGTCTGGTTCAAGGTCACTCATATCGTCCCTATGAAAAGGGAAGGCCCTGAGGAAGAGCCAGACGAGGATACATGGGGCTCCGTCGCGTGCATCGATATATCAATGACCCTTTTGCGACAAACAGGATCAGTGACCAGTCGCATACCGGGTGTCATGGACAGTACTTGGAGGTATTACCTTGGCTTAAGAAAGCCGCCAGATCGAGCTCTCCAGTCCTCACCCACGGCAATCATGGAGCCAGAGCGGCCCCAGGTTCCGCCTCTGCGGACCCGCTTGCGTGAACTACTAACAGCAGCGACCAGTCACAGGGCGGTACAACTCAAAATGCCTCCGTTGGCGATCCTGCTGGTGTCCACCCAAAGGAATATTGGGAAAGCCACCGTTGCAGGCGACGCATGCCTGGATATTGGCCTCCACACCTTTGTGCTTGATGCGTATGACATTGTCAACGATGCCGGCTCGGGAGGCAGCGATGTCAAGACGGAAGGCTTCTTGAAGAGTCGAGCCGAGCGGGCCATGAGCTGTGGCCCAGAATGCTGTGCTCTACTGATCAGGCATATCGAAGCTCTCACCGCAGACAGGATGGTCTCATCGATAAAGGAGATCTTGGCCGATGCCAGGATAGTAATCGCCACCACAACCGAAGTGGATAAAGTACCCGATGGAGTGAGAGGACTCTTCACCCACGAGCTTGAAATGAGGGCCCCCGACGAAGGCGAGCGAGAAGTAATACTGAGGAACGTCGTCGATGACCGAGGTATTCCTATTGGTCCTGATGTCGACTTGAGCAGTGTGGCACTCAAAACTGCCGCTCTAGTCGCGGGTGACCTCGTTGATGTTGTCGAACGAGCCCTGGTCGCTCAGCGGTCACGTCTCGAGAAGCTCGCATCGCAAGCGACGGGCACGAGCCCAAAACTCACCGTCCGCGATATACAAGTCGCCGGCGGTGCTTCTTCACGCGGCCTGACACCGGCCGATTTTGACGTCGCTGTGGAGGCTGCGCGCAAGAATTTCGCAGATGCTATTGGGGCACCCAAGATCCCCAACGTGACTTGGGATGATGTCGGTGGTCTAGAAAACGTCAAGGATACCGTTTCAGAGACTATACAACTTCCTCTTGAACGGCCTGAACTCTTTGCTAAGGGCATGAAGAAGCGCAGTGGCATTCTGTTCTATGGGCCTCCAGGCACTGGCAAGACGCTGCTTGCGAAGGCCATTGCAACAGAGTACAGTCTGAACTTCTTCAGTGTGAAGGGTCCCGAGCTGCTAAATATGTACATTGGTGAGTCGGAGGCCAACGTGCGGCGGGTCTTCCAGAGAGCAAGGGATGCCCGGCCGTGTGTGGTGTTCTTCGATGAGCTGGACTCCGTCGCGCCCAAGAGAGGCAACCAAGGAGATAGCGGCGGTGTCATGGACCGAATTGTGAGTCAGCTCCTAGCTGAACTGGATGGCATGTCAAGCGGCGAGGACAGTGCTGGAGGGGTGTTTGTCATCGGTGCCACCAACCGGCCGGACCTCTTAGACTCGGCGCTGCTGCGCCCCGGGAGGTTCGACAAGATGCTTTACCTGGGAGTGTCCGACACTCATGAGAAGCAGCTGAGGATCCTGGAGGCACTGACCCGGAAGTAAGTGAACCGCAGTACTTAGAGAATCTGGACATGAAGACTGACCACTCATCCGCAGATTTACCCTCCACCCGACAGTCACCCTGCGCGCCGTCGCCGAGAAGCTCCCGTTTACCTACACAGGTGCAGACTTCTACGCGCTGTGCAGTGACGCCATGCTCAAGGCCGTGACGAGGCAGGCCGCCAAGGTGGACGCCAAGATCAAAGTTCTCAACACGGAGGCCGAGGTCGAGGGCAAGAAGCAGACCATCTCGACGGCCAACTTCTTCGACCACTACGCCACGCCGCAGGACGTTGCCGTGATGGTGACCGAGGAGGACTTCATGGACGCGCACAGGGAGCTCATCCCCAGCGTGAGCGCGGGAGAGCTGTCACACTACGAGCGGGTCAGGGCCACCTTCGAGGGCGGGCGTGAGTCCAACGGTGGCGGGGCGGTGAGCGCGGACGCTGAGAAGCAGAGGCCCGCGCCGCTCAGCCTTGGGCAGAGGACGGTGTCGACGGCGTCGCCGCGGAGCGCGAGGGGTAAGGGCAAGTCGGTGGCTACCAGCAAAGGGAAGGGGAAAGCCGTCGCCCAGGGGAGCGATGGCGAGGATGCCGAGTACGAGGATGACTACGGGGTAGGGGCTCAGGAGGACGACGAAGGGAGTGAGGCGAACGGGGCCAGTGGCAGGAGAAAGGGGAAAGGAAAAGCCGTTGCTGGGTTTCAGGATGGCACGGCGAGCGATGACGAGGGACTGTATGACTGAGTGTGATGCTTCGGTCCGGCCTTGGGGGCTGTTTCACCGGGAAAGTAAATAGGCGAATTACGGCCATGTTTATATACGTCAGAGAACCCAGGCATCTCTGAGCACGACAAAGTCTTTACTGCGATATACATGTTGCCTAGTACGACTTTTTGTTTGGGTGGATATCTAGTCCGGGCTGGTCCGAAGACGGCCACTTGAGATTGCTGTCTTGTACAGAGCTGCTGATGGACAGCTTAGTTGCTATACTGACCGAACCAGTCGCAGGCGCTCTCAGAGAGGCATGAAGCGGGCTCAGCTCATAGTAAGAGCAGCTCACAGGAACAGCGCCATCGGCGTGAGGCAGCTTTCATCAAGCTGACATCAACGGAGAAATCCGAGCAGGCTAATTGTTGACACCAAAATATAGATCATCAGTCCCAGGCAGATAGATGCACCTAATCTCCGGAAACCCGGAGCTCATATAGGAACTTGCCACAGTGCCAATACTCCTTGCTACTAACCATCAACACCAGCCGGACACAGCTGTACTGTACTGGTAGGATCGCGCTGCGCTCCGACAAGCCGACTGACCCGCAATGATCATCATGCCTTGGCCCCCTCGGCCTCCTCCGGCTCAGGCTCCTCCTTGATGGCCTCCTGGTCCTCCACCTTCCGGATCTCCTCCGGGCTCGCGCTCTCCACCCTGGCGCCCGCGAACGTCTCCCCCGCCGGCTCCTTCCACGTCGCCGTCGTGGGGCTCTGCACGGTCTGCAACGCCGCGCCGATGCTCGTGTCCGCGCCGCTGTTCTTCCACGCCCCGGTGGTGGGCGACTGCAGACCCGCCGCCGTGGACGCGGATGACCCGACGGACAGCTGGGACATGGCCTCTGTCGGGGGATCGGCCGGGCCGTCGGTCGCCGCGCTGGGAGACGCGGCGGCGGCCTTGTCTTCTTCCTTGCCCGCCCCCGCGTCCGCCTTCTTGCCGTGGACCTTCTCCCTCAGCGCCTCCAGCTTGGCCTTCTTGGCCTTTTGCGCCCTCTCCTCGGCCTTCTGGGCCGCCTCCTCCGCGACGCTCTTTGTGGCCGCCACCACCTTGTTCTTATTGTTGCTGCTGCTGCTGGAAGAGTCCTTGACGGCCTGGGCGATCTTGTTGGCGTTCTGCTCGGCGGGGCTCTTGACCCTCTCTGGGGGCGGCGGGGGGTTCAGCATGGCGGGCGGGTACGGCGTCTTGTCGGCGGGCTGCTTGTACTTGGGCACGGGGGCGACGGAGCCCTTCTTGGGCTGGGTGAACTCATCGTAGTAGATCTTGACGTGCTGCTTGAGCTCGCCGTACTCGTTCCACTCCTCGATCTCGACAATGTCCTGCGTCGGAGAAAGCCAGGTGTCAACAACTAGCCCATCCCTACCGAGATGATCCAGTGGAGGAAGAGGGGGTAAGAGAATGGAGAGGCTCACGCCAAGAACGATGCCCGTCTGCACGAGGCCGGGAAGCCTGCGCGGCCTGCCGTCCGCGGCCTTGCCTGCGCGGCGGCCCCACAGCATGCGCGCCTTCTCATCGGTGGCGACGTCGATGGCCTTGAAAGGCACGCGGTTGGCGCGCAGGATGGTCTCGAGGCGCGAGGTGGCCGTGATGATGTGCCTGTTCCCCGCGGTAAGGGAGGTGTAGATGTACAGGGCCGGGTCGGTGCTGTAGTTCTTCGCGCCCGCCTTCCTGACCGTCTTCTTGACCGGGGCCGGGACTGGAGCCGAGGCATCGGCTGACGACTCGGCGGGCGTCTCGGCGGGCGTTGCTGAGCTCTGGGCTGGTTCCACGGCTGGGGCTGCTGGGGCTGCTGGGGCGGGTGTTGAGTCTGGGACAGCAGAGCTGCTGCTGCTAGCTGTCGCTGCTGCTGCTTCCTCTGACGCCATGACGTGTGGGCCGGGACTTCCTGTGGGCTGTTGTGGAGGCAGGCGGATAGTCGTGAGATGGACCTGGGGTGTCAATAGTTGTCGCTGGAGACGTGACACGTTGTTGGTGTTTCTCTTTGTATGGTCAATGTGTGGAATGAGGGGGGCAAAGGCAGATGAGCCAGGGTGGGATGAGACGGAGGTACGCGGAGGGGCCACTTCAATAGAAAGACTGAGCTCTGGGCTTAGGGAGATCAGAGGTGGCCGGCCTCAGCGCATGAGGCGGTGGATCCTGCGTTTCACCAATGGGCCCGGCCAGCGGTGTTGACCACTGGCCGAAAGAAAGATACAATCTGCAATCTCCTCTGCTCTCCTCCCCGCCCAGCGCAGTCCTAACATCGAGCTACAAGTTGTTGTTGTTGCTGTTGCAGAGACGCGAAGTCCTCCTCATCGCATGAATGCTCCCTTCTGCTGTCCTACCATTGATTACCTTATCGATACTATGACGTACGCAGGGGTCCAAATTGTCAACCTCGGCACGCTCAAGGCAAATACCAACCTGCACTCGTGCCTTGTACGCTTGTGTATGCAATTGTGTGCCGCCAAGAAGACTACGTAATATTCAAGTGCGTATTCTTCGTATGGCCTTGCGACCCGGTGTGCCCGGCGTGTGGTCCTCCATGAGACATTTTGAGTGCGCCTGCATCAAAGCAGGCCACCATGTACCATGTGTGGAGTTAAGTGCATCGGGGCAGTCCAGCACAAAGCCTAGGTGCTACGGGTGCTGCAATCATCCGTTCAGAGGTACTGGCTGCGAGCGAGAAGTCTCCTGTCGTATTGTTGAGTTGTGTCAAAATGAATACGCCAACAAGACATACTGTCCCAGAATGGCGATGGTGCGCCTCTTAAAGGCTGCGCTCGAAACGTATCCCCTCATGGGACATGGTATGCTGCTTTGCAAGCTTGAGTATATAAGCGCACATGTCCTTAGATATCGAGTTGCGTCTCTGCCCTGCTGGCATTGCTCTGCAATACCTGGGAATATTGAGATCATCTTTCGGATCCAACATGTGTCTAGTAATTCCTCCCAAAAAGGGTCCCAAGACCCAAAAAAGTGCCAGGTCGAAGGACATCCCACAGGCCAAGCCTGTCGCCGTCCCTACCCTCCCCAGGTACAGCCAAATCCCTCAATCCAAGACGTGCAATTCTCCAGCTGGACTCCCAGTGTGTCGAGCAGAAAGTTTTCTCGAGTATGTCGAGGAGAAATATCCAGGAGACAGCAATACCTGGGCACAGTACAGCCACAGCCTCAGTCTGCGCCACTTGGACGAGCGCGTCCACACGCAGTTTGATGAGGCCAAATCCGCAACAGAGAATGTCGGCAAAGGAGTCAGGGAAATCCAAGAGCGCCTAGACCAGATCGGAGAGACTCTCAAGGGAACGGATGAGGCTGCCAAAGCGGCAAAGGATTTTGGGGAGGAGACGAAGAAGAGACGGGCTGAGAAGGCCGACGGGCAGAGGAAGATGAAAGAGGAGGCGGAAAAGAGAGAGATTGAGAGCCTGAAGGGGCAGCTGGCGAAGCAGGGGAGGGAGTACGAGGAGCTGAAGACCAAACAGCCCCAAAAGAAGGGCCTCGACGAGGCGGATGTTCGAAAGCTGATGGACGAGCGAGATAAGCAGCAGGAGTTGGATAGGTTGAGAAATCTCCAGGAACGGCCTGCGTCCAAGCATGACAAGGACTGTCTGAGGAAGGCCGACCTTTCCAAGATCCTTGATCGACGAGACCACGAGCAGGACTATGCCAGACTTCAGGCGCTCGAGAGCCAAAGAGCAAAGGACGAAAAGCAGGTGAGTAGTCAAAACTTCCCAATTGCATGGCCTTTAATACTCTAACCCACCAGCCAACGGCCAGTGTCAACTGACTTCCCTGTTGCAGGACGAGGCGAAGGCGCAGGAAATCCGATTCCAAGAGATCTTGAGAGAGAACGACCGAGAAAAGGAATTTAAGACGCTCAAGGCTTTCGAGGCGGATACCCGAGGATACGTAAACGATAGCCATCCAGGCCTAGGCAACACGGCAACAGTAAGCCTTGCAGACGTTGGAAGATTAGTCGAGGACATACTGCGGAGGCATGACCTGGCGCTGCGCTTTGCACAGGGCCACGACAATCTGGGGGCCGGACAGACACACGAGACACGTCCTGCGCCTGAACCCGACCACGCAGCGGAGACCCAGCGCACGATCAACCAGATCCTGGGCCTGCTCCTGCAGCACCGGCATGTGGACAAAGTGACAGAGCTGTTGCAGCGCCTTCTGTACAAGACAGAATATGACAGCCGTAGCGACCGCCACTGGATCCTGACCGAGGTCCTCGGGTATGTAGAGGAGTACCTCCTGCCTCAGCAGCGTTACGCTGAGTTCGCGCGGCCTGGGTCCTATCACCAGCATAACCTCGGCGATACGCACTGCAGATGTGGTTGTGAAGACTCGGGAGCGTACGTTCACGCCCACAACATCGACACCTCGCCTCGTTATCCAGATCACCAGCCCGGTCTCAGCCACCCGTCAGGCCGCCCGCAACATATGCACCGTCGACCTCGAGTCGCCAGACCAACCACTCGCCCTTGGGAGCAGGAGACACAGTACTGGCACGGGAGTCCACATTTATGAGGTTTGGTCTGCGGCTGGCCCCGGACTACTTCGGCAGGACTGCTTGCCCCGCGGCTTGTCACGAGTCTTGGGCAAGGGGTCAGATAGCCGAGCCGATGTGGGAAATGGTCTGCTGTAGTGCGTCGGCGAAATGTGCTGCGGTGCTTGTCCGGAAGGCTGGACTTATTATGCCTGGGGAGGGGCCGGAATGTGTTAGAACTGACCGCTGTTTGAGAGGGACCCTTTTGGGCAAAGCATCCGACGTCGTCCTTGCATATAAGACAGGTCCTAGGCCGAGGTCGGAAATTCAGTATTTTTTTGTACGTAGCGTGGAATAGGAGTCGGTGGGGTTGATCCCAAGACCGAGGGAAATTGGGATGGGGATTTTGGCGCGCAGACACCACGCGCAGAGCTTCGAGACCCTCGCACGATGCTCGAGCTCGGGGAAAAGCTTAAACGCATGTGTCAAGCTTTATCGGAGGTGTTGGGGAGTGGCGTCGTCTCTATGTATCAGTGAGCGTCGGACGAGACACGCCTGGTGTGACATTGCCTTGGACGATAGACACGTCTTGTGCGACGGTGTGCTGAGGACAATACGAAGGAGAAGCCATGCAGCTTGGCCGGCTGGCTGTCCCGCGCTTGATGCTTCTTCTGCCTATGTTTCAATCCAGCCATTGTCGTGCCATCATCGTTGGTCTCAGTTGCTATCGTGTATAGTGGATTGAATATGCGTCCTGTCATGCGCAAGGTTGATGACGGTCTGCCGAGTCGGAGTGTCAAGGGGTGACTAAGGCTTGCCAAATCAACGACTTGTTCTTCATGATGCAGGCAGACAGGCACGCAGACAGACAGATATGACAGGCTCTGGAGTCCCCAGGCGCATGAGTTCAAACTCTCATCGGCAGCGGAAGCAGACGTGCAGGTGGGCGATCAGTGGCCGTCGGTGAGGATCCGCCATTTCAATAATATGGCGCATTGCTCGAGTCAATGTCGGCGTCTTTGGGGTCTGCTGTGAGCTCTGGCCCTGGTCCTGGCATCCGACCCTTGTCGTCTGTACCATCAAGATCCAGGCCTGCCTGTCGATCTGTATATCGACGGCCAATGGTCGTGGTTTGTTCCTGGAAAAGACGGGGCTGCGCCGCATGGGCAACCCCAGGACCCCATCCGAAGTGCACATGTGCCACGGTGCCCTCCTCCCCAATAAGGTAGTGGATCCCCAGATGCAGTGCTGGAATTGGCCAGAACACGTCAGGTCCCACCTTGCTGGCAACGTCAACCCGCTCGGCTGAAATTGCCACGCTTCCTCCTGCGATGGGCGGGCTCACCAGCTCACCTCGGTGGTGTTGCCGTCCAGGCAATCAGGCAGTTCAGGCTGCCAGGCAATCCACATCAACAGACAAGAGGGGGAAAGGAGGCGCACCGCGCCAGCCCTCCCCCGTCCCTGCCCACCCACATGGCCCCTGCTGATGCCCCCATTCCGCTGTTCCATTCCACGCAGCCCCAACATCATTATCAACCTCGTCGCCTTCCCTGCCTCTGCCGCACGTCCTCTCTCTTTCTTCCCCAGCAAGCACCCCTCACATCAAATACACACCTACTTGCCCAGCTCGCCTCGCGCAGCATTCCATTCGCTATAACTCACGGCTCGACGGACGCTTCAGGCACTCGCTCATTTGACTCGGTCGCAAAAAGTCTCTGCATAACGAGAAGCCAAAACAACATCACATTACCACCCTCCCAAAAAATTCGCAATCCACATCCTCTCAAGATGCAGATCTCAAAGATCCTCCTTGCCGTCCTGGCCGCCGGTGCCTCCGTCGTCTCCGCCCAGGACTCGACCACCGTCCTCACCACAAGCCTGACCAAGTCTGTCACCCTCACAAAGGTCGCCGCCACCACCAGCAGCGCCCCCGTTGTCTCATCGGCCGCCAGCAACACCACCTCTGAGTCCGTCGCCGTCCCGACCACGTCCACCTTCTTCCCGCTGGGCAACTCGACCAACCCGTACCCCTCGGGCACCGGCGCCATGCACACCTCCACCAGGGCCTCCGCCACCGCCACCACCGATTCGTCGCGCGAGACCGCCAGCGCCACCGGCTCGGCCGCCGCGAGCTCCTCCAGCTCCGCCGGCGCCGCCGGCGCACAGGCCCTGCAGGGAGGTCTGCTCCTGGGTGCCCTGGGAGCCGTGGCCATGCTCGTCTAGGGCAGTCACCGGTCGGAGGGTTATGGTCCGGTCAGGGACCACGTTGGGGGGCATGCTAGCTAGCTAGTCGGCCGAATTCAGCTCAGGAATCGATTTTAATACCTTCACTTCAGCCTTCACGTCAGCCATGGGGTCAATGATAAAGCGTCTTTTTAAATTCTCAAGGGGACGGGCCAATTGGGTGTTTATCTCGGTCGGATGGAGATGAGAGGGAACGACAGGACTTTGTGATACCACGATGCATCTTTTTCTTTGCGTTTTTTCTTGTTCCTATTTTACTTGTTCCTACATATCTATCCTTCGTTGGATTCATCGCCAGCTGGCCTACTACCTGGCATGATCCTGCCTCTTTTGCGTCGTAACCTGGACTATTACTCGCCATTAGAACGCTGAAAAAGAGAAAAGTTTTTGGTCCTGAGTACCTGATCACATGAAACGGGAGAACCGGAGAGGGAGATGGATATGTGACGAGGGCGACTAGTTCATGGGTTTCGAGTTGCGTATAGATCCTCACAGCGGGATTGGACATAGGGTACTCGACACGAAATTAGTAATCTGCTATTGATGTCGTCTAGACCTGCCCAGCCCGGCAACTCAAGTTGGAACAACTCCTCGCGCGTGTCGAAGGTATATTCCGTGCCTAGTGGAATTTCACTATCCCCCTTTGCATGGAACATGTCCTGCAGTTGGTCCTCCTTGCCCTCTACCGAATCTCGCCAGGGAATCTGGCATATCTGCTACGCCTCAGGGTGCTCGGTTGCGTCGTAGGCCGGCGGGTCAGAAGGGCGAGCAGGGACCTCCTTGATCCATTCGCCAATTACTGTGGGCTCGATGCGACAACGTCGCCTCGGTGGAAGGCAGAACGTTATGTACAATTGTGCTGTGACGGTATACAAGTCTGATCGCTCATGCTGCCTTCAAATGCGACGGCACCCCCTTCTTGACATTACTTTTCTGCTCTGCTCTCTTGACACATTACTGTTGGCACTTGCCTACCATCCCTTGATATCTATCTATACGACTCTTTGACTGGGCCAGAGGCACGGTGTGCTGTCATTCACGCGCCCACTCTCGAATATCAAACGCGAACAGTCCAATGCTTGAAGCCAACTTGAAGCCACATGGCAAGACGAGTAAGTGCCAATGGCTCCTTCTCTCGATTCTGGACCCAAATGGAAGTCGCCGACACCTGCCCAATGCCGTCCCATTTCAAAACTCTGCGCTGGGGACAAAGGCAAGCAGGAAACTTCTCCCCCCCCCCCGACACACACACACAACCAAAAAAAAAAAAAAACAATTACCCATTACATGTACCCAACCTTCCATTGTGGACTCCTGCATCAACTTTCAGCAGCCCTTTATTCCTTAACCCATCTGGCCAGGACGTTCGAGTGGCTAATCTCTTCGTGGAAGCACCCCTAGCAGAGACGCCTTGCTCCCGTCCTCGAGAGCCCATGCGCGGGATAACTCTCTTTCCTCATCCTGTCTGTCAGACAGCAGATCCCATGTGCAAGCTAAGCGGCCACGCGTCTTGCCTGCCAACGTACCCCGTCGGTCGGTTCGGCGGTCGATCGGGATGTTATTATATCTGTCCTGCGGCCTCGGTAGTCCGGCACGGTTCGACTCCAACAGATCCGTTGATCACACTCCTCCTTCCCCTAGAGAGCTGGCGGGTGCGGGCACTTATTCGCTTTGCACAGGTCGCACAGGTCTACACCGGACGTTGTCCTGTAGGGACAACCCAGGGAATGGTGGTCACACCACTTGTCGCTCATGGTGTGGCTGTTAAGTCGTCTCCGGGATGAAATCTTTCCTGCGGCGGGACGCGTGCCTGGCTAAGTTTATCAGTCATGAAATGCTTGCACTTTATGGGAAGATAATCTACTGACTGCTAAAGTCGGAGAGCAATCGTGACACAGCAAAAACCTGGCAGTGCTAGCCTTTGAGTAACGAAGCGAAGCCTCTGGGGGGGGGGTTGAGCGTTGCGTTCTGATCTATCGAGGGCACAAGGCTCCTCGACCTGGAAAATGCCCTCACATATATCAAGGATCCAGACCCCTGTCGTCGACTGAGCTTGGGCCCTTCATGCCATCCGACATGTTGTACCTGGCAGTGTGGGTGTCACTGATGGCGCAGGTGACCAGTGTCAGGACGGCAAATTTCCACATCCTGCAGACCACGGTGCGACATGGGACAGCCTGAAACGCTCGCATCCACGGCTCCTCGCCCCAATAACTCAGTACATGAATTGCAATCTCGAGGGGCGCGCGCTGCCCATGGCGTAAGGCGAGAAGCCTCGCGCTGCTCCGCGAGGAACAAAGACAGGCCGGCGGGCATGTCTCCTTGCCAGGGCGACCTTTTGGCGCGGCAGCGACGTATCAGAGCAGCCCTAACATCTGCACACCCATCTCGGGTGTATGGCCAGATAATCTGGGTTCACAGCTGCTGCCTTCGCGTGTTGGCTGACACATCAGAAAATGCATATCCAAGACATGAACCCCCCAGGTGGCTGTAGGCCGAGGAACCTCGACGAGGCCATCCATGCTCGGGAAATCTTGCCTCTGCTCAACGCGCGTACAACTAACGCAGGATCGCTAATGGCACCGACAGTGGTCCTTTCTTTCTTTCTTTTTTTTTTTTTGGTTTTTGCTTTTGCGTTTTGGACCCAGGGTTGCCCGGTGTCGGGGTCCTAGCTAAACATTCCCTCATTTGGATCGACTAGCATGGCAGATCGGCAGGCGGGTCCAATGGTCCTGCCGTGCCGTCAGTACGGTATGGGACTTGTCCACAACAAGCGTCGTTAATCAGATCCTACTGTGGCATCGAGATGAATAGCGGTGAACCTTGTGCCAACTAAGGTTTGAAGGCATAGGGCGACTACCCGATTTGGCGGGCCCCCTTTCGCCTTCTGCATATCTATTGTTTTGTTATGCATGAGGGCAGGGAACGGACGCAACTACAGTATATTGGAGGTCCTGGTGGCCATAGCTGAGCCGACCGGTGAGAGACAGTGCGTGTATTGCGCGCGTTCACGAGGACGGGCAGTGCCAACCGACGGGCCCAAAGCTCCGCCGTCCCTCGGCTGCTGTCCCATGTCGCAACGGCCGTAACGGCGATGCTCATCACCGTGCCGCTACAGGATTTCGGGACGAGGGATCCCCGGGTGGTCCCATTTCCCTCATCCATCTGTGAGATAGGGCAGGCTAATATGATGCGGTTCACCCAGAGCTTTCGGGCCGTTCCTCTGCGCCACTAGCCCAGGACACTGACCGCTCGGGCGGATCAACGCGCACGGCGATGACACCTCGTCGTACTCAGGCCAATCCCTGTGGTTGCGGCTCACACTCTGGACGCGGCCGGGGGTGTTGGGCAGAGACATGTTCGGGTTACACGGGCACGAGCCGTCAGCACTCGGGACTCGATAGACGGAGGAAAGAGGTTCATGTTTCAACACATGGAGGGCTGCTTTCTTTTTGTCCCGGTTCCACGGTACAGGGAAACCCACGGCGGTGGAGAGGAATGGGTGGCATGTCGGTGCCACGCTACAGCACCCCCGTGCGAGCGTGTGCTGCGGCGGGGCAGCCTGGGGCGAGGGAGGGACGTTGTGGATATCGTTCGTACAACACAATGCACAAAGCACGTGGACAGCTAATGACGTGCAGGCGGGCGCTTCAGAGACATGTCGTCTCCGGCCGCTTCCTGGGCCAGTCTAGTGTGGCCCACCAGGTGGCCTGCTTTTGGGTTGATGGCGTCGACCTGGTTACACTGCGGGCCGTCGATAACGTGGGTGCTAGCGAGCTACGGACATGTTCTTGTGAGCAGGAGGCGGCGCACCCACGTCGCCTGCGGTGCTAGTACAAGGAGCCCGGAGGGACCGTTCCAAACAAAACAGACCAACAAGCTGGGTCGCTGATGCACCACTGGAAGCTCTGCCTCTCCCTCTCTGGGTTCCCGGAAAGTGAGGGGTTGTGACGTGGGGCCCGAGCCGATGAGGCGGAGTACAAAGGCACGAGGAGAGAGAGGACTGGCTCGAATAAATAGCGTAGATAAAAAGACGTGGTGTGTTACAAGGGGTACTGCGTATCGAGATGCAACACGAACAAGATAAAAACCCAGGTGGTCGACAGGATGGGCGTGGAGCTGCAGCAGATGGGAAACAATGAAGGAGCGCGTTTGTGTTGAGGCTAAGGTACAAACAGATACACTCGGAATATATGAAACAAAAGTGCTGACGAACCACTAATTGCCTCAAGTATACTTACTATGCAGACAGCCGCCCAGTAGGCAAGGCGCTGACGCTGCATGCATTCATGCAAGCCGCACAGTGGATTTTGCAGGGTGACGAATTGGCCCCCTCTCCCTCCTCCCGGGTCAGGGTTTCATCCCATTGCCTGCTGACATCACCGCAGCCCACGGCACCATCCTCCAGATTCCATCCACCCTCTCCTGCCCAATAGCCAATCCACCATGACGACCGCAGCAGGCGACCAGGCCTGTCAGCTGGGAGGCCCGAGGCGGGGAGGCCCGAGTTGGATCCGGAGGCCGCACACTCGGGCTGCCACTGCTGTCAAAGGATCCAAGGGTGGCCTGTGTCTTGGTCCTGGAATGGGCGCTCCTTGAAGGGGGCGTCGCATCGCATTCATTCACTCATCATGTCGCAATCTCGGCTCAGTCACACACTGGATGACCGGCCTGGCGTGACTTGACGGACCTCACCTCAGTTATAACCCAACCCAAATCGCTGATCGCTCCCCAGACCACATCGTACTTGGTCCCTTTCTTTGTTTCCCCCGCCACCTTTCGCGTACACTCCTCGGCACCCAAAACCGCAAATTACACCACCCACATTTGTCAACCAACATATACGACTACAGCAATAAGAGGGAATATCATGTCTTCTAATCAGTACTACAGCGGTGATAGCCACCAGCAACAGCAGTACGGCGGCAACCAGGGCTACGGACAGCCGCCTCAGCAGGTATGCGACACACCCATTCCCGCATTATACAGGTGCAAGCGTCACAGAAAACACACTACAGATCCCCTCCGGGCTGACAACTCTCCGACTCCCAGGGATACGGCGCCCCTCCTTCCCACTCCCCCTACAACCAGGGCAGATACAATCCCCCACCTCAGCAGAGCTACAGCCAGTACGGACATCAACAGAACCCCGGCGCCCCTTACCAGCAACACGACCAGGCCTACGCCGGCCACCAGCAGCAGCAGCAGTACTACTCACCGCCACAGCAGAACCAGTATGCACCCCAGCAGGGCGCCTACCCACAGCAGCAGCAGCAGCACGGCCACCCGCCCCAGGGCGCCCCCTACGGGCAGCACGGGGGCCAGCCGGGCCAGCCGGGCCAGCAGGGGCACATTGAATGACAGGTGGTGGTGCTGGGGCTTGCTCTTTCTCTTGTCTGTGTGTCTGTCTGTCCTGGCTGGGACCCGGATGGGATTTCCGAAAAGTCTGCGTGTATGCACATATACTGTTGTGTATGTGCACAAGTCTTCGGTGGCAATGGATGTTGGCTGGCTGGCTGGGCTGGCTGGTGGTCAGCTGTCGCGGCAGGGGGTGCTTGGTAGGGTTCCAAGTACATTGTCCGCCCCACGGCGTTTGGTCCGCTCAAATTGACCGCTTTCGACGTTTATAATCATGCTTTCATGTTTTCGGTACAACCGGGTGACATGACAGTGTGCATCTCACTGTGAATGCAGCCTTGACTGCAGGCTGGCAGTACGCATTCGGGTATACCTGTGCCTCTGCTCAGCCAACCCATAAAGTCCTAATCATAGCAGTCGCTCAGGCGGGGAAACTTCTATTCAGGCTTGCAATGCACTCCGGGACGAGATCCGCCGGGAATTTGGCTTCTCAGCCCAGCGGCCCCTTTGTCGACTCCATTAAAGCCTATAAGCCCGCCGCCCGCGAATGCGTTACCGGTACTGCCCGGCGTTGCGCATCAGATGTTAGTCGTGTCACGCAACGGATAACGCCCAAAGCAGTATGACCGAGCACGAGTTGTTTCTATGGATATTAAAGAGCGCCCACGGAGTAATGGATCCAGGGGCTGAAGCCGTAGTGATCTGGCTCGGATAAATCTAGGGTGTGGAAAGAGAACGACTTCAATATCACCAAGCGTGGCTCAACAATCCTTTTGGTCGACGGACAACACAACATACTTTACGGCCGAGGCCATACGTGTATTTTACAGACATGAATTTGCGTCTTGATGACGTCCACAGTCATAGTAAGTGAGCAGACCAGCAGTTGCACCGGTTTAACCCGGGGTCTGCGTCGGGGCCAGGCATTTAACTTGAAGGTGTGCTCTGGACACTGCCAGATTGAGATGGCACTGGCCTTTCTAGACTTATTCTTAGTGTTGCACAATTCCATTTCTCTGGTTCGTATCAGCTGGGCTCCGTTGAAATCCTACAGTTTCGTGGTTATGCTCGGGCACCCTTGACCTTGGTTTTATTACCACCTTCAAATGTTGGGATCGGGAAGCCCCTCAGACCTTGGCCTTTTATGACGTTCGAGGCGCACGCAATCGAATAAATAGTAACGTTGCCATTCTGGAATGATTGATTGGGCCGGAGCAGGCTCAGGGTTACTCGATGCCAAACTAGGCCATCTAAACCTCAGCAGCGCTGAGTGATGTGTGTACTTATTTTAATCTACTGAAGTCATTCCATCACCTCCGTGGCCAGCATCCACCGCATTTCCGAGTAGAATATTTGGCTTGTAGTCGTTAGAGCTGCCTATCTCGGTACTCGAGGTATGCGATTATGGTGATGGCTGTTGGGCCAACAGACCTGGACGCTAATTTTGGGGCTATATCCCAGTGATTGCTCAGCATCCAGACGTTTCTTGAGGTCATAAAATAGTATAACGTCGGACTTAGTTTTAGCCCCATGTTTTCTGGGCATAGAGATGATTTGAGCATCTTCCAGCCAAGCGAGAAGGCACTAGGAGATGAGCGCCTAGCAGATAGATAGGGGATAGAAAGGCTGTTTGCTGCTTGAAAATGTGTGCCATGCAGAGTTGGGATGGATTGTGATTTCTGGGGCCTTTCCAAGGTTCTATATAGCACCGTACCGTGGTACCCAGGTAAATTAGAAATTGGCCTGTCTTCTGGTTAAAAAAAGCTGGCTCCCCCCCCCTCCCGCGCCTGGCAGACAAGGACGAGTTGGATCCACAAGCTGCCGGAAGCAGAGGTTGTTCAGCCGCGGCTACGGACTTGGACAGTGAATTTCTTCAATATGTATGTAAGTATGTAGGGCGGTAGCCTCGCCTGGACATTTGTTTCGAGAAGTACGCCTCGTATCATACTAAGCCATCCGTCTCATTTCCAGGAACACATGTGATGTATTCAGAGACCCTGGCTCAATGCGTGGTAACTACTAGTGTTGCTTCGATGCGACGTAGTGCCCAATATCATTGTGTTGACCTTCTTCGGCCGGGCAAACATACTTATCCTCACATCGCACTGCGGCTGTAGGGATTCCCTGTTCACATGGCCCTGATACGTGTTGACCATGGACAATAATATTCCCCATGGCTCTGCAAAATCATCAGGAAGGATGTGGCTTGCGCGCCGTTCAGCCTCCTGGGGTCCAGATTAGGAGTGTAGTCCGGCCCCAAGCAGGATTTCTCCAATACTGACGGCACACTCTCTCTGTGTGCCCCTCACGACAACGTCAACACCCCTGGCTCATTTTCGCAGCGTGTGATCGCCGCACAGCCATATTCCCCTGGGACAACATAGATTGTACCAACGGGGATTGTTCCTGTTATGTAAAGGATATACCCCTCGCCCAACAAAGCTGTCGTGAGGGCGCAGGCCGCGGACCGCATGCAGTGCGGGACACGTCCTTTGTTCGGGCCCTGCTTGGACGAGCCGCCCTGATCTGGTGTCATGAGCTTTTTTGTTGGCGACAAGGCCGTTTCTGCCGAGGAACGCCTCAGCCCGGAGGCTGTTGCTCCAGTCGAGCAAGACCGTTGGAGCTAGCATCTGAGCCCATCAACCAGCACTGGTGCCCGTGGTGGATCCTAAGCAGATCGGGCACTGCAGTTTCGTTGTAGCCCTGATGGTTTGACCTTCTCTTGTTCGGTACAAGGGGAGATGATAAAATCCATCTGTTCGCCATTGATGCAAACACGGCCCGAAGATCGAAACAGCTGGCACCCACGTGTTCTCATTAGTCCCAGGGGTTCGTCCCAAATCCTCGGATGAGCAATGGAGCAGCGCCAAAACCGCCAGTTTGTCGGACTAACTGCCACAAGGGCCATCAAGCTCACCGGTCCTCCCGGGTCGACCCAGGCCTTCCCCGCATTTTGAGGACGGAGAGACCCATGACCTATAACGGCGACATTTTGTGGCTAGGCTAGGCTCGGCCGACAACAGCCCCAGCATGGCCAATGATGTGTTGGAATTGAGATGCGGCCGGGCACGGAGTACACCAGGTGTCGACCGCCTCCAGCACACTGACGAGGGCTTCCGGCTACGACCTTGGGTCGTATTCACAATGGCGAATGGCCGGGCCAAGAACTCGCATCAGCATCACAAGTCAGTCCGAAGCAACCTAGGCCGAGGATGTGTCCAGGGTGCTGGAGGCGCGTGGGCATGATACCGACCGCCCAGGCACAGCCGTACGGAAACTGAGAATATTTATATCCGCCACAGATCCTCTGCTCATTCCTTACGCCTTTTAGAGAATCCCCACAGTCTCTGCATCCTAAAAAGCATTCCTCGTGATCAACAGACAAAAAAACACTCGGCCTTCATTACCTATATTCGACTGCCTGTCAGAAACTTGCCAAGATGGTTAACTTCGGCTCTCTCTTCCTCTTCGCCACGGCCATCACGGCCCTTCCGTCCTTGATCAAGCGTGATCCCGCGGAGACCCTCGCCAACCTCCAAGCCATTGACTCCTCGACCCGGTCCCTGACAACCACTGTCACCGGGTGGGACGGGTCTCTTCTCGGGGCTTTGGGTATTTCGTCCGCCGCCAACACCGTCGGCGTAAGTTCCCTCCCCCCCGAGCAACATCAGCCGGCTCACCCCTCGCCCACGCCCCTCAACCCAGGACGTCAATGCTGACAAGCAACATTTAGACCCAGATCGACAACGCCAACAGCGCGGCCGCGGACGAAGCCCAGGCCTCGAGCGCGGACTCGCAGACCATCGTCGCCTATGTCACGGGCACCCTCACCCCTGACATCCAGGCCTCCCTGACCGCCCTGACCAACCGCAAGGCCGACTTCCAGTCCCTCGGCATAACCTCCATCGTCCTGAGCACGCTCCAGAGCCTGCAGTCCAAGTCGGCCACCCTCGGCGCCACGCTCGTGAACATTGCGTCCGCGGACCAGAAGGCCGCGGCTCAGTCTGCCGCCAGCACCATCAACGCCGCCTTTTCTGCTGCCGTGACGGCCTTCTCTTCTTGATTCTTGTGACGCTCAACGTGTGGTGTGTGCTGTGCTAGGACTTTTCCCAACTCAGGGGCCAGGGGTCATGTACTGAAATTGGCAATATGTTTTATTGTTCAAGATAGTAAACGTACATATATCAAGTAGCTGGTCGGCCGTGCAACACGTGCCGTGCAACCAAGAAAAGGAGCAACAAATATACTCACTTTGCCCCGTCATTCCCAGCTCACAACTGCCTAGTGAATAATGGTGTGCATGAGTGTGGCTTTGAACACGGGCGAGGAAAGTCCATCGTCTCGTGCCATCAAGAGAGTGATTTGTGGAGGTGTAGAACCCGAGGGAGATGCTGCCCGAGGCGGAGTTTCGGAGGACGACTGCGGTGATCTGCCAAGTTCCAGGCTCATTGGGTCGGCTGGGAGGACGAGATCAACAGGGCCATCCCGTCTTTCACAGGCACGTAAACCTAGGTACTTGTCCCTGTAGCGTACCCGAGTTAGTGTAGTGAAGCGTGTGGGGAACACCCTGGCAAAAATCCAACATTTCGCTCCAAGACTCCGCATTCAGAAACGGTGGTGAGCCAAGAGGACCACGGACTAATTTGGAACACTAACGATCATTTGAGTGGCGTGGCTCGTCGAGTCCGAACATTCTCGCCCCACGAGTTGCTGTGAATACCTTCAAGATCAACGTGGGGTAACCCGGTCAAGTAAAAGTAGGCTGGACGACCAGGAAATTGGATGCGTGTGAACTTCCATTTCATAGCAACAGAGTCCAACCTACACTAACAGACCAAAAGATCAAGCAATGACGGGTCTCCCTCGTCACCTGGCGGGTCCGCCTATAGCCCAGGGCACAAACTACTCTGACACTTCTCTAAACTAAGCTAATATATTTTCCATTATAAAGACTGACGCTCGGCCAGGAAGGGGTCACACGTATACGTATGGGTTGTCAATACCGTCAAATTCCAAGATTCTAGCTATGGTTGCCTGGGGCTGACGCACGGCCACTAAGTGCCCCGTGCTCAGTGCCCCGGCACAACGCCCTCTGGGCGTGGGCAGATCACTATTCCAACAAAATTATTAAAAACTTTTTATATTTAATTACATTTGAAATAATATATATATATATATAGCTGACGTTAGGGCTTAAGTATTTAATCTAAAGTTATTATATGAGATTAATAAGTGTGTATGTTTTAGTAGGAATACATCCACCGTGGAGCTGAGAGGCTCACATATATGGGCTGAGAAAACCTCTCCGCGCCATGGTACGATGTGATCCATGACTACTTGGCACCTGTATTCCAAGCCTGTGCACAACCGAAATCTTAGCAGTAAGATCAACCTAATACGCCGTTGTGTGTTGGTTACCAGAGCGAACAACACGTTCCGATGATTGTGCAAGGATTTTCGGCGATGAACTTTTCCCTAAAGAATAATCAATTACTTAGTATTCGGCTTCACTTGCCGCGGTATCGGACTCGCTTCTAACTAATCAAGCTCGAGGACGTAGCTTGAAAAACACTAGACTTTAGTAAGCTAGCAGCCCCAAAGCTTGAATTGACGGCCAAGGTCATATGTGCCACAGTGTTAGTGCTATACGGTGGCTTACCAATGAACCTTGGTTGCAATTTCGGATCACTCATCACGTCGCTGAGCCACGACAAATCCACGAAGTCAAGCAGCACCAGGGAAACGACATGTGCACCGGAAGACGAATATATAAGATGCAAGGAGGCAGGCATGTGGAAACTTGCTATTTGCAAAACCAAAAGACACGCCTGAAAGAATAAAAGTACTTGTTCTCTCAAATAACACTTGATAATCCAAACTATATTATTCACCACAATGTCCTCGTCCTATCCCGGTAACATCGCCAAGTGGCTCGAGGACAACAAGACGTTCGCCACGGAGGTATTCCCTTCCCTCCCCCAGCCATGGGACATGGCCCAGCGCCGGCCCCTCGCCATAGAAAGCGGGAAGACAAGCCTAGTCCGTAAGTCACGTCCTCCAAGGTCCCTTGCCCTTTGCGAGCCCAGGAGAGCCGGTGCAGTGCGCATATGGTAGCTGACCGGCATGAACTTCCCAAATCAGTTACTTGCCTCGACCCCCGCTGCGTCCCCGAAACCTTCTTCGGGCCCGGGTTCGACGGCGCAGTGTTCCGGAACGCGGGCGGCCGCGCCACGGACGACGCTGTCCGCAGCATGACCCTGCTGCGAGGGCTTGTTGGGCTGAGGAACGTCGTCGTCGTCCATCATACTGGTAAGTGGGATATTATCATTCCCTTCACATCAACCTTGAGGTCCCTCTCCACCCCCCCCCCCCCACCCCCCATGACAACCGCTTCTGCATCCAAGCCCCCGTCGAGATGGAATCCCTGTTGCTCACAGGAGATGGAATCTACAGATTGTGGAGTCACGCACGCGACGCGGGAGGAGATCGTCGACGCGGTAGCGCCGGAGGGCCCCGAGGCGAAGCGCGCGGCTGAGGACATCGAGTACGGGCTGTTCTCGGCCGACGAACTTGAGGAGTCTATCAGGGAGGATGTGCGGGTGCTTAGGGCCGCAAAGTCGCTGGCTGGCATGGAGATCCTCGGGTTCAAGCTGGATACTTTCACCGGGAAGGTTGAGCGCGTCGAGGTTTGAGATGGCTTGTACTCTTGGGACTTGCTGCGGCATCTCGATGGAACCTTTCGGCTTCAGAAGGGCCACATGAAGTTTGGCGTTGGATCTCATCAACCTGACTAGGGTTACGATAGAGCTGCTAGAAGGAAATAAATTGGAAGTTACTCGCACAGTTATCCCAGATTTGCCGGAACCCGAATCCAGTCGCCTTATTTATTCTCATCCGCAATGGGACGCCCCGAAAAGTGATTTGGTACGATCCATTCATGTACGCTTATATTGCCTGTCTAAGTCGCGTTGTTATTGACCAGTGTATTTCGTAACGATGGAATTGCTCCGTAGCAGGATGTGGTCTATTATGTGGTCATTATACCACCATGGGAATCCTCCAATGGCGGCCATGAACGCAGCTGTAGCAGACAAGTCCGCCTGATGAGCATTTGGATTTCGACGCAGCCTCTAATTACAATGGCAAGCGGGTCTAACTCGGTCCCGAGATTACCATAGATGGCCTCCTCAAATCAGCACACCCTTGTTCTGCTTCTTGTCGATGTTGTAGTTTTTCCAGACCGCGATGCTTGGAATGCCCAGGACGAGGATCGCAGTGGCGGCGATACAGCTCTGCTTTTGGTAGTAGCCCCAGGCCTCGTCAATCGCCGTGCGAATAGCCCCACCGACAGGGTAGGTGAGCTGCTTGAGATACCCGCCGATAAAGATGTCCATGTATTCGACCTTGGCCTCCGCGGGCAGCGCCCTGAGCAGCGCCTGAGGGAAGGTATTATTGAAGATCGCCCCAGTGGTTGCGAAGCCGATAGCTCCGCCGATGCTGGATGCAAGGCCGATCAGGGACAGCATCATGGGAACACCGTCGCGGTCGGAGGCCGCCATCACGGCCATGTCTTGGCTAATAACGAGGGTACCACCGGCAAACGCTATAAAGATTTGGCACATGACCAGGTACCCGATGCCTTGGTCGGCTCCACGGAAATGGATCATGAGTCCGGCGCCGAGCATCATCAGCGGCAGGCCGAAGAACAGCGCGGTGTACTTGAAGTGCCTGGTTTGTCGCACCCAGATACCAAAGACGACGCCAAAAAAGGTGGAGCCGACGTTGTAGATCTGGGCCATGTAGCCAGCCATGGCAACATCCAGGTTGTACACAACCATGACGAAGTTCTGGTAGTACAAGTCCCATGAATAGAAGCTGAAGTACAGTATGGCGGATAGGCAGCAGGCCCCAGTCACCGTCCGAGACCTGAATAGCTCCCATCGGATGAAATGATGACGAGCAAAGTACCGCTCCCAAACGTAGAACACGGGGAACAGGCAGATGCCAATGACAATCATCGCAATGAACTGTGCCGACCGGTATCCCGTAAAACCATACTGCTCCAAGGAAAAGGGAAGCAGGAAGAGTATGAACGCGGCCATGAGCAACGCACAGCCGATCACGTCAAACTCGTGGCAGTAGTGGGCGAAAGACTGAACTAAGCTGCGGCCGCTCCTCTCACGCTTGAAGAGGCCCAGCTTCTCGGCCTTGAGCGAGTAGAATTTGAACACGAGGGCGAGAGGTGTGAAGACGAAGAACATGACGATGGTAAAGGCGCCGTAGCCCCAGCGCCAGGTGGTGGTGTTCAAGAAACTCTGTGCAGCCTGTGGCGAGGTGAAGGCTGTGCAGATGAAAGGCGTGCCTACGAAGGCGAACGCAAAGGCACGGTTCCGCAGGCCCGAAGTATCAGCAACGAAGACGTCCAAGATGAGGTAGATGGCATCGTAGCCAATCCAGTAGATGACGTATCCAGCCGCGTAAGCGTTAGGGCCATTGCTGGTGGCAATGACGATCATGCCCACCAGGTAGACGCAGACGAAGAAGAAGAAGCCCTCGGCACGACCCCAGATATTGAGTAGCTTGGCGATTGGGAGCTTGATAACACCGCCGACGATGGTGGCGAGGATGTTGGCCGTCTCGATCTGGGGCGCGGACTCGAATCTGGCGTAGGCGTTCAGGTTGAAGATGCCGGTTGTGCCCTGCTGGAGGGCCAGCATGAAGAAGCACACCCAGATCCAGCCGTACGTGGCATACAGAGCCCATCTAGGCCAGACGAGAGCCGCGGCCTCAGCCTTCTGAACACCCAGGGCGGCACCGGAAGTGACGTGGTCGGGGTTGGCCCGGACCTCCTTCTCGTTGATCTCCTCTAGACTGGCACTGGAGGACAAGTTGACATGGTGGTCGGGCACACTGGGCTGCTCAACATCGTGCCCGTGCTTCACATCGTCCGTTGGCGAACCCTCCTGCTCGGCTGATGCGACAGTGTTTGTGTCCTGAGGCGGCTTGAACCTATCGAGGACCCTCATCGTCGGCAGTTTCTCGCGTTCTTGCACGTGGTCATGCTTGGGTCAGTAGAGTTCTGTTCGGAATGCGTATTTATGCGCCGTCTGCCATCTCAAGCCAGCTCCAGGGACGACATTTACTTGCTCCATGAAAAAGCGTGCGTAGGTGGATCCGTTTCTCACCTCAATCTTCAGACTCCTTTAAAAGCCGGCCATCGACCTTTGGAGACAGATGTAGTAGGTCGGGACGCCAGCAAGTTGGGAGATCAGATGCAGGCCAAGCCCTGGAGTAACTTCAGGACCAGAGGAAAGAGGGTGGGCACGCGGTACTTGTACTGCACTGGGGTAACGCTTACGCTCCCACTCAAGACTCGTTGGTCTTCGGTCAGAGATCGCCTGGATTTTTATTCTTTCGGTTATTTTTTTGGCCGGACTAGTGATGGACCGCTGGGGCCAAGGATGCAGGGTACTTATCTTGCCACCATACTCCGCGGTCATGCCAGTCATAAGCTTACAACGCTCTCCACCCCCCGCTGCAGGCGCTGGGAAGGGCTGCTGAGGGTCATGATTTTTTTAGAAATTATAGAGTGGGCACCCATCTTAACATAATCTAGGAGCAAATAGACTAGTTTTAATATATTTGTAATTATAAATAATCCTCAGCTCTTTATTAATATAAATTTTAATTAAACTAATAAATAAGTACTAGATATATCTTAATTTAATACATTAATTATAAGACAACGGTGACTCTTTCTAAAGTATACGTAATAAATTACTTGAAGGATTTGGAGCTCAAATAAGTTGTTCTATACATAAGACACATGAAGAAGATGAATCTTAGCTCTCCTTAGCTCAGTTGGAAGAGCGACAGACTGTAATTGTATATCTTGTAATCTGCAGGTCCTCGGTTCGATCCCGAGAGGGGAGACTATTTTTGTCACTTCTTAATTTTATTATCTTACTTTATTAGTTGTATTTTGTATTATAAGTTATTTTTTTTTAAAAAAAAGAAAGCTTAAAATTATGTTTAAAACTAGAGTTCTTTACTCTTTGTATTATAATATTATATAATTAAAAGCTATTATTTCCTTAATAAATATATTAAATATATAAATTAGAATATAGCTATACTAGTAATAGTATAGTAAATCTCTTTTAATAGGTCTTATTAATTACCTAGAAGGAATTCTTAAGACAGGTAGATAATTTAGCATGAAATATAGCATTCCCAAGCCTAGGTGAATGCCTAGGTATTGTATTGGATAGCTAAAACATAATAGTTGTTTACCTAGATATCCTGTAAGCCTTTGGCTTAAGACTACTTAAACAATGCAAGTTCTATTATACATATCTAGACAAGCTGATAATTCCATCTATGGTTCTTGTAACTGGGATGATCTAAACCACCATATCCATCCTGCCGCCACGCTGATTTGAATGCTCATAACAAGGCTGAAAACTCCCAAACCTGACTCCGTTATAAACCCCTTTGAAATATCTGGAAACGTCTGTGGCAGTATATCCAGTCCCCTGACCGCAACCTCTGGCTCGCTTCCTAACTGTAGAATCGTGGAACGCGCCGCCATCATGTCTATGGCCCCCAGTAACTGAGCTAGAATAGACACAAACAGCACATGCTGCCGTGGTAGAGCCTGCCTGGCATTGGCGCCAACCCGCTCCCTAGACCAACCACGAGATCGAGCCTCCCCAGGTAGAGCCAAAGGGAACGACTCAGTACCGCGGGAGGAACGGTGAGTAGCAGAGCAATATCCTCCCAAAAGAAAGATACTGTACCCAAGGTAGGGAGAGTCCGGTGCGAGAGATGGATCAGAAAAGCTGTGCCCATCGAGGGTGGATAGCCAATGACGAGGCAAAGGAGAATATGGGTAAGACCCACTGTCCGTGTAAGCGGGAGTAGACCGCAGCACTTCGTGCAATGCGCAGAAAAGCGATGATGAAAGACGCGACGAGAAGCCCGGTGATTTGATACGGGAGATGTGGTGAGGAGAACAAGAACATCCATGATCGGGCCACAAGCGGCGCAGAGAGCCAGTATGATTGTGCAAACGTCGAAGCCAGAAAGTGGAGAGGAATCGAGCGCCGAAGCAGAGACCTGTAGAACATGAGTGTAATCCAGGTTTTCGCCAGTACTAGTGAGGTAGGCCGTAAAGAAGAATAAAATAAACAGACAACAGACAGCCAGCCACAGAGAAATGCGGCGAAGCTCATGAAGGGAGACAAGACAGCTGCAGCTGGGTCACCAGCCGAAGAGATGGATACCATGGTTCGGTTTCCCCAGTACCAGAGGAAAGCTTGGTATCCGTACTGCAGTCCAGAAATGCAACCTGCCCGCAGTATCCAGCTGCTCACCGGCAAGGACTCTTCCTCGATGAAGTTCATGGCGAGAAAGACTAAGAAGCTTGAGGAGCCGCAGGCGTAGAGCTTCCCAACTAATCCAAGTAGCCATCCTGAGTAGTCTTTGCTTTTTTCTCCCGCAAAGGACCAATCCAAGGAAGAAATAGGACGAGCTGAAGAGTAGAAAGGGCAGCGATAGCACGTGCGCTGTTCTCAGCTGTCGGTATAGAAGCCACCAGATGAAGGATGTGGCAGCATATATGGTGCCTGTAGTGTAAAGCTGTCTTTCGGACTGCGTGACGCGTCCCATGAAGATCGGGACCTGTGAGGCGTTGGCTGATAAGACCTGGCCAAGTGCCAGGAGCAAGCTATACATCGGTACACCAAAGACTTTGCCCGACGTGTACCCGAAGTACCACCTTGTTCAGCAGACGTCCAGTCAGAAGATTTGGGGCATGCCAGCATCTGGGAAATTACGTAATTTTCCAATTTGGAAATAGTTCGATTCTTAGAGTGTCGGGCTTCGACCTCGTCGTTCCAGCCTTCCTCATCGCTGCTGCTGCTGCTGCTGCTGGGGACAAGCTTGTATCGCTGACTTCGCTCCAGCTCGAGAACCACGGATCCCTGGAGCATGCAGATGGGAGCAAGCCGAGTCTCGTATTTCGGACCCCCCCGAACCATTGCCACTCACTCCTGACCAGATACTCTTGGATACGGAGGCGCGTATCAGAGTTCTCCGCCGTCAAGCCATCCAGCATCTCTGTGAAACCGTCATGGTACTCGCCAGTTTCGTCCGTGAATGTGGACTCAGCGTTGCTTAGTGCAGAGAAACCATCAGGAAAGAGTGGATTAGTGGTCGAATCTTGTTTCTCTACTTGGAAATCCATCTTTGTGTCCTCCTCTCTTTCGTTACTCTCTGAGGTGAACCCCTTCGCTATATTGGTATTTGGCCTGTGTCTGGTGCCACATGCTTTTATTTCCCACGATGTCCTTGATTATTTCAAAGGATTCCCTTGGCAGATTGCGTGGTGTCTGTCCCTTGTCATATTGTTGTTGCTCTTGCCGCATAGAAATTGGCTCGCCGGGTACAGACTTGACGTGCTGGGTGCCAATTGCCGTAGAGTAGAGCTTTTCGAGCCCACCCTTCCAACGCGATATCGGAAAGCTCTACCTAAGCGAAGCAGCCCTCACCTCGTCCCTTTCATGGCTAGTCGACAAAATAGCCGCATGAAGAGACGCTTTGAACTGGGCGACGAGATGTCGAGTCTCTGCCGAGCCGACCGTATACCACCATCCAGGAACGTTGCCCAGCGCACCAACCTTGGCCCCGACGGCCAGCGTACCTTTCCGACCAAATTGCGCAGCTACAAGACCGTAGGGTTCGTCTATTGACGGAATTAGCACGAAGTCCCATCCTCTGAAAATGAACGGAGGTAGCTACGTGAACTCGGGCTTACAACAGACTCGGCCCGGAAACAGTTCGGCAACCTCCTGGAGTTTCAGCGCTGTGAATTTGCCGTATAGGTCCACAACAGGACCAAAACATAGCAGTTGCGCATTGGTGTATTGCTTGAGTATCTGCGGGAAAATGTCGGCGATGAGATCGGTGCCCTTTTGCTTGCTCATTCGCCCCACAAATACGAACAGCTCGGCAGAAGCATGATGCGCGGAGCACTTGACACTGCCAGGCCACAAATTTGGCACCACGCCATCTTCAGCCTCCGACTCCAGATGAATGCTTTCGGTTAGGGCCTTGCAGTCCATTTCTTCAGAAAAGGAGAGACTGATTCCAATCACATCTTTCTGGCTCGCGGCGGCCTTCGAGATTAGTCGAGCATCGTGGCCTGGTAGAAATTTGGTGATGATGGGCAGAGGTGGTTTCTACTGGTCAGCAGGCACGTACGCTTTGAACCCGTACGGTTGGGGCTGAACCCAGTCCAAGCAACCTCGAATCAACTCGGAATCTCCACGAGAATAATGATGTCCTAACGATACGACATCTTGTTCATCGTAGGGAAATAACAGGTTCTAAACGCGTGTGCCAGGTCCAAACGGAGATACGATGGTTTTCCCTGGAGAGCAACCTTCTGAGTAATCCGGAATGCCTTCTTCGTTGTGATAGATGAGCTAAACAGACTCAGCAGCCCCACATGAGGTATAACTAGTGATAATAAGAGACTAAGATGCCATGGATCTGCCGGGCTCTTTGGCGTTGTGACGGCTGGTTGATTGGTAACAACAGGACAGCGCTCAAAGCTCAAGAGCTTATTGAGCTCAGGTTTGGAAAAGAAATATTCGGCTATCAAATTTCACAATATACAAAGGTGAAGCTTAGTTATGGAGGAAATCATGAGGGCCCAGGCTTATTGGAAAGAAAAAAAAGTGTTTCCAGAACCAGGCCCTGGGTATATAAGGTGTATCGCTGCATCAGACAATCGAACTGAAACCAGAGACTCCTGTCATCTAGTCAGGTTGTACCTAAGGTGACGCCCCACCTGTACGTAGTATATTGTGACAAGACATAGGAAACAGTTGAGGCTGGGTGTTGGGGCTAGGGACCGCTACACAGACCCCCTTCTCAATAAGCCCCTCTTGTCCTAGTCCCAAGTGCTTATATGCTAGATGGCCTTTTGACCTCTCTCATCCCTTTCCACTTAAAGCTAATGGTTAAGGCTAGGTGTAAGGGCTAATGTAGTTGGGTATGCTTAGGGCTAGGGACCCTTATATAGGCCTTATTATTATTAAGCCCCTTCTATGCTATATATATAATCTAGAAGGCCTTATTCGCGCTATCATTTCTTCCTTCTTTCAACCTTTTCTGAAAATCTTTATCCATGGATGAGTTGTTTGTCTGCTGCCCTCCTGCCTAGGCTGGTGTAGATATAGACTGGAATCGCCAAGGAGCCCGAGATATGAAGCCTACACGGCGAATGCGCAGCGGATGGTCCGTACTGAGATGAGGCCAACGACATCCAGGAACAACTGTTCTTGATTAATAATGTCAGGCACGAACCTGGCAGGTGATAGTGCTGGTTTCCGAGGCACTCCAGCACTACCCCCTAAATTTGGTTCAGGGCCGTCGTATCATTTGCGGACAGGGGCCGACGAACAGTGACTCTTGGGGTACATCACTGGCAGTGCCCCTGGTCTCTACTCTTTTTAATGGGTAGATTTTAAAAAAAGAAAGAGAGAGGGAAGGGATTATGCATTGGTTGATCGCATGGGTGAACAGGGTTTGCACTGGAGCACACTCTCGAAACAACCCACGACCTGAGTTTTTGTTTTAGCGGACCCGAGTTGGACGATTGGCAGTTCCGACTATATAGCGTCTCGGAACAGACGATCGGTTTGCTCTCAATTGGGGCCGGAGCTCGATACAGAAGAGAAGTGCTGCGCGCTGTTCACGGGCTTCGGGATTAGGCTGACGGACCCCCCCGCCCATCCACATTTCAGGTTTCCAGAGTTTCAAATGGTTTTTACTTCATAATAAGATTTACACGTATTCCCCTGCCCCGAAGTCATCCCACTCTCTCCCCTGTTTTGCTTTTTCGAAGGTTGATTTGGCCACCTATTCGGGTCGAATACTGGGAGACGAAAGGGACTGCTGACAAGAGAGACACCAATGTTGGTGACCATGCGTGAGTCACTCAGTAGTTGGAAGACACAGGCATATTCATCCATGGTTAGTCTCAGAAATGAATTTCTTCGTGGCCTGTAAAGCAGGCAAATATCGGATGTATCGACAGCACATCATGCTGTAGTGTGTTTAGCTAATAAATACTGACCCAGCAACAAACTATGACTAGGCGCTCGGGGAGGGATACCTATGTAGCTACACGATACTAGACAAATACGAAAGGCCGCCCAATTTTCTCTTGCTTCGGGGTTATCTTGTCGTCAGTCGTAAGAGCGCTGAGCTGATAATGTCCAAAAATGAAATCACAACCGCCTCTCCTTTTTTGCAGCCGAAACTCCGAAGGGGTATACCGACCGCAACCAACCAAGTTCAGCTTCTACCATGACTCCGGCCGTCTATGAGGCTCTTTGTACTCGTCCCGTTGGAAAACCTTGATGCCCTCAACAGTAAATCCTCAGCGACTCTGACCGACAAAATATGAGGGCACCAATGTTGGCAAAGACAGAAAAACAAAAAGATGACACTGTGGACCACTCCTGCTTGGTGGCTGGATGATCGCTTACTGGTGAGATGTTTGGGCGCTGCTGAACATGCGAGAATCCATGAGTGGGATGCCCCTGTTCTTCTCCCTCGGGTCATAACTCTGAGCATCCCCCGAGAACCTGCTGTGCGTGTCGGGATCGGCGTCCACATCATTCAGCACTTCTCGAGTAAGCTCGACATAGTCATAGGCTGTTGTTCACCCTATTAGTCTGAAGCTCCTGCATACTAGTTGAGGTCCAAGGGGTAGGAACATACCAAACTCGCCAATCTCCGCATCGTCGATACCCAGAATCTCGGCTTCTTCGCTTGCACGCAGGTGGAGGCCAGGGATCAGGTTCATGATGAACAAGATGACACAGGTCCCGACGAACGAGTACGCCCCTCCGGAGAATGAATCCGCAAGCTGGTACCCGATCTGGATCCAGTGCTGGTTGATCCACCCACCGGAAATCCGAGTGACGCCGTCCAACCGTGCGATATAGTCGGCGGCGAAGAAGGCCGTGCAGATGTTTCCGACAAAACCACCCATGCCGTGGACTGCGAAGATGTCGAGGGCGTCGTCGATGCGCAGGACAAATTTCAGCTTTGTGGCGTAGTTGGCAAAGCCGGCACCCAATGCGCCAAAGGGCAAGGCTGCCCACACGGGCACGTACCCTGTGGTTGTTCAGTCAGGCTCATCGTACGTGTTCCAAGGGTCACTGAAGACGTACCTGAGCCGGGGGTGATGGAGACCAGACCGGCAACGACGCCTGAGCAGAAGCCGACGGTGGACCACTTCCTCTCGAGCCTGTAATCCAGCACACACCAAGTAATTCCACCAACACACGCAGCCAGGTTCGTCACAACAGCGGCCATAACCGCTCTCATGTTAGCCGAAAGGGCCGACCCAGCATTAAAGCCGAACCAGCCTACCCAAAGGAACACGGTCCCGATGACAATGTGTGTGACATTGTGGGGCCGGTAGTTCAGCTCGTGTGTGCCATGACCTCTCCTCTTTCCCAGCATCATCGAGTAGGCCAGTGCCGCAGCTCCGGATGCGATATGGACCGGGGTGCCACCAGCAAAGTCCAACCCGCCCATCTTGTTGCTCCAGCCGCTGGTGTTCCATGTCCAGCAGGCGATGGGGTCATAAATCACAGTTGCCCAGATGAACATGAAGATGACACAGGGCAGAATGCGACCGCGCTCGGCGACGGCGCCGGTGGCCAGGGCGACTGTAATGGCGCTAAACATGCCTTGGTAGACGGCAAAGAGTAGGTCTGGGAGGCGGGCGGAGCCGACGGATGGGGCAGCGAGCACGCCTCTGAAGCCAAAGTTGGCAAGGTTACCGATGAAGGGGCCGGCGGTATGCGAGAAGGTGAGCGAGTAGCCCCAGAAGAACCACTGGAAGGTCGTGACGGCGGTGGCCATGACGGAGAGCCATATCAGCGAGAGCGCTGACTTTCTGCGAGCGAGGCCGGAGTAGAAGAAGCCAACCCCGGGGATCATGAGGAGGACGAGGGCGGTGGCCGTGATCATCCATCCTATATCACCAGTCTTGGAGAGTCCCAGCCGTCAGCACACGTTGCCCCGATAGCGCGGGCGTCATCCGGTCCGAGCGGAACCTACCTCGTACCAAATGTTCACATTCTCGGTGAGAGGATCACCTCCCGTGGCCCCGGAGCCATTGAAGGGGACCTTGACGACGTAGTCTAAGCTGTCGAGGTCGACACCGTCAAGGACAACCATGCTGGGCAAAGTGGTTCGGCTGCCAGGGACCGGTATATCTTGACTCGAGACGGCGAGTTATGTGGATAACCGGAGGATGGGGAAACGGGTCCAGGTCAACTGGATGCGCGCAATGACAGGTGCCTGACTCAAGGTGGCAGAAGGGAGCTTTAATATGGTAACAATTGTTCAGAGGATGAGGATATAGGAACGAGAGGAGGGGGAGACGACGAGATAGATTACGGAGTAATGCGTCAGGACTGCGAGCAAAGGAGTGGAGGGGACTAAGCAGCTCGGTAGGACCCAGACAATATACAATACTGCACCCCCCAGCCACTGAAGCGGAGCAGGACAGATCAACACGTAGAGGTGAGGGCAGCAGGTGGTTCCGGGTTGGAAGCAGATGCGGGAGGGGAGAAGCAAATTATGAGACCAGTTGATGGGTGTTGTGCCACACGCCACTGACGCCCTGGCGAGGGAGCTGCATCAAACGTCTCGAGGAAAAGCAAAGGGCACGCGACAGGGTTTGGCACCGAGAGAGGGGAGGGGGCAAACACCAACGGCGGCCAGGGCAGGGCAGGGCAGGGCAGGGCAGGGCAAGAGAGATAAAAAGGGAAACTCAGATTAGGCTGCGGAAGAATAGACCACTTGGAAGAATGTCTAACAACCAAAGAACGAATGAATTCATTAATGAATGCCCAGGCCCCACCCGCACAGCTAGCCAAGGGCTATGGCCGATACGTGCAGCAACAGCAGGAGCAGGAGCAGGAGCAGGAGCAGGAGCAAGAGCAAGAGCAAGAGCAAGGGGCGGAGAGGGCTGCAAGATTGAGCATGGTGAGGTTGACATCTGATGGTCCCCTGAACGGAGTAAGCAGAGCTAGTGTCTGTTGTGCTCATCTATCTCGTTCTGGACAAGCATGAATGCCTGCGTACCGCAGATGACTGGGCCGGGGAGGCCAACCGGCCGACAAGGGCAAGAGGTGAGAAACAAGGGTGAGGACATTCGAGGCTGGGCAAGATGGAGCTCTGTGGGTCCTGCGGCCGATCGGCAGGTGAGGCTCATACCCTGGTGTGGTGTACGGAGTATGTACATAGTATAAAGTGACAGAAACAATGGGCCATTGGTCGTTTATGCTTGCTGGAGTGGGGAGCTGCGATAAGGCGTGCCTGGGTGGTGGGACAAGGGACTGGGCTCTCCTGGCAAGGACGACCAGGAGCAGCGGCCGCCGTCTGTGTGGAAGTGACGAGTGAGGCAGATTCAACGGCGCGGGGGTTGACAAAGTAGGGGCCGGGAGCATGTCAGGCTTGTCAAGCGTGCATACACATGTACGGGTGAGGAGCACCTCGCGCAAAAAAAAAAAAAAAAAAAAAATTTGGAAAGAGAAAAAGAAAAAGAAAAACCAAAAGGAAAAATTGGATAGGCTGCTGTGCGACTTGCAGTTGACAGTTGGCGGTGCAGACAAAAGGAATGGTGTAAGAAGCCAAAGCAAAGATAAGCAGGGGTCTGACCTCATTCCCACGGCTGCCGGCGCGGGAGAGCACCGCAGGTACTTCTTTTCCTCTTCCTCTTCCCGAGCAACCTCACTTCATCACGCCCTCAGGGGCGACCACCCCACCGTCGGGTGCCTCCCTCATTCCGCCCTTCCCAAAACCCCGGGACTGCCTGGACAAACCCTAGGCCGTCGTGATAAAACTCTGGCTGCCCTAACCCCGTCCAACATTATGCAGGGCTGCTGCCAAGCACACACCAGATAGCCTCACACCACACAGGGCAAGGCTGAGAAAGTGTGCCTTCCATGTAAATCACAGTACTGTAACCCCCCCCCCAACCCCCAGGCCCCCGCGACAGCGCCCTCAGGTCGGCCTTCGCCCGGGTGAGTGAGTGTCGGGGGCCCCATGACGATCCGGGCCAGCTGCCGGGACCTCTTCGGTCCCAAGCTTGCTTGCAATGTCACCACATGAAGCAGAATTGCTACGGTACCATGCGACGAGTTCATTGTCCGGCAGACAGGTCTCTGTCCCCAGCTTTCCCGGTCCTATAGACTGGCAGATCTCGACTGTGTGTCCACCCCGGGCAGGGCGTCGGCATGCTCATACCAATGGGGGGGATTGAAGGAGGCAGCAATCAATTCTCAAATCTGGTCATGTCTGGGGTCCTACTCCGTATGTAGTACGGACAAGGCCTTGGTCGTTCCCTACAGGCCAGCCGTTGCCTGCCTGGCCGGCTGCCTGTCCATGTCTGCCTCGAGCAATAAATTTCCGAAGCCAAACAGCGCCACACCGATCAGCCGGTACAAGATCGAGAACACGGGCGTGGTGGCTGTTAAAGGAAGGCCTGAATAGTGTACACACCCACAGGCCCAACAGCCAATGTCATCGCCCGCCCTTATCTCTCCAGGGCTGCCAAGACGGTGCACACGACAACCCTTCATGCAGGGGCAAGACTCTAACCTTCTTCCCCCGTTGCACCAACAAAACATGCGGCTCAGCCTGGCTGAAGGCTGAATCCCGCACTCACCGAGCGTGCCCAGAGTCTATCCGCGAATGCTGCAGACAATCCGGAACTCGGGCTAGCCGTGCCCTCGGTGTCGTGCCTGGGGCAGACCTGCTTGTTATTATTACCGGCCGAACCGGCAACATCACAGCTCGTTGGAGAACAGAACGAGGACGGCGTCGTGGCCCCCGTGTTATTACCACCCATCCACAGCGAAATCCCTCTGGGTCGTCCTGCATAGGGACTGTGACTGTGAGCACGCCCACCACACCAGCCAACGCTTCTAGACCACAAGGGATTGCCTATCTGCCTGCGCCAGTACGCAGCAGCACACCATCCTCTCCCGCCCGCGCTCGTGGACGTGCCGTCCTGACCTTTTTTTCCCTGCTCAGGCTTCCTTCCTCATTAACTTTCTCCCGCCGGGACATTGCAGGCCTCCCCCATGCACCTGCGTCCGGCCCAGCCGGCAAGCCACCTCCCACCGATCTTGGGTTGTAGCTTGCGATTGCCCCCAACCCACAGGTGCGATGCGATTGTGCATCATCTGCAGAGACCGCGAGATGATAAGGCATGGTATGGTATGGCGGGGGTCCATGCTCCCCACGGCGGACTTCTTCTAGACCGACGGCCGGCGGTGGAGGCGGCGGCGCGCATCCCACTGCCACCACGTGGGGTCGCGGGGGCCCACCCGTCTGCGACTAGGGCGATCCCAGGAGAGGTTCTCCGTATGTCTTCTTATCGGAAGGGTGTACCGAAACGTGTGTGGTGGGAGAAGGGTGAGTGCTAGATGATTTCTTTCACATGGGTCGGCTGGGACTGAATGGCAGAGTCAGGAGAGTACGCGATCGGCATCGTCATTCTCGACGGCCGTGATTTGTGATTTGTGATCCAAGACACGCAGCTGTATCCTAACAAGCCGCTTCCCCACTGGCCCCTCCCCTCCCAACTCCCAAGAAAGCTATGTACAGTTTGCTCCGAGTATTACGTCGACAAGAAAAGTGCGCCCCTGTCCCATGTGAAATTATATAGACACTAGCCAAGCTAAGAAAAGACATTAGAATAGGCGGGAGACGAACGCTAGGTATGTTGTCGTCGGTTTATATATGCTGCAAGTGGTATGCGCTCTGCTTTTTTGCAATGTCCAATCCCAGTTGTACTAATCCAGAAACGCCGTTGATTCGGTCCCGCGGGCGAGCGCCAATTAAACTAGTTCAGCTGCCGTTGGTGGTGTTGGTACAGCTACTGATTTGCCCACTCAAGGGCTTGTATGCCGATCCGTTGTAAATGCATCATGCTGAAGACAAGCATTCGCGAATTGTGTTGCACTTGGTGATACCACCTACTGCGTGATGGTATTGAAGCGCTGTTGGAAGGCGTTGACCTTCTCGGCCTCGAGGAGCTTCTGGAGCTTCTTGGTCTCCCGGGCGGCAGTCTCCCTCTCCTCTTGGAGGGTCATGACCTCGATCTGCGCCGTGTTCATCCTACCCACAACTTCCTGCATCTCGAAGTCGGCGGTGACCAGGGCCTTCTCAAGCTCGGCGACCCGGGCCTTCAGCGTGTCGACCTGCGAGGTGTCCTCCTCGTCGTCCCCTGAGCTGGACGGCCGGTTCTGGGAGCTCCTTCGGGAATGAGAGCTGAGCATCCGGGGGAATCTCCCGCCAGAGTTTGGTGACAGAAGTGGCGACAGGGGCGACTTCGGCGGGAACAGACGGGGGGATCGCAATCCATTATTGGTGTCGCGCAGCCGCTGCAGGTTGGCGCTGGTCGACTCGCGCAGCTTGCTGAGCTCCTCCTCGTGACGGTTGACACGGTCCTCGGCGGCCGTCTGCGCCGCAATCACCTGCTCTTCGAGCGCCCGCATGCGGTTCTGCATACTGGCAAGTCGCTCCTTGTTGGCCTTCTGACCAGCCTCGCCTCTGGCGACTGCCTCGGAGAGTCGGCTTCGGAGAGAGGCGTTGATGGCGAGTTGAGCGCGGACCTGCTGTGTGAGCTCCTCAACCCTGTTGGCCGAGTCCCGGAGCTGGTCCGCGAGGTCGCGCTCGCTCTCCAAGTGGTCCTTTTCGGACTGCTGGAGCCTCTCTACTTGGCTTTGCAGCAAAGCATTTTCCTGACGAGCGTCGTCGCGGTCGTGAACGGCGGATGCAAGTGACTGCTCAAGACGCTCCATGGCGAGCCTGGTCCTCTCGTCCTGAGAAGCGCTGGTGCCGCCGAGCTCAAGGTCTTTGATTCGCTCAAGCGATGCCTTGTACGACTTCTTCAGGTCTTCATATGCTTTCTCCAGGGATAACGACGTAGCCGGCAGGCCCGGGACGCCAGTCGCCGAGCTGCTGCTGTAGCGAGAGAACGAGTCCGGGATCAGGATGTCCTTCTCGCTCAGCAGCGCCCTCAGGGAGGCGATCTCCTCTTCCGCCCTGTCGAGATCGCTCTTCAACCCTATCAGACCTTTCTCGACTTGCCACTTCTGCTCGATGGCTTCCTCGGCGCGACGACGCAGGATGTTCACTTCTTCGCGTAGTGTTGACACCTCCCGATCAAAACCTGCTTTTCTGGGAGATGCCGAGAGGAGTCGGTCACGCTCGGCTTCTAACGACTTGATCTTCTTCTCGTTCTCGCGGTTCTGGAAGTCTTGCCTGTCGAGCAGATTCTTCAAGGCACTGTGGAGGGCGTCCCGCTGGGCCTCGACATCCTTTAGCCTCTCGGATAAGACGTCCCTAGACTCGACGTGCCCACCCTTGACGGTATTTGACCTGCTGAGCCCGGTGGAATGGAGTCCAGAGGGCGGGCGGTTGAGCTTGAACGATTGGCCTGTAACGGAACTTGACCTCAGCCGCGCGAGCGTGTCGTGCTTTGCCTTGGAGTCCTTGATTTCCTGCAGCTCCTGCTGTAGTTTTGTGGTCTCGTAGGCGAGTTTTTCGCTGTCAGCCTGCTGTGCCTCCAGGCCTTCGACTTGTGCTCGCAATTGTGGGACAACCTCATCACGCAGGTTGTCTCGCTCCAATGCAGCACTCTGCAATTCCCCCTTGAGCGCAGTGAGCAGGTCCTCAAAATTGTCCTTGATTTGTCGCTCCTCAGACAGTCTGCGACGGAGGTCCTCGCACGTCTTTTCCAGCTCCTTGACCCTGGCGTCGGCATCCTTGCTGGTCATCTGTGCAGCATCAGCCTGTGAAGCCTTTTCGGCAAGCTCCTTGATCTGTTGGTCGAGGGCGCTGCGGCGGCTTCTCTCCTCCTGAAGCTTGGTTGTGAGTTCGAGCCGGAGCTGCGCCTTCTCCTGCTCTGCCTTCCGCTGGATGCTCGAGATCTCGTCCCTGGGATTCTCGAACTCGCCAGACTTGGCCGTGCTGTAACCCGAGTCTGAGAAGTAATCACTGGTCCTCTTCCCAGGTGCTTGAGGGTTGGCGATTTCTGCCTGTAACCTGTCAACCAGGTCCTCTAGGTCCATCTCGCGCCGAATGGACGAGGCCAGTTCGGCGCTGATGGCTTTCAGCTCATCCTCCATCTCCTCGATTTCGACGACGGGTGACACCAGCGTATAGGAATTCGGTGGTGTGGGAAAATATGCCTCGACGTATCCGAGGGCGTTACCCTCGTGTGTTTGTGCCTGCGTAGAATTCGGGTCCCGTGTCGACACTGGAGATTCATCGGGATATCCGTTGCGCTTTGGTGATACTGGCGATGGTATCGGAGAATAGTCTTTGTCCTTGGACTGGTCGGTGTCGGACAGCGAAGGCGCACCCCAGCCGAAGAAGTTGCTGAGCTTTGATGAGCCGGCTGGTGACTTGGGGGGAGACTTGGGTAGCGGTTTGTTAAGGCTGTAGTGGCTGGTCTGGCTGGTGGCGCTGTCCGGTATTCTGTCGATAGTTGGCGAAGCCGTGTGGTGTTGTGCGATTGAGTTTCGATAATCAAGATCTAACTGTGGGGGCATAGGTGGCCGGGAAGACAAAGACATGCTACTGTTAGAACTATGATGACTGTGACTGGGCGGCTGCGCGCAGGGCTGGTCCGGACCCTGAGTGGCCGGAGTGACGTCTGAAGCTGGAGGCTTGGAATGTGTCAAATGGTCCGTTTGAGGTGGTGCAGGGCTGACGTCTGGAATGTTTCGAACCGCCGTTGCGGCCGGCGTGATAGGCCCGGTTGGGGGCGTGGGCCACTTGCCCTGGAATCTAGCTCGCAAAACATTCCTGTCAGCCTGGCGATTGTTCTATCGAGTGTTTTTAAGACATGGTGAACCTACTCTTCCTCAGACAGAGGCTCGAGGGGCGTGGGCAGGGAGGCTACGGGAGCTGGGACCTCTGCTGGGGCCAAGTCATACAAGTCTGGGCTGTCAAGAGAATAATAACCAGAGTCGGGCTCTTCCCGGAGGTCATGCGACTTGACGTGGAAGCTCCTCGATGAGAAACGAACGGCCAATGGCGATGCCGTGGGGCTCAGAGGCTTCCGCCGGATGGGCGACTGGCTCGCGAGAGATGCAGCTAGACTGTGAGACCTGGTGCTCCTTGGGCTGTGGAGCGGCGTCGACGAGCGTGGTGGTGGCGGTGGTGGCAGGGCGGCAGAACTGACTGACTGGGGACGAGAGGAAGGGTTGCCGGGCTGCCCATGTGACAAAGGCTGGACGAATGGTTCGTGTGAGTGGGTGATTGCTCTCGCCCGAGGTTGTGGACCAGATGAAGCGTCTAGTGTATCAGGTGTCTGTGAGGTGGACAGGGCGTCGTCAAATCGATAGTGGTCGTATGCGGCGCCAAGGCCGTTGTGTTCTGGCGGTGCCATGGTCCGGTCCAGGTCCACCGGAGAGGGCTCGAGGGTCATGGCCTGTGACATGATGGATATGCCAAAGAGAAGGCAGAGGGCTTTGGAGGTGCGATTGGCCCGGGACGGCAAATGATCACCGTGGGGACATGGCTTGTTCCTTGGGCGAGCAGAGGAGAAAGCGCGGATACGAAAGGCGAGGACGCGGAAAGTGACCAGAGCCGGCAGAACTGTCACGGGTTGTAGGGCATGCAACATCAATCAAAGGAGCAGCGGCAAAAGAGAGGGCGCAGTCAGGGCGGCAGCAGCAGCAGCATCAGCTTCTGGAAGGAGGAACTGGCACCGCAGGGAGGGAGACGCGGATTTTGGTCGAATGGTACAGGGAGTTTCATTGAGGAAACAACAGACGGCCGGCCAGGAAAAAGGGGCGGGTCTCGGTCTGAAGGGGGGCCACATTTCTTGGGATCCAGGGGTTCGGCGGGGAACGATTGGCCCAATGTCGTGCTCCGGACCGGGGACAGGAGGAGAAAGGCGAGTCGCTTCGTGGCCGGATCCAGGAAGGCGCAAATAAGACGGAGGCGGTCGCTTGATGAAGGCCAGGTCAAACGTGTCAATGGGCTGGCATGATCGACAGGACAGTCTGCGGCGCCACTGACAACAGTTGGATGCTTTGCGCGCGCCTGTCTCGTTGATTTTCTTGGGCTCGCCCTGTGGAACTCTGTGTGGCTAAATCGAGCCTAGGCGACACCCACTTTTGGTCGAGCATACGGCCCCCAGAGGCAATGATTGGGCGGGTTTTCTGATGGAGGCGGCAAGGACCAGGACACGACAGGTTATGGCCATCTCTTCCGATGGTTCGCAGGTTGGTTCGCACACACACAATACCGGATATATAATGAGTGGTACACCATGTGTGGGTCGTCGAGTTGCTGTTTTGGACGCTGCAGGGTGCGTGTGTAATCTTACTTCGCGATGGCTGCAACGCTGCCATTGCCGATTAATCTCAGGGGTGATTATCCAGATACGAGCAGGGTCTATCTCGGGAGACAGAGATGCAATCTTTCGGCACTGGTGGTGATTTGACTCTGACTGGGCGAACAAGTCGTAGGGTCGTGCCCATGGTCGTGCCCATGGTCGTGCCCATGGTCGTGCCCATGGTCGTGGTTGACGGTCGACGACAGGAGGCCAGCATCACATGACGGTGTGAGCCTGGCCAGGTCGACGAGAGGCCCGTCGGCAGTCGACAAACTTTGCGGCTGCGCCCAGCCAGGGCCAAGATCGATCGACTCGAGCCAGATTGCATAGATCAGATCTGGTCAGACCAGACCAGACCAGTAGGGACGAGATTCGTGGTCATGAGCCCTATCCGTGTCGCATGGCCGCCGTCCGTGTGTGGCTGTTGCTGGACCTGAGGTGGTCTCCGTCGCGCTCAGGCAGGCGGTCGCAGCGAGTTTCGCAGCCGGTAGGATGATGCTGTGGTGAGCGGCCGAGCGGCCAGAGCTGGGGCTGGTTGGACTGACTGGGCACACCCGACCAGTCAGCCAGTTAGCCAGTATTGCACTACTCCGTACACTACGGAGTACTACATAGTGTACACTACACTACCTGGGTAGGTATGTAGAGATCGTCAGGGGCCGTGCAGCAGCGTGCATCGGCCGCTAGTCCTATTTTGGGAAAGCGGTCCTGGACAGCGACACTAACACTCGCACTTGGGGCCGGCGGCTGGCAACTCCGGCAGACCCATCACCAACCAACTTGCAACTCGCAATACCAGAGACAGCCATAGCCATACCGCGACAGCCTTAGGTGGGCGTCATGAGGACAGCCTTGTTGGAAGTGGCTTCTCCATCCTCCTCCAGCCTGCGGCAGGTTCGTGCAATCACATCCGGAGTACTTACTTATGCCCAGGGCCACCTTCTCATCTTCTCATTCAGCCCTGCGCATAGTGCCCAATCTAGTGTACAGCACTCTGTATCTAATTAAGCCTCCCGTCCTCGGGCCAGTCGCACCAACTGGATGACGGAGGGGCCCGCCATTCGCAGGGAACAGCCTGCACTGTCTTCTTGATCGCCCGGTGTCTAAGCGGTAAAACGTCTCATCTATTTGACTTCCATCCCGGACTGGCCGCCGACCACACACCAAACACCTTGCCTGCACCAGGCAAAAAACGGCGTTCGCCTCCTGAAGTTGCTCGAGCTATGATGAGAAGGCTGGACGGTCGTATCTTTTACGCACCTAGTCTGAAAGATGCGGGTCGTGTAATCCCAATATAACGTTGGGTCTTTGAGCGTTTACTACTATGTTGAGGAAACGCCTGCAGTTCCTTAACAGGCGCAGGAATCCACGCTCAGAGGCACCTACTTTCCCTCTGTACATAAGTTCCACCATACATCCACTCGAACCTCACCCTCCTGGGATGACCCACAGCAGCCTCTTATGCGGCAGATATATAAGACCAATTTCACCCCTTGTGTTAAAATGCAATCGCCATTAAGCATCACCTCGGAACCAACAGGAATTGTAAAGACCCCTCCCCCCAATCTATTCAAAACACTGGAGAACATACAATTCCCACTCCCAGGTCAAGGTGAAAATTCACAATGCCCACTAAACGACATACAGACCGTGAACAACTATAGGGCTGATAATTTTGGACTGTGGGAATAGTAGGCAACAGCCACAGTGGGCAACAGTTACTATTATAAGTGAATACGGCTGGTTCCCAGCAGTAGTCACCATGGTATAATAGGTGAATGGCCAGTAGTGACAGTAGTAAGGGGCTGACTAAGCCCCTGGCTTCTACCTATTTAAGCCCACAGCTAGCAACACCTACATACCTACCAACTCTTAGCAACCATCGAATATCAGAACCATCAACCACCACTCGTATTGCAATACGTGACCCAGCCAACATGGACCATTTTAATGGTTAGCTAGGTACCATATCACATCCATAAGCTCCAACAGGCTGCTAGTTCGTGCTGGGCTTTACTACAGTGAAATATTAAGTTTAATAAAAAAATATCAGAGAGCATAGAAGTCTCCAGCGTTATAGGAGTAAGTATTATGCGAGTGGATATCGTAGGCGTCGGCGTCGGCGTAGGCGTAATGTTCTAAGTTGGGCGATAGGCCGGTGCACACTCTGTCATGATTTGATGAAACACCCAGTCCTCCATTCTAGACGGCGTCGGCGGTGATCTGGTACTCCTCAGTGGGCTGCTACCTGAGTTAGAGGTACTTACTGCATCGGTCGTACAGGATCCACACAGAGAGTCTTCCCAAGGGTACTCCCAGGCCGTTCATTACAATTTCGATCTTGAATTCAACAAGACCATTGTCAATTTCATGAAGAGGGGAGGCTTTGGCAGGCGGCTTTTGATTCGAGCCAAACTTGACGAAGACCACCCTCAGGTTCCTCGTTATATCCTCGGGCACGAACGCCTGGATGGCATCTTTCCCGAGGCTAACGATAAAGGAAAAAGCGTCGGGGAGTAGGGATGGCAACATGGACATGCGCACGCCAAACTCGGCAACGAGAAGGCCCGCAGGTGCGGATACTTTTGATCTGCTATGAGCACTTGAGCGTGCACTGCATTCCGTTGGCGGCAAGGCCTGCGTCTACCACTCTGAACTGAGCACTGCGGAGCACGAGAAGTCAAAACCCGAGTTGTGGTCTGTCTAATCGGACAGTTTCGCAGTGCCAATCCTCACGTACCGCGTTGACACTGGCGGGTTGAACCTTGACGGCTGGTGTTCATCGCAACGTCCGTTGACAACTACTGCAAGGACGGACAGGTCGCATAACTGTACCGTGTGATTCATATTGCTATAAAACATGGCTGAATCGAGATCATCCATGTCAACGGCCACAATTCCTACCATGAGTCCAAGGAGTTCCGGCAAATCGACCGCCTGATCAGAGATCTTGCTTCTCGGGAACTATTCCTAGAACACCTCACCGCGATGATCAAAGTTCTCCAGGTCAAGATTTACGAGGACCACTAGAACGAGGGAGGTCAAGAAGTCATGGAAAAGCAAGACTTAATCGTCGACTATGTCAACAGAGAGGTTCAAAAATGCTCTACTCCCGCCGAAAACGACTCAGAACAAGGAGGCAGAGGACCCGGACCAAGCCGCGCAATCCGAGCAAGGACTAGATCCTGTCGTCATGCCGGTTGATCTTTTCAGAAACCAGTGGCTTAATGGAGACTTCCTTCAGGTAATGAGCCGCGAGGGGTACTACAAGGAGTGGCGTTCCTTCATAGCAAAGACAAAGTCGCCGTTCTCACAAGGAAAAACTCACCAGGCATTTGAATTTTCCCGCTGGGCAGAATTACACTGCTGTGGAACTCGAGGCTGGAGATGAGGCCATGAAGGAGCGGGCTTTCGAGTGCTGGTACAAGACCAAAGTTGGTGCTCACAGCGTGCACCACAGACTACGTATCGAGTTTGATATGATGCCCATAGGCACGGACTGGGCCGTGTTCAACCCTCAGGAGAAACATTCCCAACGCCGAGCTTGACGACTTGGACGAGTACGACGGGGGAGTTTACGAGGACAGCAGCAAAGACCAAACAGGTTGAAGGGGTGGATGGCTGCCTATAGAGGAGCAAGCCTTATAGAGTTTTCCACAATCTTCCCTACTTCTACACTCCACGTTCGGAAATGTGCCGCAGTGCTGGACCTGGACCCATCCGACTTGAGCGCGCAATGGCCGCGGTGTCGTCAATCACCATCAGACTGCCAAAAGTGATAGGAGTTCTATCAGAATATGTTCGGCTGCGTGAGCCCGGAAGATACAACTGGGCCAGACAGTTGGCAACGATTCTCCTCTCCATCCATAAATCAGCTGCTGTTATTTCTGGCTGCAGCTGAGCTACCCCAGCGGAACTCGTTTGGGATGTCTTTACAAGCGCAAGCTGCAAAAGAGCACAGGCGTTGCCCTGCATCAAGGTTGAAATATCTCATGAGCCATGTCTTTCTTGACGAATATGTGAAGTAGGAACAGCTGGTCCGGGAGCTGGCCGCACCGATGACATCTGCATATCACGGGTCCCTCGGACGTAGTTCTGAATTCTAAAGAACGCAGAGATTCGCACCCATAAAAACGGAGGGTACACGGATACGGCCCCCAGCGCTGGGCTGCAGCCAATCAGATCGCTTCATTAGCCTCACTTTCAACCACATCTCACCACCCCTTCAGTGCTTTTTGCAGCTGTAGCACCCAATGCACTGTAACGCCCCTATCGCCACCAACTTGCAAATAACGACCCTTAATCAACGCTTTGCTGCAGCAATCAAATTCTTATCGGAATCAATCATTTTTGCATTAAAAAGAAGATCTGATTAATTAGATATCGAATTTTCAGCGTTATAGCGATAGCGCAGCTACCTGATTATTTAGGTCTTAAGGCGTAATAGCAAGCTGACTGTTATAACTGGAATACTAACATTACTACTGCGAATCATCATCAACCAGCACTTTCCAACCCTCCTACCTTCCTCAAACTTTTCCAGGGTGGATATAATACTTATAAGGATCTTAAGGCTAATTTGGATAAAGCTATAAAATCTGCTAGATTCCTAATGGTAATCAGAAGGTTTAAGCCTATATAGGTGGATTTAGAGTATAGTAAAGGTGCGCTGTAATCTTTAACTACAAAAGTCTCTAACGCTTTAATAATTAAAGCAAACTACAAATAGTAAGCCATCACCCATATAATGAGGGCATCATTAGGCAAGTGGGTACTAGTGATCCAGGAGGGCGTGTATACTTACTACGGCCCTTAGGAGGTACCTGAAGCCTAGTAAGGCTGGGCGAAGCTATCACAAGATTATTACAACTTCCTCACCCATATGGCTATAGACCCAGCCCTTATAAAGCCTTAGAGACTTGCAGCAGCTCTATGCTGAGAGTACCCAGGTGTACTGCTAGGGCCAAACACTATAAAGGACTGGCTGGCAGCCTATCGCAAGAAGCAGCAGGGCATCTATACACCTACCTAAGCAGCATTAGATTGGCTTGAGAAGGAGGGCTGCTAGTACTATTGGGCTACTGATAAGAAGGGAAGCATTATGGGTATCTTCTAGTGCGAGAAGTAGCAGCTAGCATGGGTTTAAGAGCCACGCTTTATACGTAATCTCTCACTTAACTATACCTATTCAACCAATAGTAAGAAGATGCCCTTCTTTTAAGATACGGTAGTAACCCACATAAAGAGGATATTATCACTATTCCAAGGGGTTATTAATAATAAGAGAGAATCTGGCTTCCAGTGGCTTCTTAAGTAGCTTTATGGTCTTCTCTACAAGTGCTAAATTAAGCTTCTAAGGCTCTTTATTACTAACTATGATAACACTCTGATTAATACCCTTGATTATAAATTCCCTAGGGCACGCTATTAGCTGTATATCTTCTATATTAATATAAATATTGTCCTTAATATTAAGAAGAAGTAGCATAAGCCGGGAGCTATAAGGCTGGCAATGGGAGGCCCGGAGGCACCGGCGCTGGGAGCTCCAGAGGAAAACACCATAGAGGTCACTAAGGCCGAAGATCTTAATAAGGAGGATAAGGATCTTGCTTCCCTTATAGCGCTAGCAAGAGGGAAGGCCATAATACTCTTACGGGTGCTTAATGAGATGCTATATACTCAAACAGCCCTCTTTAACCTCCTTAAGTTCATGGAGTATTCTATAAATTATAAGATCTATAATATAGCTTGGCAATAGCTTTAAGAGGTCTTCTTAGACTAGATGGCAATTATCTAGTACCTTAAGATATAGTATATTAATAAGGCTGAGGAGATTGTTGCTAAATGGGCAGCCCATTAGATCTGCAAAACCCTTAACTTCAGCTTGCATATGACCTCCTCCACTAAGCAAATACACTAGAAGCTAAAGGTGTACCTAGGCTATAAGATAGGGAATCTTCTCTATCTGATAATAGCTGATTATAAGGCTATTAATGATACTACTTGTGGCCTCTGTTAGGAGGAGGTAAAGTAGAAGATATTATTACTTTAGAAGTTTAACAGCAAGAAGTAGCTTGATTAGCTGCTACTGTAGGTCTTAAGAGCAGCGCTAGAGATACTTATGATTAAGCACCAGAAGGCATTAAGGATGCTTTAAAAAGAAGCCCTATAGAGTTACTACAGACCTTCTAATTGCAGCTATACGGTTTATATATAGTATAGTATGATCTATGTAAACCATATTGCTGATAAAGAGGAGGCTTTGCTTCCTCTCGAGAAGAGCGATGTGCATGAAGACTACTACCTTAATTGTGACCTCTCCCTCGAGAACCCTCTCCTCAGTGTATACTTGCTGAAGAAGGTTACCGCCATGAAGGGCAGACCTTGCAAGAATGCACTATTTATAGCTAATAAAGAGGGTCTCTTTAAGAGCTATAGGAAGGCTATAATGGGTAAAAAGATAACTTCCACTATAATGAGCCTTAGCAGCAGGGCTAGCGATAAAACAAGGGCGATAATGGCTTTAGTATAGCGTGTGAATTCAGCTTTCGAGTATAATAACGTGACCCTCTAGTCCCTGGATGAAGAGGATGCCTGTGGCAGTAATACCCAGCACGCTAGCATCCCTCAGAGCTAGCAGCTAGCGAGAAGGGTTACGAAGAAGGCAAAGCAGCGGCCTTAGAAGCAAAGGCCGCTATTAGACATCACGAGATTAATTATACAGACCTTAGCAGCAGGCACACCCTCAAGCATGAGGTTAGGGGCTAAGCGGCAGCATATAGCAGCTATTAGAAGCATCAACCAGTTGCTACGGGTAAATCTGACTGTTGGGGATCTCATTGGTAATAATAATAATGATAATAAGGTGGAGGAGATTTAAGATGAGATTGTGGTCTGTATAGACTAGATATATAGCAAAACACCATTAATTTGAGCGATTCCTACTGTAGCGAGTGTGGCGATAGTGGTATTACTGAAGCGATAATGAGGACTACCGGCAGTGACGGCGGCTAAGGTTAAAATAATGGTTTGCATACTAATTTGGGTGGTGCGCGTTGTACGTGCACTGGGGGCCTATATGTACTCGTGTACCCTCCGTTTTTATGGGTGTGAATCTCCGCGTTCATTCTAAACCAGTGGATTACATGATCTTACACAAGGCTCCGCCAGAAGGAAGAAGTTGGAAAAACGCAGGATCGACCTATATAGGGTCACATTAGACACTTCAAAAGAGCCTTCCCCCCCAGGAAGGGATCAGGCTACCTCTGGATTCCACAGAAGGTTACTTCTTAGATCCTACAACATTTGCGTATGCGCCACCAGGCCGCTGATTGCGTGAGCTCAAGTCTCTTGCCACTGGGATATGGGACCTCCTTTGCACCTGCAACCAGATGTTGATATGTACTGGGCGACCACCATGCGTACTCATCAGCGTTAATATCTGGAATTCCTCTTGTTTCAGTTCTAGAAAATCAAGAGATGTCGCGACTAAGGACCACTGCACATGTGTACTATCAGAGAAAAAGTGTGCTGCACACCCTGCATACTACCCCTGGAATTGTATCGTGACAAGAGGCTCCCGTTGATACTCGGTTGTAGATTTAGGCCAACTTGAGGTCATAGTCAATGCGCCGCTTGAGGTAGAGGCTTCAGCCAGAGACGCAGGGGCAGAGTGTTCCGCTCGCGACGAAACAGGCTCAGAGGTGAAACGAGTTTCTTTTCAATATACAGGCAGTGCGCATCTAACAGAAACATCAAGCTCATCCGGCGAGAAGATTCCTCGCCTGCATCTGATTGATTTATCCATAAGACACTGGACTTGCCTCGAAGTTGAGAAAAGAGCAGTGACGGGGTCTGAGACCTTTAGGTGGTGCTGGCTCTTCGACCTGAAGATCGCCAGAGCTTGGATCCGGCCTACCTAGGTACCTAGGTACTGCAGGCGTGAAAATTACTAGACGCGCATTAAGGGCTTGAAGATTTACCCAGGCGAAGAAATAATTGTCGTCAATGCAGTCCACTGGTCCAACTGTTTAAACGCTGGACTCGGTCTTCTCGTAGGGCAACACGAAGGAGGCGTAAGGGATACTTCAGCGCACAGAGTTGGCCGAGGCCAGGGCCTTTGGGACTGCTCTTGAGAAAATTTCTCGCTGCCCATATTGAGGGAGGTTTTGCCAGGCTTGTTTCTTTGGAAGCTGTCTGTGCTCGTCTTTCCGGGAATGTTAAAGCACAGGGTGCACATCATAATGTTGATGAGAGCAGATCTAATACAGTAAGGCCGAAGATTTTTCGCTGTCTTTGGCCCATGGAAGATATCTCAGGCTTTGTTGATTTGCTTGGGATTTAATTTACCTTTGCTAGGGGCGTCTACGAGGTGGACAATGGTCTATAGATGAAGATGCACACACCACCTAGATATGGCGGTCGTAGGCACCCTAGTGGGACATCAACATCATTACATAATACTCTTGTCATTAGAAAACGATGCCCCATAACAAGGCTTCTTGATTTCAGTGCTATTAATTGTGTGGTCGAGCAAGTGCTGAGAAGTGACATGGGTCAACAGACCGACCAAGGAGGTTTGGGAAAGTGTAGAGGCCCAGCGCAGAGCACTTTAGTCCACCACTCAAAGTCCCCAACACATCAAGGCGTTAGAGGGAAAGAATGGGGCTCATCAAGCTGCAAGGAGAAGGAAAAGAAGCATGTAGGAAGACGAAGCAAGCCTCGGTCTAGGTATCACTGCGGAATAGAATGAGAACACCTCGGGAAACAGAAGCAAGGGAACACTGCCGCCCTACTTCTTGAAAACGCCGACAACTTTGGCCTTCAATTTATCCGCCAGACCTTGGTGCGTGCCATGCTCCTCGCCTTCCTTGTGGGGGGCATGGTGGACGTTGCCCTCGCCGCCCCTGCCGGTGTGGTGGTCCTGGTTCTCGGTTGAAGGCCTTACGGCCGCCTCCGGGACCACCTCTTTGTCGGTCCGAGGAGCGGCAGCGTTGGCATCTGAGATGTTTGCGGCGCCTGCACAGGATGTTAATTGTGCTGATCAGTTTGGTCATGAGGTGGGGAAAAAACAAACACGGGGCTGCTCCTGTGCCTCTCCCGGCCGGGCCTGGTCACGTCACTTATCAGGCCGGATGTGCGCTCTTTGACTGGCAACAACAACCAGAGATAAGGAGCGTACGGCCCGACCCATGTCGTCTTCTTGCCCTGGCGCCTGGCGCATCGCAAATGAGAAGCATCACATACCTCCTCGTCCAGTGCTCACACCGGTACCGGCCTCTCCTTCGCGGACGACTTCGCCATCCGTGTACTTTGTATCATCTGGATACACGTTTCCCTGGCCCCCTCTGCCGTGGCTCACTGGGGCGCTGGCGCTCATCCTGGAGGTTCGTTCAGTTCTGAGGGTGGGGAGTTCTCGAGCGGGTGCTGCAGAGCCTAGGTGACCAATTTTGTAGGGCAGGAGGTCTTTAGCTGGATGGATCAGGTAGGAGGTCAAGTGGTGGAGGGTCTAGGTGGGAGGAGCGTGATAAATAAGGCTGAAGTTGGTAGGGTTGCATGGGGGTTTAGTTCCCAGCCCCCAGCCCCAGGACATGACAGCTGCGAGGTCGGTGGCGCCAGTGCACAAATGTCAAATCACAGCAGCCACAAGTGCGTCATGTCTGCAGCTGTGGCCAGGCAGGCGCCGGGGAGGTGGGACAGCAAGCTACAGTACGCTATTCCTTGGTCGATTCCGAGTCCCAGTCGGAAGTGATATGGCCTGATTGGGCACCAGGGCGTACAAACACATATTACAAACGCGTGGGGTGACTTGCAAGTCTAGTGCTGCAGGACAGTGGTGGGTGTGGCTTGGCCAATACTCTCTGTCTTCACATGCAACTTGGAACACCTCTCCAATGGGAGAGTGAGTTGTTTACGTAATGTACCTTGAGGCTTGGCTCTGTGTAAATAGAGAGCCTCGCTCTTGTGAAGGTGCCCAGTTTGCACTCCGGCAAAAGACCCGGACCATGACGTAATGAAGCGATAAGATACCGAGGTGCAGAAAGTATCAATATGGTCTAGCCGCTTTCGGTTTGATACCCATTTGCGGGCTCCATCACCTGGCTGACTACACCTTCCTTCATCTATAAACGAACACAACCAATAATATATCTAGGTATGTTGCTTTTGGCAGTTAAGAATTTATTGAGTCATCATTTAAGACATAATGGCTTCTGTGTTTCTGCAGGTCATTCTCAACTGTGACTGAATACTTTTGCTGAGGTGCTCCTGTGTAGAACTTGTCCTGGTCATGCAGTTGGTGGCTACCGTGAATGTGCAAATCTCGGGCTCTGGCAGTGCAGAACAATGGATGCACACAATAGGCACTTCAGACAACTCGGCACTCCATCTGTTTGAAGCGACAGGGTGGAAAGTTGCCACCAGCCACTCTGACACTCTGATCACTGGTTTCTGGCAGAATCACCTGTCATCAAGTTTCACGGGGACACGCGACAAAGTTTAGAGTTCCGGGCTGCCTGCCCCACACCTCGCCCATCACGCTAGAAAGCGTGTAGCGTGTCGTGCCGCATTTCACCCAATTCACAATTCGCCCAATTCATTGTTCAACTTTGTCGACCCGCCTTCAGCTTAACTCGGAGGTCTCACACCACCCCTTCCCGGCCTTCTTGGTTGCAGCATTTTCTGTACACCACAGAACAACTCAAATCAATTCGAGCCCAGGTTTCCACTTGCCCACCAGCCTGCTTACTGGTGCTGTCGCCACTGTCCTCGAAGCATGAGTTCCTCCCCCTTCACCTCGCCTTTGCGCGAGGTTGTCCCCCAGACAAGCAGTCCCCTTGGCCTCAAACACGACCCTATTGCGCTTAGCTCTGACGAGGATGACGAGCTGTCAGTCACTGGCGCTCACTCATCACCTTACTTCACACAGCCCACGCAGCTCCTCACCAAACCTTCCATCACTGCCATTACCCAGCCAACACAGCCAACACAGCCGAATCACGTCACACAGGCGACACAGGTCGTCGATCGCGCGAGACTTGGACTTGGTGCAAATGCCCACAAGTCACCGTCCATGTCACCTGCGGCTGCCAAGGTCGAGGTCCCCGCCTCCTCGCCATACCGATCTCTGGATGTGAAGAATTCGCCATCCTCGTCGCCTCAGTCTGAGCGCACAAAGGTCGAGGTCCCCGCCTCCCCCTGCCAGAGACCTGCTCTGCCGTCTGCTTTCTCCCGCTTGGGCGGCGGTCTAATGGCACCTGCTGGCACCTCTTTCAGACCTCCCCCAAGGATCAACACAAAGCCTGCCCCTGCCCCCCAGTCACCAGTGAAGCGAGCACCCACCAAGCGCGAGTTTGTGGAGATCCTGTCGGACGATGAGCTGGGTACCTCCCATAGCCGATATGCTGCCGATAGCTCTGGCGACGAGCGACCCGCACGAGGGGATATCAAGCGCTCCTCCTTCCAATACCAGCAACCAAAGCCCGAGTCGCCTCCCACTGCTGCTCAACTCAAGCAACAGCAAGCCTCTAGGCAGCACCTGACAAAGGTATTCCATGGATTCAAGTCCTCTTCAACCACCTCGCCCTCCAGCTCCACTGGCTCACAGCCCTCGGCACAGCCTAGCTCGAGGAGCTCTGAACCCTCCCGAACCCCGTCACCGCCACCGAAGCGCAGGCGACTCGTCCGTGGCCGGAACCCCAACAATTCCCCGAGCTCGTCACAGCTCACCCCACGAGCCGCTCCGATCACCAGCCTGATCTCCGACGACGAAGATGACGACCCTGCCTCCAACGATAAGGACGATGGAGATGACTATGCAACGGACCAGCAGGATGAGTCGTCTGGGGACGAGGACGAGTTAGAGCGCCGATCACCAGGCGAGGCCTCCACATCCGTGAACCCCATTGGAACCAAGCGCAAGGACAAGATACTGCAATACCTCGGAATCTGCTCCATTGAGAGCCTCATGGCTGATGCCAAGATACAGAAGGACGCAGCAAAGTTCATGCTCGAGAAGGGACCTTTCCGAACCGTCGACCAGGTCAAGGCTGTCAGCAGGTTGAAGATGTCCCGTGGCAAGAAGGTCCGGCATGAGCTTGGCCAGGAGGTCTTTGATGAGCTTGTCGCGTACATGAAGCGACTTGACGCAATTGACCGAATTGTCGAGTATTGCGAGACCCAGGGACGTAGCATCAGGATGAAGATCGGTTCGTGGAAGATGGACCAGAGGGGCGTGACAAGCGCCACCCTGAACAGCAACTCCACCGTCCTCCCGTTCGCCCGCGAGCCAAAGGCAATGCAGGGCCACTGCACCATGCAGCCGTACCAGCTATTCGGCATGAACTGGATGTGGCAGCTGTACGCCCAGCGCTTTGGAGGCATCCTGGCCGACGATATGGGGTTGGGGAAGACATGCCAGGTAGTATCGTTCATGGCCCTGCTCAAGAGCCAATTTGACGCCGGTTTCTTCCAGGAGAGGCCCTGGCCCAACTTTGTCGTCGTCCCGCCATCGGTCCTGGAGAACTGGGAGAACGAGTTCGACAAGTTTGCACCCGAGCTGTCTGTCATCACGTACTCTGGCAAACCCGCCGAGCGTGACGAGCTTGCGCTTACGATCCGGGAGGCGCCAGCCGAGTACCACGTCATTCTCACCTCGTACTCGCAGATGCAGCGCCCCCGGGACGTGAGTCTGATCAACAAGATTGGGATCAACGCGGCAGTGTTTGACGAGGGCCACAAACTGAAGAACCCAAAGGCCCAGATCTACCAGAACCTGATCCGAGTCGACGCGGCCTGGAAGCTTATCATGACTGGCACACCGATCCAAAACAACATCATGGAGATGGTCGCACTATTGAACTTTCTGTCCCCGCATGTTTTCCACCACTACGGCGACCACCTCCAAGACTTGTTCGATCAGAAGGCATCACTCCAACAGGTCTCTGAGGGCGCCGTGCTCTTGAGCGACAGGGTCAAGCGCGCACGGAGCATCCTGGAGCCCTTCATCCTCCAGCGAACCAAGGAGCAGGTTCTGACCACCATGCCAGCAAAGATCCGCAAGGCTGTGTACTGCGACATGGACGATGGCCAGAAGGCGCTATACGAGGACTTTGTTCACAAGTTCCGCAATGCCAAGATACACAAGGTCGACACGGGCGGCCGCAAGAACGACATGAACAACCCGTGGGTCCAGCTCCGCAAGGCAGCCATACACCCACAGCTCTTCCGCCGGTTCTTCACGGATGAGAAGTGTGAGGAGATGGCCAAGGTCCTGATGAAGTCTGTCTCTCAGGACATCCTGAGGCAGCCCAACCTGACACACCTGACGAACGAGCTGAAGAACGAGTCCGACTTCCAGCTGCACCTCTGGTGTCGAGACTACTCTTGCATCCGCAGCTTTGACTGCCCAGAGGATACCTGGCTGGAGAGTGGCAAGGTCAGGAAGCTCCTGGAGCTCATTGATGGCTATCAGGAGAACGGCGACCGGGTGCTCGTCTTTTCGCGTTTCGCAATGGTCCTTTCCATCCTTGAAGAGTGCCTGGCGCAGGCTGGTGTCAGGCATCTCGTCCTGCAGGGAGAGACCAAGGTCGTTGAGCGCCAGCAGCTCATTGACCAGTTCAACGATGACAAGTCAATCACGGTATTCTTGTTGACGACCAAGGCCGGCGGTACAGGAATCAACCTCACAGCCGCCAACAAGGTCATTCTGTTCGACCAGTCGGACAACCCACAGGACGACATTCAGGCGTGAGTTTTTTTTTTCTTTCTCTTTCTTTCTTCCCTCCCTAGAAGTGCTCAATTCATCCTGACTGACATGTACACAGCGAGAACCGTGCACACCGTCTCGGTCAGCAGCGCGAGGTAGAGGTCAACCGCCTCCTGTCCAGGGGCACTATTGATGAGCTGGTCTACAAGGCGTGTCAGCGCAAGCTCGAGCTCGCAGGCAAGATCACGGGCCACCACGAGGAGATTTCGGGCACGGATGTGCAGGAGGAGGTCTCCAAGATCCTGCTCCAGGAATAGACGAGAGGATGGAGGTATAGAAGAGGAAAGAAGAGAACAAAAAAAAAGGCCAGGGGCGTATACGAGCCCATGCAGCATGCAGTTGGCATTGTAGACAGGCGTCAGGGTTCTTCTGATTGCGATACCCCCCCCCCCCCCCATTGCATCTAAAGGTAGACGCGTACAGGTTGGTAACACTGATCAATAAATACTATGTAAATTCACCGAGATTATGTGTTTTGCATGATTTTGTGTCATCAATGTGGCTGGCTGGCTGCCTTTGTATTAGCTTTGGCGGCAGAGATACATGAGGTTAATACCCTGCGTCTTATGGTGCATTGAATGTAAAGAGACCAACTACAAATTGTTCCCAGCATGTCGTGTACGTCTCTAATGCCATCAATCATTGCAGGGTGGCTGGTATAAAGAGACCGCATAGGACTACGATAGGCTGGATTTATGACATGACGTTGAAATCTAGTGGGGTTTCCTAGCTGGCTACGCAGCCATTTATTAGCGGATCGGCTGCCCCTCCGCAGTCGCTTTCACCCAGGCACGTCGTCGCCTCACCAAACTCAAAGACCCACACGCTGCAGCAGCACCGAGAGCCTCAACCCGAGTACATCGGGACTCGTAAATTACCTGTCAAGCCACGGCCGTGCGTCCCCAGGCTCACGCTCACTCACTACCACGCAAGCCCAAACACCAACTCACAATCACTCGCTCACTCACTCTCAAGGCCCTACCACCGCTGTCAGCACACACACACAAACCATGGCCACGCAAAGGATCATCTCGGGCGAGAAGACCATCCTCGAGAAGGACGACATTGTCGGCGCCAGCCCGGCCGCCGGCACGCAGTCCAACATCGCCCCTGCGGTGCCCATGTGCGTTGATACCCCCCCCCTTCACTGAGCTCGTCGGACGGGTGCAACAGGGGGGGGGGAAGCACCTGCTCACTCTTAGCCTCGACTTGGAGCCCCGAGCTGACCGCAAACGGCGATACAACACCAGGGACGTCATAGTCAAGCTGCTAGCCTTCACCTTCGCCATGATAGTCGTGCCCATCGGGTCGTACTTTGCAACAGTCAATACGGTATTCAAGGGTGAGTTAAATACCACTATGTCATACACATTATACACATATACATACACATATACATACACATATACATACACATATACATACACATATACATACACATATACATACACACATACATACATATGTTTGCATATACACCCGAGCAGCCCAAAAAAAAAGGCTAACTCAAGGTCCCCCCCCCCCAATTCCAGGCAACTCGACCTTCGCAGGCGCCACGGCCGCCATCATGGCCAACGTCGTGCTCATCGCGTACGTGGTCGTCGCCATGAGGGAGGACCAGTCGGAGCAGTACGACGCCAAGAGGAAGGGCAAGGAGGGCAAGAAGGACCGCTGAGCGAGGCGGGACATGCTGGGGCTGCCTGCACACGGTGCGTGCCACGCACCGTGTGCAGTTGTCTTGGGGGCCGACGTAGATATCGCGCCGAGGCGGCATCTGTCGTGTGCCGTTCGTTACCTTCGCTATGTTTTTCTTCTCACTTGCTGCTGCATATACGAACCCTGGCGTTTCTCAAGTCAAGGGGAACAAAAGCCCCGCCGTGGACGGGGGCGGTTGGTACAAGTCGGCATCGATACTCGTGTCAAATTGGCAATGTGCATTGAGCATCTTCTAAGGCTACGGACATATCCGTCACTGTCTGATTCATGCAATAAAAGGTCTCTTGATCATGAAGCTCATCACGGGAGTCGACAAACGCAAAATTGATCGCTTTGGCCTTCAAAACGAAGCCCCCAAATTGTCATTGCAGGCTGCTTCAGCCACGCAGAGTGAGAGGATGCTTCTATCCGAAAATCAAGTAAAACGCCAGTGCCTTGGTAGGCACGCCCTTTCCACGCTGTGTGCCCTGACCCGAACATAACCCGCCTTCTGCCGGCTGCCTCATGAGGTGGCCTGCCCCCCACTTCTTTACAAGGAAATAATAACTGCTAATGAGCGTTCAGATTTGGGTATTAACCATTCCCTGGCTGGCCAGCCTCCGCTTCCCGAACTTGTCCCTCCAGGTCTAATTTCGCGCCCGCAGACAAGTCTTACCCATGCGGGTTAAGGTGAAGATCAATATTGCACCTCGCGTTCTTGTACAGGGTTTTCATCACCTGTCCTATGTACTCATGTTGTCCCGTTATGTCCTGACATCATCGACGCGAAAGTCGATCGAGTTATTTATCCACGAAGTCCTCCAGTCGTATCCTTTGTGTAGTAGAGCTCGCCCGTGACAACACCGGCTTTGAGTTAAAGCAGCTTCTTCGGCGGCATTTCTCACAAGTCGTTGGGGAGTACGACTGTTGGCTGTCTTCCCCGCCTGCCGCCGTGTGGGGCACGCCGACCAAGGCAAAAAGCTCTTTTGGCCCATGAATGTCGCTGCAGACAGCAATCCCTCAGAGTCGCTATTGTGGCCAATTTAGGGCCTCGAAAGGTAATATTGCGCGATGGTGAGCGGAGATTATGTGTGATGAATATAATAAAAGTGAATAATCGGGTATGCCTGTTTCGCGTTGGTCTCCGCAAAGGACCTTTCGTTTTCATGGTCAAAGCATCGCGTCTGATGTTAACGAAGGCGCAGAGTCGAACTCGGGAGGTATCGACACGTCCGCTCTGAACTCGACGTGCAGGTATTCTCGTATCCAAAAGCCGGGAAGCTGTTCTTGCTGGAGACCTTCATTGTCGGCTCAACTTCATTTAGCGCGCTGAGTCAGGGCAGTGATGGGCTCCTCGCACAACCAATCTTCCGCACATGTTTGTTCTTGTCGAGGCCCGGGATACTCGTCGCTTTGTTGCTCCCCTAGAGACCCTTGCTCAGGCGCTTGAACCAGCTCTTTCGCTTCTCACCCGTGTCTGGTCTTTGTGGCTCTGCCGTCGGTTTTCTGGGGATAGCGACGTCTTTCCTCGGCACGGATGGTGGACCTCCACCATTCTGGTACCCGTACTGAGCAGAATTAGGGCTGTTTACGGTAAAAGACGAGGTCTGATACTCCGGGGTCTGGCTGAAGCCGATCCCATAATCATTGATGGGTTCCGGCTGGCGCTTTGGCTGCTGGCGCTCAATAGAGCTGTTGTCTGAGCTTGTGGGGTCCGTCTGGTAGCCAGCAGGCTCTGCTGAGGAGCCAGATCCCGAATCGACCGCTTCGTAGGATCGCTGGTTGTATCCCGCGCCATAGGAGTTCGCACCATTCTGCCTGGTCCGGTAATGTTGGTCAGGGCCGGGGCCCCGTGGAGGTTGCCGTCTCCGGTCCGGAGGGCCCCATCGATATTGATCCTGGTAACCTTCTCGAGGTGCGCCGCTCTCGGGCCTGAAGGTCGACTGAGGCCGGCTGTTGCCGTAGTAGCTGTCGTGTTGGTAACGGCCATTACCTGTCGGGACAAGTCAGATGCATATTCCTATTCTGGGATGGGGAGGTAGGAGAGAGTGAAAGGGAAGCTTACTGCCACCGGCGTAGTAGCTATTCCTCGGGTTGAAGGTCATCACAGACTCGTTGTCTTTGACAGGGAAAATTGTGAGCAATTGTGCCAGTAAATCGGTGTGCGTGAGAAGAGATGAATGGGGAAACAGTTATATTTGGGGCGCCGGGGGGGGGGTTGGGGTTCCAGGCGGAGCTCTCGCCACTGCAAGTCTTCCTTATCGGAATCCAATAAGTGGACAATAGCTCTTTTTTTTTTTGGTGCAGCCAATCGACTCTGCCATGGAGTACTGGAGCCAGAGGAAACGGAATGTAAGTGAGGGAAGTGGGCAGGGACGCGATAGTTACCTCCTGTGTTGATCATTGAGCTCCTATAGTTGCCGTCGATGGCGGCCTCGAATGCACGGATAGTATCCAGAGGTCGCTCCTCCCGCCATCGTGTTGGATTGGACAGGTCAGGATCGGCTGGGACGGTTCCAGTCAGCGGTTTATTACACGACATGGCAGGCACGGATGGAGGTGACAAACTAATAATATTTCCAGCGGCGTCCTTGTGTTGGATGCCGCGTAGGCTCTGCAGGCTGTTTGCGGCCTGTGCAGCGATAGCAGCTGAGGTTTCAAATTGTCAGTATGACTGCGCGACAGGCTGTGGGGTTTTCAGGTGGCTGCAACGCACAAGGCTCCGCCTCGTTCATAGCCATGGTGGGATCGGCCTTGCTGTGCAGTCGTTGGCGCTCCTTTTCGGTGTGGCTCTCGACCAGGTGCTCCTTCTTGTCACTCTTGTGCGACTTGTCCGACTGGAGACTGAAGCCTCTGGATCTGGGGCGCGGTCTTGCTGTGCTGGAGTGGGTTTGGTGCAAGGGTGTCGTCTGTGGGTAGTGGACTTGGTGTTGCTGCTGACTAGAGTAGTTGTTGGGCTGTTGCTGCTGTTGCTGCTGCTGCTGCTGCTGCTGCTGCTGCTGCTGACCCGGGGGTGCAGGCAAGGGGTTGGTGTTATACTGCGACGCCATGGTGACTGTTGGCAGGGGCCCGGACTGTTTGCTTTGTGATTGTACGTCAATCGATGATGGGAAACTTGGAAGGCCGGGGCTCGTCGCGGGCGTTCGATGGGTCTGGCAGGGGTTCTGGAGCGGACCCAACTGATACAGGAGCCGCAGATAGGACGAGAATACGATGCGCGTGGATCGACAAGTGTGCTTTGTCGGTGCTGGCGCGTGTGCACCGGAGTGGGGACGGACTGGGGTGGTTCGAGGAGCCTTGATAAGAGCCAGGGCCGTACAAGTGGAATTGTACAGAGTCGCGATTGCAGTCGTCGGGGTGAGGCGATGCGATGCGATGCGATGCGATGCGATGCGGAGCGGAGATTTGAGGACGACGGGTGTAGGAAGGGAGGAGGGTCAGAGGTAGGTAGGCTAGCCAACTATTGCCAAGAAAGACCAGCGAGGAACGCGACCACTGTAGGAAGTAGTTAGCAGTGGTGCGTGGTGTGTGATCTGTGGTGTGTGGCGTGGCGGGGCCTGGTCGCGTCTTCCCCCTCCTCCCGCAGCCGGGCGGCTCCCGTTCATCAGTGATGGATGGCTGCTTGGCTGGCTGGGAGAGGGTTGAAACGGCACAGTGCAATGCAGACTCGCAGGTCTTGTCGCAGGTGGCTGGTTGCAGTGCCGAGAGGTGCAGCAGGTGAAGCAGGTGCTGTCGCCAACCACAATGACAGGGAGATGGGGGAAACGCACAGTCGCTCCCAAGCAGGCTTTCAACCTTGTCGCCTTTATTTGCCCTGGCCTGGCCTGGCCTGCCTTGTCTTGTTATCACCGTATCTCTGCCTGTTGCCCAGGTGTGGTACCGGGGTAGGTTCTATGTATGCAGAAGACAGACGTCTTGGGCCCTGCTCTCTATCTAGCAGACGTATCGTGTCGACCGTACCAGGTAGCGTCTGGTGGTAGTGGTGGGCGATATCGATGCAGCAGCGAGGATGACTACGGGCGACAAAGGAGAGATGGGTGGGTTCCCAGTGGTGGATATGGGGAGACAGATAGTTATACACTAACTAGATCAGCTGGCAAGAGACGGACGCGGGTCATGGACGGGGACCGACGAGGAACGTCTGGATTCGGTTCCGGGGCAGCCGCAACGTTTTATTTATTATTGTGCCGTAGTAGTCTCGTCGGGCCGTGACATGCTGTGACTGTGGATCCGGGTACAGCAGTCAGAGAGAGGACAAGAGAAAGGCACAGATGGGGTCCGTCTTGGTTCATGGGAATCATTGGCACGTCTCAATTCGTGTTGACCATTGGCTGTGAGCAAGGCATCTTGGGACGGCGTGACGCGGCCCCTCCCAGCCGGGAGTCCCAGGGCTGGGCATCTTGACTATGTGCTGCCAGTCGTCACCACTCTCTGGTAGTCCAAATGTGAGATGGCTAGCCTAGTATACCTAGGTATAGTATATCTAGATCTGTCTCTCCGGTCCCGCGTCTAACAAGCCCATGGCCCAACAACAACAGCTTTAGTCGTGCCTTGATGGACAATGGAGCAGCGTTTTCGTCCATCCTGCAGCTTTAGCACCGAGTAGGCAGGGTAGACAGGACCGACAGGTCACCGACTTCTTACCTCGTCCGGCTGTTCCTGGGCTTGGGAGCCGTGGTAGCCTGGTAGCTTGGGCCTGCTTTGACTCTGCGCTAGCCAAGGCAAAGGCGCCAAATACGACCAGTCTCCTTTGTCTTTTCCGGGGGCGTGTGGCCGCAGCGGGACCGCAGGAAAACGGCAATCAGACGATTCCAATTGTTATCAGCCTCTTTTCCTGAACACAAGTCGGGCAGATGTCGTGGGTCTGATCGACACGGTCTCCTCCTCCAGGGCCCGGCAACCTTAATGCACATGGATGCGTACAGGCAACGAGGCCGCTCTGGAACCATCACTTTCGAACTGTGCATTCTCTGGAAATTTCTGGGACCTGCGGGACGGGCGGGACAGGTGGCCCTTGCGGGTGCCGATACAGACCTGACGTCAAGCCCATGTCGATCCACGTACCACCTCCTCCAGGCCACCGAAATACTTTGCTGCCATGCGCACACCACCTCTGTAGGTCTGTAGGTACTTACAGATTGGTGCAAAGGACTACCTAGGTACATTACTATACATAGCACACAGCACGCAGCACACAGCACGCAGCACACAGCACGCAGCACACAGCACGCAGCACAAGGCTTGTGGTTCACTCTCGGCAGCGTGCTGCTTGACGTGGGGTCGAGTGCTCACTTTTTCAATCTTGTGTTCGAGACAGACTGCAAAAAGCAGCCTGACGCCGCCTTGGGATGGGTATTGAGGTTTCGATGGCCCGGAGCTGTCTGAAACTCGGCCTTCATCTGTGGTGGGAGGCCTTGGGGTCGAATCACACGGCGGGGTCGTGGGGTTTTGACAGGCCGGGATGACTGGGATTGAGCCTGGAAAAGACGTGTGCCCAGGTGGATAAAGAACACACCGACGGGCACACTCACGCGACTTCTGGAATGCTCTGCAATGTTTCACAGGCCACCGTCGCCATCCATCCCGACTGATCCGTGTCTGTCGGCCATTACCACGTACCTGCAGTGGCGATGCACCCCGTGCCGAGAGGCCCTCTCCCCCAATCAAACTTGCAAAGGGTCAGGCTTGTGGCTGCATCCAGTTTGCCATTCCGCACATCAGACAATGCAAATCCTCCTCGTGTTGAGCAACAATGCCACCACACCACAGAAGTGAGCCATGAAATGGCAGCCATAAGTATGGGCCACTAAGTGCCTACTACCGAGGGAGGGTGCGTGGTACGGAGTAATCCGCATGTAGTACGCATCTCACCCGAGTCGAGACACGACAGCAGCCTCTACGCAGGTCAAGGCAGGCAATACGAGCACCAAGACAAGTCGTCCATGGCGTCTCGTCCACTCGGGCTGCTCGTGGGCAATTGGCGCCAACGCTAGGCATGCACCACCTGCATGAGGCGACAGGCCCTCCCTCTTCTCCTTTTGCCTCATCCGGCCAGTCCTATCAGGGTTGTTCAGGTCGGTATGTGCTCGAGGAACAATCCGTACTGTCATGATAATTCGCCAGGGAGCTAAATGCTGAGACGACCGTACTGGACATCCCACCCCCCGGCATTAACCGGTTATTACGGCCCCTCGAAACCACAACATGGCGCTGTCTCATCTCGAGCGTCGACCCGACCCCCCCTTCGTACTACATGCACTACAGAATGCCCGTTGTCAAGCTCCAACAAGAAATTCCCAATTGCCTTGCGGTCCGCGGACTCGGACCACGAGAGCTAGCCCCTGTACGCTGCGCCCCAAAGCCCTGCGTAACCCGCGCCGCGCCGCATCAGGGCCAAGGAGGGCCGATTAATCATGATGGCACCGCTCCTTGTCTATTGCGTCGTCGACGTCCTGTTGTACCAGGGTTTTGTCTTTTTCTGTCCGGGGAAAGTCCCAGTGCTACTGTACCTCGCCTATTCTTAGCCGGCCGCCGCCCATCGGACGGGTCCTGAGGGCAGCAAGCACCAGGAGTGAGAGACGACTCCGAAACACATTGTTTCGTGCACAAGGTCAGCCCGTCCGATATGCCACGCTAGAATCGAAAGCCTTGATCGATGAGAAAAAGACCTCCCGCCCGCGCTGCATGCAGGCTTCCGTCTTTAGTTCTCTTGACACGCCACCACCCCGGACCCAAAGCACACAACCTCGTTCCGCCGCTCCAACGGAAGCGGGTCTGCAGAGCGGGAGAACATTAGCAATTGCATGGCGGTTGTCTCCACTGGGCTGAAGGCCCACCAGGCGTTTGGTCCGAGTGCCTGGATGATCGGCAGCCGTCCCTGGCAACAGGGCAAGGGGGGGGGGGTTGGCCCTGACGTGATGTCCCCTGGCACCCACTGGCACCAAGGCCCGGCCAAGGCGACTTACACAGTGTTGTGCGGGCATCCTCGCCGGCCAGGCCACGTCCACTGCCGAGGCTGCCACGATGCCGACGGGGCCTTGCCAATGCCCGAGGACTCAATCAGCAGTAGCCAGCGCATGAACTCACGCTGCGATCAAGAGTCTGGGCTGAGGCTGATGAAGCACAGTCCAGTGCGTAGTTGTGGGGGGTCAGTATCACAATCACTCCAACTCTTGTCTCTATGTCATTACGATGTTCGGGTTTGATATGCCTACTATTTGCGGGCAGCCCGAACCGCACTGTGCCAGACGAGCCCAGCCCAGCAGCTGCGAACTACTCTCATTGAGTGCGAAGGTACGAGGTAAATACAGTAGCATTGCATGATGCAGAGAAGATCGCCAAGTGTGAAGCTCATCTCATGTTTCCTGGCTCGGCGCCCGACGGCTCGTTTTGTTTTGCTCACCTGAGGCCGTGCTGCGTTTAGGTTTCGAGAGGCCAGCCCAGGTCAGGCTGTCAGGGCACACACCTCTCAATGAGCCAGTCTCAAGGGCCTCCAGAACTCACAGCCAGGGCCACAAGCATCTCTGATGCTTTTCCCGCTGACTACGGATAATTTGCAAATAACTCAATCCCAAATGAATTGCAGGGTACTTGCCGCCCCTTTTCTTGAGTCCTCGGCGGCCGGCAATGGCTGGCTTTTGTAGCAGTGCTCATCCCTGATGTCACTTATTCCAAGGCCGCTTACATGGATCTCTGAGACTCGAGGCTCATCGCCTCTCGGAACTGCCATACTCGTCTATTCCCAAATACCGAGGTTGCTCCCAACAGAACTGGGAACAACCTCTCAACCCAACGAGATTCCACCAGATCGATGGTGGCTCTCATGGGTCGTCAGAAGACTAACTACATTTCTCGAGACCACTGACCTATAGCCATCGCAGGAACATCAAAACATGTTGTCTACTTGGAGTAGGTAAAATGACAACCACAATTTACGGTTCACTCCGTTATGTGGGACCGCCAGACTGTATTCTTGGACACTGCTCATCCTCAGGATAAATCACTTCATCCTTGCTACTCGTTAACAGTCAAATCTAATGCCACAGATCTGCAAGTTATGCCTTGCTTGACGTCTATTATGAGAGATTTGCCACTACGGAGTATACAGTTATTGCTGCCGGCGCCCTCTTGGATTATGGTATCCATAGAGTAATTAATCCATGGTCATACGGTTACTCGCAGTACACCAGCGAAAGACTATTGATACCTAGGCCAACGACATGCAAAAGGGCCGATCTCATCTTTTCAGCTCGTACTTTCCAGCAGTGGGCTGCAGAAAATAATGACTTGCAATTATCTCGTTCTCCTTCCGTCAAAATCAACTCCGCAGCGTAAGCTAGCTATGTAATGCCCCTTCTGAGCTGGCCAGCCGCAAGTTCCCACATGTTCTGCCGGCTAGGCTGTCTGTCTGTCAACGGAAGGTGTTTAACTGATCACTTAGTCGTCTGATCGTCCACCCTGAAAATTAGCCACATGCTGATGACGACCTCAAGAGGTCAAAGTTGAACTAATGTCTTTGTTCAGCCATCAATTGTTCGAGGGCGAGGTCCCCGTGGGGAAGGTCAGGGTAATAGACCTGAGAAATGATAGCTGGCGTGTGTCCACACACACACAAACACACACACGCATATCCTGAGGTTCATTTTCAATGCTCTGTGTGCTGCTAAGACATGACGTATGTTTGAAATAGTTATTCTCGAAAGGCATGAGCTTTTCAGAAGACCCATCACTATTGCTCTGTAAAGTTCCTGTTGGCAAAAATATGGCTCATCTGCTTCACTAATCATTCTACCCAAATCCACTGCACTCGCTACTTCAGGAGACTTACTCAATCACGCGACTGAGAAAGCTGCTCCAGGTATAAAGGCGCAGTGACTCAGGTTAGACAGTGCGAGCAGTAGAAAAGGGGGAGCAAAACACATGAGAAACCGGAGAGAACAAAGTACCGGCGATCGACAGAGGCAGGATTTGGGCTCGGGAAGCGATTTACCACACGACCCCACAGATACCGGGGCTGGGGAGGAGGGGGATCTACAGTGAGCAAGATGCCAGCCTTGGACAGGTTTGAGTGAACTGGCGGTGAAGACGGCGAGGGGCATGTTTGCGAGTAGAGCGCGGTGTGTCTGGAAGGAATGACAATATTAAACTATGATCATGCCCACCAGTGGTTGGTTGTGGTCCTATCCTACCTAGGACCAATGACTCGAGTTTGGCTCAGGTTTAAAAGAATGCGTTTCCAAACGGATATATCTCCTGGCTGTTCCAGTGGCCCGTCGCGTTTCTGCTGTGGTAAGGTCACCAAGGTAGGCTGTGTATTGGTCAATGGGGATGTGACTCGGTGATTAGTTCGTCTACCGAAGAAGCTGCGTGACTACAGGACCGTCCGGCTGCGGGAGCACACGCCTCTATCGAATAGACCATTTGGAAGTACTGTCCTGTCACGGTGGACGCGAGAGACCAGGAGTCGAAAACGTCATGGGTGGTCTTGTATCTGATGACACACTTGTATAGCGCTATGTAGCAGAGGCATGCCCGTTGAGAGAGCACACATGGCACGAAGAAAGCGAGTCCGGGCCGATGACACACATTCAGGACGTGTAACGCGCTGTGACGCCCGATATACAACAGCGAAGCCTTGGAGCCCAACGCCCAAGACAACCGGTGCCCTCAACTGCTTCAGGTTGTGACCCGACACCGCCGGTCACTACACGTACGCATGTTACGCTTGAACAGGTAGTCTACCACTCAGGGTCCGTTTGATATCAGCAGCCTCCGTCACTATGCGAATCATCCTGGTAAGTGATGGGAGATCACTTGGGGCAGCTCCCGACGACCGATCAAGGCAACTAGACGAGTTTCTCACACCAGCCTTGGACCGCTCTACTATCAAGTATGGGCACACTTTCAGGATGAGGCTCGGTTGAAGCAGGAACCCGTGACAGTAAAGGTGCGTACAATCTCCAGCCCCAGCCTTCAAAGCTTCCAAGGTTCATGTGGAACGGTTGTGCCTGATACCCGCTGCCACGCGCGGAGCGGTGGGTTCGGATAAGATTGGGCTTCATACACGCCAACCGTCAAGTCCAGAACACTCAGCCGGCCACACTAACCTCGTTGATTTCGGGTATCGAAGCGGAGTCAGTTGTTTGGTTTCAGTTGCTGAAAAGAGCCCACTGGGCATGTAGCATTCCTCTGCTTTGCCACCAGTCCCCTTCCTATGTCCTATGCCATTTTTATCGTCCTCACGGAAGCCTTTCTTGTGTCGGACCAAGCACTCGAAACACCGCGAATCCTGATCCCACTTGTGTGTCGTGGTCGGTAATCCATCAATCGATTCTTGAATGCTAGAGAGCAGGGATTAAATCAACCCTGCCAGACCGTGATGCAGCCAATCGAAACCATTTCCGCTCAAACTCCGTCCGTTAAACCGTCCCTTATATCGCAGAAGGGTAGAGCATGATGCGAACCGAAGCACCGAAAGATCGGGAGGGCAAGGGGTGGGTGAACTTGGCGCGAACGACACCAGAGTTGCCTGTTTCCTAAAGTCAGCCTGCGCGTCCGGGACCGCAAGATATATCGTGCTCCCGGGGGGTGATATGTACCGTGAGGGCGGGTGACCTTGCCCCAGATGACGCGGAGCTTGGATCCGCGAACCTCCTTCTGGGCCTTGTAGACGTAGGCGACCTTCTTGCCGAGGTAGAAGCTGTGTCATACGTCAGCTCCGGCTTGCGAGTGGATGCTCGCCTTGGAAGACATACTTGGCAGCGTTGGTGTCGTCAACACCCTCGATCTTGATCAGGCTGGTCTTGGGGTGCGTCGTGTGGCGGTTACGCTGGTAGGAAAGGTGACGACCCCTATGGTTTCGTCACTGTCAGTCTCGATGTCCCCGATCACAAGCTGAACCGTTGCCTGCCCCTGGCGCATCGTCGTCGTGCTCGGGTAGATCCGTCGCCTCGTGGTATCGTCGTCCTCGAAGTCCCATGCTCCCCGGATCATGATTGTTTTCGATTCCATTCCGAGCCCCACATTTTGTGTTTCGTTGAAGACCGAAGAGAGAGGGGGATAGCAAACAATCGCGCGTCGATGCAACTTACTTCACGTAAACTGAAGTCGCACCACGTCAGCTGCTGGAAGAATTGATAGAGCAATCGCGAGACGGCAGTCTTGTCTAGGCGCATCGATCGGCCGGGCGACGGCTGCGATGTGCCGGGGCGACGAAGGGGGTTGCGGGAAAACTACTCACGTCTGTGACCAGCTTCTGAAGGCATCTTGACTTTGGTCGATCACACGATTTCTCTCCGTACCACTGGGGAGGGGAAGGAAAAGAAACAAAAAGTTGGATGCGGCGTTCGATGACTTGGTGATTGACCGACTGACTTCACAACACACGAGGGCCGCTTTGGGGGGGAGTCCTGATGGGGTCGCAGTCGACTGGCTTGGGTGTGAAAAATCCCACAGGGCAAAATGTGCCTGGAGAAACTTACGGCCGTCCTCCGCCCTGGACCCACATTGATCTCAGCAGGCTCAGACTTTGCGGCCAAGCTTCCAGCTAGCTGGTTTTGACAGTCAGCCTACCTAGGTACGGAGTACTTAGCTGGATTAGCTAACATCTCCGCCTTTCTCGCTCCTGCGACCGTCCCAAGCCCACGTGTGCATGCAGCGATGCAACCAGAACGACTGAAGAGCCTCGCTCCCAAATCCCAGCCCGCTGCAGCACATCTTATCTGCACGTGCGAGGTCACGAGACATTATCGACACCCATCTGACCCTGCTCGATACCTAGTAGCGTACAGTAATGTACAGATTAACCAAGCGCGCTTTATCTCGTGCCCCACGTATGATGCAATGCCCGAGTGGCTGTTCCTCGCCGATAGTTTCTGCGGGATCCTCCCATCTCGCTGTCCGAAAGATCTAACGTCAGGGCTGGCTCGCGCCCCCGAGCCCCCCTGATACCGGAGTCGCTATCGGACTTGAATGGTGTCTGGGACGGGGCCTTGTTGAAACATCACCGATTTTGCCGGTCGTTGCGAGCTCGGCCAGGATGCTCGGATGCACCACAAGCCCCAGGGCCGTGGAGGTGATGGATGAAGGTAATTCACTTGCCTGGCTAGTCCAAAAGCCTGGATGTTCTCTTCCGGGACGCACGGTGACAACCTGCGATAGTTGCGGCAGAGCGCTGGAAGTCATGCAGTGGGTTCGCTGCTGCTATCGCTCGTTCGCAGTCCTGCCAAGTCCCGATATGTCCGGAGCGAGGAAACGTCAAGCTGCGCACTGCCAGACTGCACGAAGCTACCTTGCTCTCGCTGCCTTGACAGGTTAATTCCGTAGTGCCGTCTTGACCACCACCATGGTTTTGCAGCAGCTGGAGCTGCTGCTCCTGCCGATGACATCCTTTGTACCCTGGGGAGGTGGAAGCGAAGCTCATAGGCGTAATGCTTTCCACAGGTGCAGTCAGCACCACCGCCTTGGTCCTGTGCTCGGCTGTTGTTGAGCGCCTCGCGGGTATTGTGCTATGCCACTGATAAGTGAGCGTCTATAGTACACTACACAACGTCACCATAGGTTGAGTCAGGGGCAAGGGAAGCAAAGCTCCAACGAGCGCTTCTACGTTGCCTCGGCCAGCGGGCAGGGAACCCCCCCCCCCCCAACCAGAATCAGACAAGTCTGGAAAGCCTTCCTATCGGCAGGTATAAATAAAGTGTCTATACATAGTCAAGCCAAGCTGCAGGCCCGCCAGATCAGACTGGTGCGCTCAAACCGTCGTGTTTCGCATCCCTGAGCGATTTTTCAAATGTTCCCATGTTACAAATCCCACGGCGGAGGACCGAGAGGGTTCCACCTATGGGTGGACAAGTCGCCGGCCTCAACAAAAGCCTGGCGGAACAAACGGTAGTTAAGAGGGTCCGAGGGTCCGCCGAAACTGTAGTCACTGCGGATCCCGTATCTACCGTGTGCCATGACATGGCAAACGGTTCTGCACTACTATAGTACTCTCGCGACAGCCCTGTGCCGTCATGATGATTAACGGCTTCCACCGGCGATTCCCTATAAATCGAGAGGCCCGATTCTGACATGAAATCAGATACGCAGCCTGTCCTCGGACCCTCTTCTGCCCGTACCACTGAATAAGACGGCTGGGGACCGACAGTTCTACTTGGATGATGTCGGTCTGGTGAAACATGTACGAGCGAGTACCCAGGTACCTCCGGGCAGAACATTAGATGGACCCACTCACGATTCAACCGAGGATTTGCTGCTAAAAAGTCTTTGTCTCGCCGTCCAAGAACGCCAGCCACTTTGTGATATGTACATACGTGGTAGTGTTGGAGGACGCGTGCTGAGGTCCTAGGTACCGATATCTAAGTATATACCTAGATATGGTATATAGATGGGAAAGTATTGAATTTACAAACCCTTCAGACAATGGTTCGGTCCTCTTCACAGCCACGCCATCGTTAGTAGAAACCAGCAGACAGAATTCGTCCCTTGTACGGAGTAGCATCGTGTGCTCTTACAGTATTAGCAGGCCAGCTTTGACGTGGGAGGGGATACCCCGCGGCGACAGCCCTTGCTCGCGGGACGAGCGGATGGGCCTGAGTAAGCCGTTTCTTGCCTGCACTATCCAAGTGCCAGCGCCTATCCAGGATTCCGGGTACCTCGCCCAACAGCCAGCCAGCCTACTTATGTTCCCTACGTAGGAGATACCTGGGCAAGCTTGGGCAGCTCCTGGTCCCCTCCAAAGCCAAGTCTGCGCATCACACCCCTCGGAAAACCGATTAATTAACCCCGACAGTGAGGCTTGGTCCTCTGCTTCTCCAGCTTTGACGTCGTCCCGCTCCGCCCGGTCTGCTCTCACCCAGGTCGCCTCTCTACAAAGCTGTTTTGCCCACCTTAACTGTGGCCTCTGCCAGGCATTCTCTCCTTCAGTCCTTCCAACAAACAGTACAAGCAAAACATTCCTGAAGATGGCGTCCGCCGAGTTACACTCTGCCGCATCGTAAGTGCCCGTAACCCTGCGCGCAAGCTCCCACCTGGCACCCCCGCTATCGCACTCTCGAGGGGAGGAGGCTGCACCGCCGCCAGCAGCTCGCGCCTTGTGAGCTCCCTCGAGAGCGCCCTCCCCCCCGAGAGCCCCTTCGATGGACAATCCTGTGCCCTGCCCTGCCCTTGCGCGCGGGGCTCCTAAGCTTGTTCAGTTCCCAGATTGGTTCTCTATCGACCACGAGACTAACCCTGCGTTAAACTCAGGGCTTTGGAGCTCAAGGACAACACCGTGATTGTGGTCCTCGGAGCCTCCGGAGACCTGGCAAAGAAGAAGACAGTAAGCCATCTGAACATGCAACCTGCCCCGGCGCCTCCTTCGCACATGCTAATTGTCCTCAGTACCCCGCCCTGTTCGGTCTCGTAAGCAACTTCCCGCCAGTCTCGGCTCGTTTTCGAGACTTTGACGAGCTAATGATGCCCTGTGAAGTTCCGCAACCAGTTCCTGCCCAAGGACATTAAGATTGTCGGCTATGCCAGAACCAAGATGGATCACGAGGAGTATCTGCGGAGGATCAAGTCATACATCAAGACTCCCACCAAGGATATGGAGAAGATGCTTGAGGACTTCTGCAAGCTCTGCACCTATGTCTCTGGTCAGTACGACAAGGACGAGTCCTTCCTGGGCCTCAACAAGCACCTGGAAGAGATCGAGAAGGGGCGCAAGGAGGCACACCGTCTGTTCTACATGGCTCTGCCACCAAGCGTCTTCACCATCGTCTCCCAACACCTCAAGAGGTGCTGCTACCCCACCAAGGGCATTGCTCGTGTGATTGTCGAGAAGCCGTTCGGCAAGGACCTCGCAAGCTCCCGAGAGCTCCAAAAGTCCCTGGAGCCCGACTGGAAGGAGGATGAGCTCTTCCGCATCGACCACTACCTCGGCAAGGAGATGGTCAAGAACATCCTGATCCTGCGATTCGGTAACTCGTTCCTCGGGGCCACCTGGAACCGCCACCACATCGACAACGTCCAGATCACCTTCAAGGAGCCGTTCGGCACCGAAGGCCGCGGCGGCTACTTTGACGAGTTTGGTATTATCCGAGACGTAATGCAGAACCATCTACTCCAGGTCCTGACTCTCCTGGCTATGGAGCGCCCCATCTCCTTCTCCTCGGAGGACATCCGAGACGAGAAGGTGCGAGTACTCCGCGCCATTCCCGCCATCGAGCCCAAGAACGTCATCATCGGGCAGTATGGCAAGTCCCTCGACGGAAGCAAGCCCTCGTACAAGGAAGACGACACCGTCCCCAAGGACTCCCGGTGCCCAACCTTCTGTGCGCTGGTCGCCTATATCAAGAACGAGCGTTGGGACGGCGTGCCCTTCATTATGAAGGCCGGAAAGGCATTGAACGAGCAGAAGACGGAGATTCGGGTCCAGTTCAAAGACGTTACCTCGGGAATCTTTAAGGACATTCCCAGGAACGAGCTGGTCATGCGGATCCAGCCCAACGAGAGTGTCTACATCAAGATGAACTCCAAGCTGCCTGGCCTCAGCATGCAGACTGTAGTGACGGAGCTGGATCTCACCTACCGCCGGCGGTTCTCCGACCTGAAGATCCCTGAGGCATACGAGTCGTTGATTCTCGACTGCCTGAAGGGCGACCACTCCAACTTTGTCCGTGATGACGAGCTGGATGCCAGCTGGAGGATCTTCACACCCCTCCTGCACTACCTCGACGACAACAAGGAGATTATTCCCATGGAGTACCCATATGGTAGGGCAGCCTTCAGCTTGCATCATCCTGAGAAATGACTTGCTAATTCTGCTTGCAGGCTCTCGTGGACCGGCTGTCCTCGATGACTTCACCGCTTCATACGGTTATAGGTTCAGCGATGCTGCTGGTTACCAATGGCCTACGACATCAGCTGTGCAGCCCACCAACAAGTTGTAAGTGCTTCTTTCTGAACACGAGTTAGTCTCATCTTGCTGGCTGGGTAATGAACGAGGGGCATATATGCTGACACAAGAATCAGCTAAAGAGTAATATCATGAGGTCTTCTGGCGCATTAGGACTGGACGAATGACGGAGGTACAAGGGCGTTCTGTAGACGACGAGGATACGGTGTCAAAACCGGTACCTGGGGTCTCGGCTGTTGCAGAGGTGATGTGATAGTTAAAAAGGCACTCCCAATTGACTTGCCACTCAAATTTTCCCATTGAGATATATATATATGTATATTGCAATGTGCAAATTGAAAAACTGTGAACAGAAGAATCCCATGTCTTGGACAATTACAGCAGCATCACAACGGACTGATCAGGTGAACTTGGCTGAATGTGTATCTATTGTATTGTCCCAGGTACCTGACTGCAGGCAACGTTAAATGCAACAGAACAAGTATCGGTACATTCCTGCAGGGTGATGAGTTTGCCGTCACGTGGACCCCGCTTTTCCCTTTGCTCTACTCAGGCAGGGAATATACGATGCTAGTCTCCTGGCGGCTGGGGGGGCCGGGCGCCTTACCACTTCAGTTCCTCGGTTCTGCGCTCAGCTTTCATCACCACGATACCATAGCCCAGGTACCTCTTTGTCCACCACCAGCCGCTTCCAGACTTTGTCGCATCCCGCGTTTCGATTCACGACATCCACTGCGCACTAGAAGCTACCTCCTCTTCTTCGTGGCTCTTCCTTTGCCCTCCTGAAAGTCCCACGAGGGCCCGTCGCTGTCGTCAATCGAACTGCCCGAGCGAAGAAAGGCGCGTGTTGCCTCACCCGCGCCCGCTCCCACGATCGTCCCCACGCCCACGACCGCGCCCGCGCCCGATCGCAACCATCCTCTCCCGAGAGTTCAACGAGGGCACCAAACGAATGGGGGCCTGAAAGCGTGTTCCACCTGGGGATTCCCACCTGTCAGATTCGCGAGGCAGAGATTCTCATCCGCGCTTTTGCCTTGCAACCTTTTCGCGTGACTTCATCGACGGCCGAGTGCCACTTCGCATCGCCGCGATCGGCGTCTGTCGACTCATTACCGGCTTCTCTAATCTCCATTTTATCGTCGCGACATATCAGCAGCACCAGACTGTCTGCCAGAAGATACGGGTCTAGCGAACGGCAGGGTGAGATCTCGCGAATGAGAGTCTCGCCCTCGGGAAGGAGGCTGCCACGATGGAGATCGGGACGCAGAACGGGGCGCGCACCGACCATGACAGAGACTTGAAGATGAATGGGCTGAATGGCGCAGGGATGGTGAAGCGCGAACCCTCTCCAAACAAGGCGAAAGGAGGCGCAACACCGATGACGAATGGATACGACACGCCAATGGAAGCCGATGCGCCGAAGCAAACGCAAACAGCCGTGAGCGCACAAGGCCAAGCCTCCAAGATGGATAACCTACCGCCCGAGATTGCGCATATCACGCAGAACTTTGTCCCAATCCCGGTCCTGTTGCAGCGGTTGGCGCAGAAATCGCATAATGACCTCCAAACGAAGATCGAAGAACTGGCCAAGATTCTCATAGCACAGGGTTCTCTAAATGGCAGCGCGGGCACGGCTGACGACAACTCGGAAGAAAACCAAAACAAGAAGGCCAACCTGCTGCATTTCATACAAGACATGCACGGCAAGTGGGTCAAGGCTCTGGTGATTTCAGAATGGAGCAGGAAGGCCGGGCAGGTCAGCAAGCTGATCGACCTCAATGTTCACATCAATGAACAGCTGGGGAAATATGACCAGGGCTTGGACTTCATGGGCCACATCAAGAGGGGTCTCTACCAGGCGCGTTTGCCAGATCCCGACCTCAAGACGGCGCTCCAAGTTCTGTCGACGGGCCAAGCGCCTTGGTTTCCAGAGGTACAGTGGCGTCACCCCAACCCTGGAAAGGCTTTGGCCATGCTAATAACTCACAGTTCGGTTATATCGAACCTCCCCCGTTGTCTACGGCTGAGCAGATTAAGTGGATCAACGAGTTGAACACCCTATTGTCGGTCCGGCTGAACCTGGAGGATCATGACAAGATCCCCTATCAATTCCGAGACTACATCATCGACTCGGGCCGCGTCACGTTCAAAGTCGATGGGGAGTTTGAGGTTGACCTCACAATCGCGGACGAGGACTTTGATAAGCAATTCTGGTTTATCGACTTTCGATTCACATTCTCCCCTGCTCCTCAAGACCTGACCGAGGCATTGAGGGTATTTCTGGAGATGAAGGTAAACGAGGCACTCGCCAGCGATGGCCTGCGGGGCTGTTATGACCTTCTGCACGAACTCACCCTTACCCACAAGATCAATGAGCTGCGGAGACAAGCCGTGCAGCTCAGCAGTGGCCGGTGGATCGAGAACATGAAGGTCGAGCGACTGAACCGAGCTCTTTCAATACAATACTGGACGAACCGTTTCCTGACTACCAACTCGAGCACTGCGCCAAAAAGCTGGATCATTGTGGGTGTCAACAGCGGAAGGACAACCAAGCCAAACTCCCCACCAAAAACCAATCCAACAAGCCATCTCGAGCTACGCTGGTTTCAGGACGGGAAGGAGGTTCGTGACGTTGATGTGGCAGTCAATGACAAGGATATTTCTGCAGAGACTCTCGTCAAGAAGGTCGTCGCGAAACATGTCGGTAGCATTCTGTCGTCGATCTATGATAGGCTTCTTACCAAGCCACGCTTTGAGAAACGACAAGCATCGGTATCGCTGAACATCGACGGCGACGACCCATCAGAATCAGCCTTGGTAGTCCAGTTGACCCACTCGCAGTCGTTGACTGTACGAATCAACCCAACCACAGGCTTGTTCAACATGCAGCCCGCTGCGCAACCGCACGTCTACAAGGGCGAAGCCTTCCTCAACCAGAGGTCTCGAAATCTCATCGACGACGGCGTGATGCAAATAGAGAACATTAGGTGGCAGAGCGCGTTTGGTGAGCTCGTCCGACTGGGTGAGGGTCAGGGCTGGCGGATGTCCCGACGGCCGGTCAATTCAGAAGAGGTCAAGCGGTTGCACGCTTCCCGAGAGCCGCACAACATGCTGTGGCTCAGGCGGGAGGGCTGGGCCGCGACCTGGTACCTTGTTGTCTGTCTGAGCTTGGCCGGCGACACATGGTGGCTGGTAGAAATGTAAGTTCACGTTTGGTGGAGACGTTTACCAAAAGAGCGTGTGCTGACGACCTCTAGCGATGCGCCTAACAACCCCAAGGTGGATTCGCCGAAACCTCGCGGCAACCAATTCAACCCTAGGAACAACCTGATGATCGAGCAAGCGACTGCTCGGCTCAAATACATTAACCTTATCCCGATCACATCCACTAACCCTGAATTCTCTGTCCCGTTCTTCACCGATCTCACCACGCTCACCACAGGCATGATCACTCAAATCAATGACATAACGGCTCTAGAAAAGAGAAGGATTCCATATTCACCCAGGCGTGGGCCCAACCCTTACTTGTCCCCTCGAATTAGGATGCCAGCGTTGTATGTCCGATTTGCTTCCATTCTTCCGCCTCAGGGTGGCGACCGCAAATCCGAGCGCGCAAGAGACTCGTGGGCCGGGGATTTCGTCAAAATCGTCTTCCGAGGCGTCCGAAACCCTGAGTCTGCCTCGAGCAGGTATTTTACGATATCAGCCGATGTTAGAGTGGACGTTAGAGACAAGTCCAAATTCTCGCTTCTCAGGGGCCATGTTGATCATGATGTCTATTACCACACCCGTACCGGATCATTCAGGCTACATTTGCGGACTGATGCTGGAAAGTCATTTATCGATGCCCTCGCCATACGTCTCAAGGCCCTCGACAGATTGGTGGAGTTCGTGGCTGCGATCAACAGCCGCACAAGCACGGTGAAGTGTGAGAGTGTCACGCTGCGCAAGGTCGTGTTCACTTACGGGCCCCCGAGTATGGAGCAGCCGTCTGTGGATGTGCAGGCTGCAATCGCCTGGAGGGTCGTTCTGGACCTCGCGAGAAGCGAAAAAGTCAGCGTCACCCTCGAGAAGGGCAACCCCCACATAAGAGTGCAGGACATGCTGGACAGCCTTGTGAACTCGCCCGTGGGGTTCGAGCAGCTGCCATTCTGGCTGCAGACGTCACTGAGCCTCCACCGGGGCCTCGACGCGATGGAGGACTCGTGGGTCGATATCGCCTCGGAAAACCAAGGCGAGCTGCAGGTTGTGCCCCGCTCCATAGACTGGTTTAATATCCATCTGCTCCTGCCCTCCCCGGCCAACAAACCCGCGCGCCGCCTATGCCTCAGCGTTAGGTGCAGGCAGCGCCGCGGGCAGCTGTGGTGGAGCCTGGAGCGGGCCCAGCGCCCTGGCGAGCCCCCCAGGAAGGACGACGACGAATTCGGCGCAGCCCTGCAGCCTGTCTTCGACTCGAGGGGTGACGGCTGGCTGGGCCACGGCAAGTCTGCTGTTGCTCAGTGCGCGGGCACTGGCATCGAGGATCTACTGGCCAAGGTGAGCGACGCCTTGAAGGGTCTGGCTGTCGGAGGGGCTGCCCAACCCGCTGCTGGCTCGCAGGGCGCGGCGATAGTGCTGGACTAGACGCAATGGAGGGGGGGGGGCGCCGCCGGGACTGTAAAAAAAAAACCGACCGGGGACGCCGATGGCATGATTGATAGCTTGATACCATGACGAGCCTAAGACTATAGGGCTTATAATGAAATACGTTGCTTCGGCAATGTAACGATAGAGGGCATAAATAGTCAAAATGACAGCAGCCTCTTGACATTGTCCATATGAACAGTCTTCTCGCTTGTGTTCTCGCCTGGTGGATGGACTGACTGTACATGGTTTCTTCAGGTGCCAAGTAAATAAAGCTCATCATACCGTATCACAAACGCAATCTACAGCCTCGGCAGCTTCCCCAAGCCCAGCTTGGGCGTCCTAGAAGGAAGGGGTTGGCAAATATGTTGTTTTACAAGACAAGCAAGAGAGCAAGCATAATAGACTCAAAGGCGTAGCAGTGCTCCCCACCCATAGCGTGTATATATATATATCTACCTGCTCTTTGCTGTAGTCGATTGATGCTTACATATAGTACAGCAAGCACAGAACCCGATAGAATCCCGCTGGAACACACAAAAGAAATGTCTACAAAGACAATATTGAGGTATATGTCGAAGGAAAGAAAAAAAAGATCTCGTGTGCCCATGCCATCGTATCATTCAACATCCATCGTACAGATCATCCCACACCCGCCCAGACACGCTATGAAAACGGCAAGAGAGAGAGAGAGAGAGAGAGAGAGATAAAAGGAACCACTAGAGAAGAAGAATAAGAAAAAGTATGAGTATGGGAGAGAGAAACAAAGGTTTCAGGCGGTAGCAGAAGTATCGAAGCATTAAAGGCTAGCAGATAAAGTGCCCAGCTAGCCCATCAGTAGTCGGCCACGTCAAGGATCTCAAGGGCGTCCAACACGTCCTGCGTCACAGACCTCCTCTCGGGCTTCCTGGCATACCCCCTGAGGACCCTCAGGCCGGCCCCACAGGCCCTGCCCTCCTCCACGACGGCGTGCACGCCCTCGAGGCTCTTGCCCGCCTCCCTCATGGCCCCGCCGTCCGTCGTCACCGTGTCGGCGAGCTGGAACAGCCCGCTGTGCGCCTCCCCGGCCGCCTTCTCCATCTCGCACCGCAGGATCCACCGCTCCCAGCCCCACGTGCCCGCGACAGCGGCCACGGCGGCAGCGGCGTCGGTGCTGCCCGGCAGGCTCCCCGGGGCCATGGCGTCCAGGCACAGGGTCTGCCCGCCGGCGGGCGGCGAGGGCTCCGGGCCGTTGGGCCCGTAGCGGACGGGGCCGGGCTTGACGGCGGGCCTTGGCCCGAGGGGCAGGACGGTCCACCCGCGGCGGACGTCCTCGAACCCCGCGCGCGACAGGCGCGGCAGGAAGGACCTCGTGGGCGCCGGGTCATAGCCCAGCGTCTTGAGGGTGAAGCCGAACTCGACGCTCTTGGCGAGGCCCAGGGGCCCCGCGTTGACAATGTCCGAGTCCATGACGCTGAAGTCGACGTAGCCGCCGGGCTTGAGCACGCGCATGACCTCGTCGAGGCAGCGGTCCCACTCGTCCTCGGCGCTGGGGGCGCCCGACGAGCGGAGGATGTTGTGCAGCTCCCGGGCCGAGACGACGTCGAACTGGTCGTCGGCGAAGGGCAGCCTGCCCAGGCTGTTGACGGCGACCTGCCTGTGGTTGGGCGGGCCGCGGATGTTGGAGTTGGACAGCTGGCGGATGGCCTTTGTCGTCACCGTGTAGACTTTTGCGTTGGGGTACTGCAGCGCCGCGTGCCACGCCCAGTCGCACGCCGCCTGGCCGCCGAGGTCCAGGATCCGGAGGCGGCTGCGCGCCCCGCCGCGGCCCTTGGCCGGCGCGAGCGAGAGCCTCGCGAGCCGCTTGTGCACCGGCGCGCAGACGAGCCTGCCGCCGTTGAGCATCTTGGTGGCGGCGACGTGCCAGCTGGCGTTGGCCATCTGCTTCAGGGCCTCGGCCTCCTTGTCCAGGCGCATCTTCTCGGGGTCATCAAACACCTCGTCGTCGCCACGGGCAACGTTGGCGCTCATCCGCTTCTTGGCGGACTGGGGCAGCACCGAGAGCTGGTACTTGCCCAGGAGGCGGTCGCGGTGCTGCTCGCGGAGCGAGATGCGCGCAGCCTGCAGGGCCTCGAAGCGGGGCAGGCGGTGTACGAAGACGTCGGCGCGGGTCGAGCGGACGGCCATGAGCTGGAAGGCACGGTAGAAGGCCGACTCCTGTCTCAGGAGCTTGGAGGGGAGGTTCATTGGGATGTCGCCCTCTGCGGGTGCGAATGTGAGCCGGTTCGAGAAGCGGACTGACTTCTTGGCTGCTGGCGAGGCCGCGGAGATTGCTGTCTTCAACACCGAACCCTTGGGCGGAACTGTTGGGAACTTGTCCAGGTCCTCTGACGTTTCTGGCGAGCTTTCCGCCGTGACCGATGCTTTTTCTGGCTCCGTCTCTACCTCCGCATCTGTCGACTCGAAGCCGACGCCTCTCAGGTACGCAAACTGCGCCCGGAGCCAGACTTCGGTGCGGTTGAGGTGCGACGTGGAGATTTCCTGCTGTTTCCGTGCATAGTCTGGGTCATAGTCGACCACAATCTCTTTGACATGGTCTTCTTCTCTTGGTGATGTTGGGGAACGGACTTCCTCGTCGTCCTCGGCACAAGATGGCAACTGCGAAAGGGAGATTCTCTTTGCAGTGACGGGCTCCGGTTCGACCCGCTTCGCGGTCAGTATCTCCTCATCAGCCGCCTCTGGCATCTCCACAACCTGCTCGATGGGTGATGTCGACAGGTTGGCGCCTGTCATGTAGTACGGCTGGTGGGTTTGTCCCGGTCTCGGTGGAGGTGGTATCACAGGCGTGGCGGCCACACTCCAGGGGACCCTGTAGAACTGCTCAGCTGTCGTTGATGTTGGGGGCGGTACTTCGTCTGCTGGTGATTTTTCGAGGTGCCATGTCGTTCGGGTACGTGGGGAGAGGCCCGAGAAGAAATCCCCGGGTGAGGGGATGTCCAGCTTCGTGAGACCAGTCAGGGACCTCTGCTGAGCTGGCGAGAGCATGATGGTAGCCCTCGACAGGTTCCTGGTGATGAGGCGAGGTCGCGCTGGTCTTGACTCGGTCATTGGCTCCCTGGAGACCTCGATGGCTTGTTCATGTTGATGCTGGTCCTCCTCGTCCGCCTCGGGGCCAGACAGGGCCTGCAGGGTTGCCAGGGCACCTGGTTGAAGCTGAATGCCAGCCCAGTCCCCATTGTCCTCGGGATCCTCGTTGCCCATCACCGGAGTAGGAGGAGCCGACATGTTGGCCAGCTGCTCAGACGTGAGGCTGCCATCCAGTGACCCATCGAGCGACGGTGGCGCTGAGATGGTGGGTATGGGCTGGGCATGCTGGGCCTGCATGTAGGACAGCATGGCCGGAGACATGGCGACAGCGGAGGGTGGTGTCGGGGGTATCGGCGATGCATGGGTCTTCTTCAACTCCTTATGCTTTGGCGACCACTTGACGCTGTCCAGCTGGCTCCCCCCGGGAATCACTAGTTGTGGCAGTGCTTTTCTGGCCTCGCTGGATGGGGTCGTCACGGGCATCACGTGGCCCTTTGACTTCGGATTTCTCGGTGCTCTCATCGACTCAACCTCAGGTTCGCTCTCGTCAGAAACACCGTACAGGTCGTCGAACTCGGTCACGTCGGTCATGACACTCTTCCTGGTCCAAGAGTTTGTCCGTGACGATGAGCTCTGTGAGCTGCCCTCCTCGCCGGAGGCCGAGGCCGAGGAGGGCGAGGATGGCAGTGTCGGTGCGGTCATGAAGTGCAACCCCCTTGGGGTAGGGAAAGCCCTTGGAGTCGGCAGGTCCTCGCTGGATATCGCATCGAGAGGAACCAACCACGCCTGAAGTCTTTGCTGGTCTGCGGCCTTGTCCCTGGGAACCCTCCTCCTCAGAAACGACGACCGGTGGGACGACACGCGGTCCTCATTCTCGTCCTCGATTATTGTATTAAGAGCACGGGGCCGTCTCCGACCCTGCGGAGTGGGCTCGTGGTCAGCATTTTGGGGGAGTACAACCAGCCCTGCCATTATAGGAATTGTTAGGTCGCGGTTGCAGTAGTACGGAATGCGGTCATCATAGGTTTAAAAAAAGAAGCCTATCCTCCGGAAGGATCGAGACTGCAATACGACGCTCGGCGCCGTAGTGTTGGGGGGGGGGGAACAAGGTTAGGAGACGAAAATAAAAGGCTAACGATAGGATAGCTCGCACAGCGAGGCCGTCAAAGTGCACAAACTCGGCTGAGTTGTCGTGTAGAAAGGAAATGGGAGAGGAGGAGGCCGTCCGCGGAGGACTGGGGGTGATGGATTCAGTTTTATCACAACGGCGACCTTGTCCGGCCTGGCAGGCGCCATGCAAGCATCGCGATTCTCGCATGGACGCCCCGCAGTCTGCCACTGAGCGGCTAATGGCGTGCGGCAACAAGACAGCAAACACTGGGCAGGCCGGGCCAGCACGGCGACGGAGGTGTGACTGGACACCCTGCCCGTCCGGCCTGCCATGATGCCCACCTAGCATTGGGCGAGGCCGTGGGGCAGTGCCCGGGCGTTTCCCTGCTCGGCTGCGACCAGGTACTAGTGTACTCCGTGCTGGCGTATGTATGGAGTACTCCGTATGGCGTGCAGGCCCAGGGACTGCGTACATGGTACGTCGCTCACGGGCGAGACACTCGCTGTCCACGACGGCATCAGAGAGGCGGGAGGGTTGCAGCGGCTCGGCCCAGGCCAATCAGGAGGCGCACGAGGGTGCAGCAGGATGGTCCCGTCGAAGACACGACCAACGACTGGCTGGCGCGCGCCAAGCCAGAGAGATGCAATATCGGCCTCGTCGGCATGGGAGCACTGCAGGGAGGCGGTCCAATGGTGGGCCGCTGCGGCCTGCAGCGCGCCAACGTCGGCGCTTAGTGTAGGATGCGTTGCCACTGCCACCCAATGCAGGTCGCTGGCAGTAGTGGGATGCGGTGAGACTGCGAGACAGGCCTGCTTGGGTGCTAGCGTAGGCCTTATAATAAACTGCTTGGCTGACCATGTCGCTCCACGTCTTGCCATGTCGTGCCACGCCGCGCCGCACTGCACTGCACGCACGGAGAGGGGGTGCCATCCTGAGCCACAAGGAGTACTCCGTAATGTCGCCGTAGACGCGGGTTTGGGGGCCATTCTGGGCAGAAAAGAGGAAAGGAGCCATCCCTCCCATGGAGACGCGATCCGGGATCAAGTATCGGCAGACTGGCAGGGCGTGGAGGGGGTGGGCTGGGCTGTTCGAGATGTGACAATGCACTCGTCGGGAGTGCCCTCTGGTGGACACAGGCCCGGCGGCTGCTGCGATGTCATCTGGCACTCGGTGTGGACGGGGTATACCAGTCGAGGTTTCTGCTGCTTGTTGGGTTGGGTGTGGAGCCTGCGTGCTGCCGGGCGAGGACGGAGGAGCGGTGGGTCAGCAGAGACTACGGAGTATACCAAGTAGACTACGTAGTACTCCGTATACTGCGTACCGCTGACATCACCTGATGCCTGTCTCCGGGCCCGTCCCTGCCGAGGAACACCACTGAGGACATCAGCGACACTGTCCTTGCTCAGATGCTGGGATGGAATCAAGACACATGTGGACTGCCTCCACGGGTAACCTGACGCCCCGGATCATCCATGGATTCTTGGCAGAGTTGTTTGTATGCACACTCTCCTCTGCCCCCTGCGTGTTTCGCCCACACTTACACCACCACACTTGGTCCCGTTCAGGTCACATAACCCCTTGCCCAGCAAGCAATGTCTAACCAATCATGCCATCGGGCCCTGGGAGGAGACCCCATTGCCTGCGGCGGCAAGACCAGAAAGGTGGGCAACAAGAGGCCCTAAATCATGACAAGGACGAGAGATCCCGGCCTCATGATGGGCAAGCCAGTTGGGCACATTCACCACCGCCAACGACTTACCGCCGTACCGCGACCATCATGCTTGGCTGCTGGACCCATCCATGCCCATACCATCTAAACAATGTGGCAGACCACTGAGTGAGTGCTCAGGTTCCATGTCGCCATCATGAATTCGTGTCTCAGTATCTCTCCTGTCTTCTTGCCCAACAATTCCCCCGCCAGCCTGCCATAGTACTTTGGAAGTTTCCAATGTAATTGTTCTGTATCGTAGGACCCTATCTTTCACCAGTGACCCTACTAAGTGGCACTACCACTTTTAAGCAAGACCCATATTCCAAGCCACCAGCATTACCAGACTTTACCCAGAATACAAGCTCCGTGTACGGCACGTTTTGCCCCCTGGATGACTGCCATAGCTAGAGTCATATCTAGCTGGCTTCGTCTGCAAGCCAATGGAATTCTATGTCAGCGTCCGCAATGGGTTAACCTTTTCAGAGCAATAAGTGATGGTTTCCTGGGTAGATGCGAGAACACCATGAAAAGTATCAGGACATTGTTGTAGCAGGATGCTTCAGCTGACGTCCTTCGCGATGCTCCAAGCCATCAAGGAATACAAGTGGGATGCAATTCGGACTCGGGGCCAGAGCAGAAGTTGAGGGCGAGGGGACAGAAAAGAGGCATAACGGAAGGTTACGCGGACGCATCCCGGAAACGAGCAAGAACACTTTCTTTTGGTCATATTTTATGTGCTTAGAATACGAGCAGGGCCTGGTTCAACAGTTTTGGATCGTACCCCAATTAATAGGCTCGTCCCTTGCCGTCACCAGCTTGATTTCAAGCTTGTAATTGATTACCACATGACCACACATGATGCTGACCTACGAAGTAGCCGTTGGCCAACCTCAAGCTCTGATGTTCGCGCCCCACCATCCAGCGCGCAAACGTCTTTTGCCAGAATGTGTGATAATTAGATGAGCCGTGACCGCCGCTTCCGCCTGACATGGGAGCCCATTTCAGCCATCCGTTGTTTACCAACACCAGCTGTACAAGTTGGAAACCGCCAACTGGGTCCTCAAGCTGCCCTAGAAATTGACCTACCAGTCCACCATTTCAGAGAGCTACCAAGAGTATGTTATTTTGCAATGGTAACAGGCTCTGTCTAGTGCATGTCAGTCGGGAAGTTCTAGCAAGAAGCTATTAAAAGAGGTCATTTATAGTTCTCGGGGAGTGTACATTACACACTTGATACCTTGAGAGGAGTTCGGGACGGCGCATTGTTTAGACTTCCGCAACATAGCACTTGTATCATCTGTGTAGGGTATAATATTGCCTCGGCTAGTGCCGTTCCGCTCGGCTGGCAAAGTTAAGACAGTAAGCATGAGAGGATGTAGCGTATCACTAGCTCTGACGCCACTGTCCAGGTCCGAGGCATATCGCAGCATCTCCCTTGAGGAGGAATGAAATCCTTCCCAAGTTTGTAAGTCGGCTTGATGCTTTAAACCCTCCATTTCATGATCGGATTTTGCTCTCACGACACTGTCCAGTCACAACCATCCCTCGTTGTCACACTATCTACCAGGCCAACATGTCCGTCTCCTTTGGTACGCTGTGGACGCAGCACTTCCCACCAGTCGGACCGCTCGCCGAAGCAAATTTGCCAAACCAGGCTGGAAAAGTCTTCATCGTGACGGGCGGTTCGAATGGGCTAGGGTATGAGCTTTCGCGACAGCTCTATGGCGCCGGCGGCAAGGTTTACATCTTGACCCGTTCTAAAGAGCGGACAGAGAACGCCATCTCCAAGATTAAGGCACATTATGAGGTCGAAGATTCCGTGAAACAGAGGGGAAGTCTAGAGTTCGTTCATATGGACTTGATGGACTTCGTAAACCGTCAAGGCCGCTGCTCAAGACTTTCTGAAACGGGAGGGTCCAGATGGGCGCCTGGATGTCCTGTCAGTCAACGTCCCTGCTCATACAGAACTCTCAGGCTGTTTTCAGAGTGAATGATACTAAAATCCACGCCAGATTCAACAACGCAGGCACTGGGGCTCGGAAAGATGCACCGCCTGGGAAACAGGGCCACGAGTACCATTTTACAACCAACGTCCTCGGCTCTTTTCTTCTAACCCGGCTCCTCTCGCCGATTCTCTCCAGCACCGCAAAACAGTTGCCACCGGGTAGTGTGAGGGTGTCCTGGCCAGGGTCTCTCCTCGTAGAAAACGGCAGCCCAAAAGACGGCCTGCGCAAGGACTTCCTGGAGCATACCGCGAACCCCAAGGACCTGAACATGGGCCACAACGAGCTCTACAGCTCAAGCAAGGCGGCGTGTTACTTCCTGGCGTCCGAGTTCGCGCGCCGCCAGCCGAACAGTGGTGGCGTTCTGCACTTGGCCGGCAACCCGGGCAACTATGTTACAGGCATGTGGGACTATGTTCCAGCCTGGCTCTACTTCCTCGTCCGGCCTCTGCTCAGGAACCCATTGCCGCACGGGGCGGACACTTGGCTGTGGATGGGCTTCTCTGACGAGGTCACGCTCGAGGATGCTGCCGCGGGGCGCTATGCAATGTGTGATGGGAGGTGGCATCCGGGACAGCGAGGAGACCTTGTTTCGGCATTGCGTGGACGTGAGGAGGGAGGAACAGGACGGGCGAGTGAGGTACATGATTGGTGTGAAGGTAGAGTGGCGGAATTTCTCATTTGAAGAGGAATATTTATCACTAGTCTTAGATAGTATTAGAAACGGATTAGAAACGAAACCAGTTATTACTAGTTTTTAGGGCACCTGCTCACTGAGGCTCCCAGGCTTCTCAGTTTGGAATTGGGGCTACTAAGTAGATTAGATTATAGGTGCAACCACTCACCGAAAGCCAAGTAAAGGACTTGTGCCGCATTCAGAGAGAAAGGTGTGTCTAAATACTTACGTATATGACCTCGGGATCTAGTTGTTGGATGGGTCACGTATTGCAATACGAGTGGGGTGTTGTTCTTGTATTTCTCTCTGTCTTTCGAGTAGTGGGTGCAGTGGGCGTAGCCCGCCAGCTATCTCGGGTCTATATAGTGGGTGGTAGTTGCTTAGTAAGCAACTACGCCCTCTGGCTACAGTACAGTAGCTGTAGCAATAGCCCACCAATGTGCTGTTGCACACTACTATTGCCACACTGGTAATCTTTTCTTTTAAAAATCATAGTAAAAAAAACCCCAGGTATAGGGTTGAACCCATACTCTCGCTATTATAATAAGAATAAAAGAATTGCCATATTCATCATCAGAATCCCTATATTGCCGTTACTTTTAGTTATAGCAGCTCCTTTGCCAAGTTTATCGAATATACTGTTATACCAAGTGCCCATTAAATATAGGCACCTAGAGAGGCCTAGCGTATTATAACGATCCCTACTTCCTCTAAAAGCTAGGAGCCCGTAATTATATAGTCTAGCATAATATAGTGCTTTCCCTATATAAAATATCTGCTTCTATTAATGTGTACTACCTATTTATTATCTTTAGTACTTAAGGGTTTTAAAAGAAATGCGTGATAAGAACTAATACTTCCTTTGCCTATAGGCTATAAATTAAATAAGGATTTGCCTGGAGCTGGAATAATAATTGCCCGGACTCCCTGGAACTAGAATAATAACTATCTGGCCTTCTAAACTCCTTCTCTCTCTTTACTAAGTATTAATAATTGATTAAATTAAGTATAATCTAGATTAGCTGCTAATCTGATAGCAGATATTAATGATAAGTTTTGATAATAACTCGATCTATAAAAGCCCTCTTTGCCTGAGGCCATTTAGGGGAAGAATACTTAGTAAAGCCCTCTCCATTAGAGGCTAATAGCAAGAGTTAGTAGGTGTGGATAAGGTAGTAGTTGGGTTAGGTAGGGATTGTAGCAGACGGTAATAAATGGCATATTAGAGCTAACTTATTAATAAAATGTGTAGTAGAGTGTGTAATATCTAATGCTACTCTTGGTAAGTATGTAAAATATATATTAAGCAGGAGTTAAGACCATAAAATCTTAACTGGGGACGCTTGATATGTATAGCTGGCAACTTAAGTGCCCGTAGGATAGTAGTAACCCTTGTTACCTAAACCCTTAGTACATAGGCACCACTATAAAAATCTTAGCTATAAGGTCTTGCCCTTGGGATGGATTTGAACTATATACTAGCTAACTATATAGCTCCTTAGGGTAAGATGCAGGTAACTAGTTAATGGGGATCTAAAGTTTTTACTGGTTGTTGGTATTGTATGATCCCTTTTTATATCTTAAGGTACTTATTAACTTCCATTTGGGGCTTAGGGTGCTGGAAAGTAGTGATTCTTTCTTTATATGGGGCAGTATTAGTGTTGCGTTAGTGTATTGCTAACCAAGTTGCATTAGTTAGTTAATTGCCATTGAGTATGCTCTTACTGGGCAAGTTAGCATATAGCTGTTCTTGCAGTAATTATTGTAATCCCTCATATGGTATTTAAGTAGAGGAAGGGGTTGTTGCTAACTGGCTATAGTCTATATATCCTTCTACCTTGATGATAAGGGTATTGTTGTTAATAAGGCATTCTAGCGCCTTATTTGGTATACTCTTTATAAAGGCATTTACTGGGTTACAGTCCCTAGTAATCTACTGGATCTTATGGATCTTATGCTTCTTATATAACTGCCTTAATGCTATTATATTGATTATTAGGTATTTCTCTTTTGTTATCCCTAGCTTAACTAGATACTTATATAATGAGTATGAGTCTGTATAGATGATAAGAGGGATTTCTGATAGACTTAGGCATTTAGTAACCTGGTGCAAAATGGCTGATATTATAATCCCTATATTGAAGCTGTTAACCATACTATAAATCTCAGAAGCAAGTATGCTATATATAACTCTCTTATACTTTATTAATAACTAATGGAGGATATTTCTAGTAATCTTCTATATAGATGGTTGCTTAGTTTGCTTTTTATTATTAGGGTAATTATATAGCTAATTTGGGAATTAAGGTCCTTATTGTTAGTAAAAGACCTGTTTATAAAGATTATTAACTTAGCTGCTGTAAGGTCTAGAGGAATGTAGTTAAGGCTACAGTTAAGGTGGTCTGCTTGCTACTTTAGCCGCCTATTCAACTTAGTATAGTTCTCTTCTTTGGGGTCTTGAATTTATGCTGCAATAGAGAGGTTAAATGCTGCTTCCAAATGATAAATAGAAGCTAGATATGCTCCTTATGTGCATTATTTTATATACTATTGAATGCAATCTATAGCTGTATAGTTAAATAGCTGTATCTTCACCCCTTAGCCCTTCTATTTGAGATGCATAATGCTATTATATAACATTATAATCTTTATACTATTGAATTCTAGTAATCTCTTAGGGGTTAATCTATCCTTTGGCTTATAGCGGATCTCCTCCTTCTTGATCTTTTGCTCCTTAAGTTCTAAGAAAGCTAGGGTATAGAGGGTAAGGGTATTATTAGTCTGCATGGTAGTAATACTAAAGATGTCCTTGCTGCTATAGTTAGCTATTAAGAGGCACGGGTTATATGCAGATACAATCATCCCCAGCTTCTTAATATAGTATTTATAGTATATGGCCCACTAGTGTATGCTGGCTTTAGTAATGCTATATAGAGGCTTGATTACCCTTATGATTGTGCCAGCCGGGTATTTACCCCTTATTTCAGGAGGAAGGTAGTATAAGATGGGCCTCTTAAGTATGGATTTAACTATAGATAGGCCTGGGTAATATTATGGAGTTCAAGATGTAGTCCCTTAGTTATTAAAGAAGGCGTAAGGGCAAGAAAAAGTTAATAACTTATATATTATATTGTTAGTAAATATATAAGGATCTTATGTTTTATAAGATCCCTAAAGCTGGCTATAATTAGGTGGGACTTCTTATATGGCTTCTTAGTTTTGCCCTTAATCTCCCTAATAATATAAGATTTAAAGATCTATATTCCTCTGTATTTCCTCTCGTTAAACTGCTTAAATCAGAATACTCTTTAGCTGATTAGCTTAGATACTTCCCTATTGTTTAACTCCTTAAAGGGGTTGCCCGAGGTAGTAATAATGCTATTCTAGTAGAGCTTTAGAGTGAGTTTATAATTCTTAATTTTATATTAGATAAGGAATATATGGGTGATAATCTTATCTTCTACCTTATTGTTATTATTATTAGTAATAGGGTTATTATTATCATTATCTATAGTAATAACTGCCTTTTGCTTGCTCTTGGTTCCCTGTGGCTGTCCTTATCGTTAAGGGATTACCGGGTTAGGGATAGCTGGTATAGGGTCTGGCTTAAAGTATACTAGCTCCTTAGGGATGTTATTAGGGTTTAGTAGATTAATAGGTCCTTCTTTATCCCGGTAGTATGGCTATATAAGGGTTAACTGGAAAATAACTGGTTTATTTAGTAGGTTAATTATTATATTGTGATTATTAATAGAGAGTAGTTTATATGGGCCTTGTTACTTAATCTTTTCTTGCTATATATATACTTTGCTTTAAAGTGGAAGGCTTAAGATTCCTAATATATTTAGGCTGTTCCTTATGTATAATACTTTATTAATTTTGCATACTATATTAATTCTCCTAATCTCCTTTATTACCTTCTATACTACCTTGGCTCTCCTTAGAGTAGATAGCGTAAGGGCAGAGTCTTCCGTTATATATAGGTATGCTCTAAATACTAGGAGAGTTAGCATAAGGCTATCCGGGCTAATTATATTATTAACTGCTGTAAAGCTTGTTTATAGTATGGCTTCCTTAGTAAATATAGTTAATAACTTAGTATATAAGATATTAAAAGCCCTATATAAAGGAGTATAATATTGCTCTACTTTGCTGATTAACTAATATGCTTCTATAGGTATCTATTTATATATAATCCTTATAATATATGCTATACTCTTAAACTTACTAGAAGCAAAGTTAGTCCCTATATTAGATATAAGGCAGTCTAGGGGACCCATATATATATTAATTTAGTAACTTTATAGGGCTTCCTATATATCTTTAGTAGAAAGAGAAGGTAAGAATCATCCAGCTTAAAAAAAAGTAGCTAAGTTAATAATATGTAGTATAGGAAGGCCTATTAAGTATATTATATCTATAATAACCTTATAGTTAAAGTTAATATCATTATGGAGGTTGAACTTAAATCTTTGGGGTATAGGAGAGTATATTTAGCAGTAGTAATAGAACTTGGTAATAGCCTCTAATGCTAAGGAATTAATATTATAGCCCGCGCCTATTAATAGCCGGGAAAGATAATTAATAGATAGGTGCTTAAATTATCTATATAGCTGCTATAGTTTGACTTCCATAAGGAAGAAAATGGGGGTGTTATTATTCTTATTAATATTCGTGAGGAACCATGGGTATTCCTACGTCTAAGTAATAGAAATATCTTCATATGCTGCTAATTTAGCTTGTATTATATAACTTTATTAGTTATATTTTGCGTAAAGAGTGAGTGCATATTTATATTTTGCATATATAAGAGGAAGGGGGTTGCTATCTTCATTATATGGAATATTAAGTTGCTGGCTGCTATATTGATTATAGTTGCTTCTATTGATTGTAGTAGTTTTCCTAGTTTAAAGCAAACTGATGCTTTGCCTGTGCGAGACTTATTAAGAGTAATAAGTAATAGCTGCTGCAGAGCAGTATATTGGTTATACCCGGCAATAAAATAGTTGGCTGCACTAGTATCCGGGAGGATCCCCTAGAAGCACTGGCGCGAGTAGTTGTCTATTATGAAGACTTCCTTGATATTGCTAGCTTTCTTATTAGCTTTATTATTACTGCTGCTAATGTTATTCTTATTAGTTATAGAGCTGGGGCCATCCTAGTCCTCCTTATTATTGTTAATACTAAAGGTATGGAGGAAAGCTTGGTCTACTAGCTATGTATAGTTTTCTTGGGCTTTAGTATTACTAATAAACATGCTAGTATTCTTCTAGTTATTGCCTTTATAGTTAATGCCCTTATAGTTAATAAGGAATATATAAAATTCATTATCTAAAAGGGGTTGGTTTATAGTGCTATATATATTTATATATATGCCTTTAGCCCTTTAGCACTCTTTAAAAGAGTAATTTAATAACTAGTATCCTTCCTTTTAGTAAATAAAGCATTTCTTCTTATATGGGAGACTATTTCCATTATTCCTTCTATAGGGGCGGTTGCATTCTCTAAAGAGCGGCTGGAAGTTGCCTTAGGGATAGTAATTGCCTTATCCCAGGGGATATCGCCCATATATAGAGTTCCTCAGGTAGTTGCTTCTATGCTACTAGTCGTTATTATACTAGTAGTTAAGATAGAACTAGTTACTATTAAGGTACTACTCATTATTTTATTCTTTATCCTTATTGTAATTACTATCTTATTTATTATTATTATCTTGCCCTATAGTATATAACTAGGAGGGGCGTTAAGGCCGTAATGATATAGTGTAATAATAGAGCATATTATACACTTTATTAGTAATAGCTAGGGCTATTAGCTTAATAAAATAGAACTTGAGTATACTGCATATAGTATAGATAAGGTTGTTATATAGTAGTTTATCTCCTAGTGCTTCTTTATAGCTAAGTATTTAGGAGTATTACTTTATGTTTTTAATTAAGATTTCTACTATTTCTGATAAGGTTTTACTTTTATTCTTCTACTATATTGATATAAAAGTAATAGTATTTCATATTATTAAATATACTCATTATCTGCCATCTATATTAAATTGTTGCTTAAGTTTGGCATATGCTATAGCAAAGGTATCCTTATCTATAATTAACTATATATAAAAATCCTTAGCTTTACCCTTCAATATCACAGGTAATGCTGCCTAGAAGTAAGTTAGGTATAGGTAGTTATTTTTATAGATGTTATAAAAGAGATACATTTTATTATTAAGTACTTTATCCATTACTCCAGTAAATTTCTCATTATTCGAGTAGTGCTTGGCCATATTGGTAGATATATCCTTCTCTAATAGTATAGTATATAGCTATTGTGGAGGGATTATAGCGTGCTTCTTATAGGTAGCTCGGAATTCCTCCCACTTGAGTGTTGATCTATAGCCATTAGAAGTCTTATAGTTGTATATGCTCTATGGCTGATGGGATGGGGACTGAGATCTGGGTATAGCTGGGGCAGTGGGTTGTGATATAGGTTTGTAGGTACTTGGGCCTATCCCTCTATTGCTGCTTGGTGCTGGTTGGCATTCCTCAAATGATAGACTGTTGTTAAAGGGGACATAATTACAATATCTCTTCGATTATATTATCTGTTAGTGCTGGTATTATGCGAATGCTGGGGCTTTTGGTAGGGAATCTATCTTTAATAGTTCTATAAAGGCCTTTATATTATTATTAACCTATAGATATATTCCCTTACTTTATAGTATCTTCTTAAGGGTAGTAAGGATATCATAATAGATTACTCTAAATATTTACTCTTTCCAATCCCTAAAGTTATCCTTAAAGTTGATATAGACTTCCTAGCTGGTATGCCTTATGTATGCTTAGTAGTGTGCTTATATATAGGTATTAAGATGGATTGCGTGTGGTCTTGGGTTACTTAGAGCATCTGGATCCGGGTTTACCCCCTATAGACTAGGGTTAAGGCTTGTCTTAGTAGTGGCCTCCCTGAGTGATATATCCTTAATTATATCTAATAAGTTGATAGGGTTAAGACTAGTAGTGACTGTTGGTATGGCTGTTAATGCTGATAGCATAGGGGTGTTATCTTTATTATAGGGGTTTATTATTATAATATATGAATCATATAGTTAATATATGGTATTATAGTAAAGAATAGGGGTATGCTGGGGCAAAGTAAGGGTAAAAAAGATAGTAATAAGGGGTAGTGAGTATATAGGGGTAAGCTGTTAGTAGGGGTAGTAAAGATGTGCTGGCTGGTAAGGTTAACCTCGGCTGGTATAGCTGATTGCTGAGGGGATTGCTAGGGTAGTTGCTAATAGGTGCTAAAGTGGTGATATCTCTAGTGTTGTCTTTAAGAGTAGCTATGGGTTAGCAATATTATGCAGCCTTATGCATTCCGCGGTTGCTTTCCAATGATACTTAGGGCGTAATAGATGCGCATAGGATAAAGGTAGAGTATAGCATTACACATATAGAGCCCTCTTCTTCTTATAATGGGTAATAACGATATTGCTGAAGACCACTGGAGTGTCTTCAAGGAGTAATACCATTAGTACCGTTAGTATAGCTATTATTAAAGTAGTAATAATCTATCTCTTCAATCCTTGCTAATCTGTGATCGCCCTTGCAACCACTAATCAGTGTTAAATGGGTTACATATTATAATACGAGTGGGGTGTTGTTCTTATATTTCTCTCTGTCTTTCAAGTAGTGGGTGCAGTGGGCGTAGCCCGCCAGCTATCTCGGGTCTATATAGTGGGTGGTAGTTGCTTAGCAAGCAACTACGCCCTCTGGCTACAGTACGGTGGCTGTAGCGATAGCCCACCAATGTGCTGTTGCACACTACTATTGCCACAGTCTCCCTCATTTACTTCAATGTTCACTTTCACGACGACTGTGTGAAGGGACCGCCGCAGCCCCCCTCCCCCCTCTTTTGTTTGGGGAAAAAAAAAGGGAATTGTGACCGGATTAAAAACGAAACCAGGTTGACTTTCATGGAAACCACCGTCTGAAACCATCCAAGAGCCTGACATTGCAATTCTCCACGATAAATTCATAGAGTTTCAACTACACGATATTAAATATCAGCTGACTGTTGGCCGACTTGCCAACCACTGAAACTGTCTATCTGATTTCGTCCAAAACCCTGCCTATTCTTTCCTAGCAAGTACCGTTTGCGCAGCAAGGCGGGCCGTCGCAGTGGTTTTCATCGCAAAACTACAATCCAATATTGAAGTTAGTCATCTGCTCTCTCAATTCGAACCATGGCGATGGAGATAAGTTTGGGACACACACGCATTCGCGACGTATGATCCGATCCTCCATCATGTTCTCTGGCACCGCCGCTGCGAGAGCAACAAGGCAAGCAATGACGATAGTGAAACCACGCATCTTGAAAATGTTCTTGATCCTATGCTAAAGCGTTGTTGCGATGGCTCGATCAACGAATTGATATTGATTTCAGAATATTTTTTGTAATTAACAGCACAGCTCGGAAAGAAGTTGATGAGGGTGTGAAATGGAGCAAGTGGATGCTACACCCCGCGGTGCACACAAATGCAAGGCACGTATAGCGTTACTTATAATTTACTAGATTTACCCTGGCTGACATGACTGATTGATTCCATTTGTGTGGTGATCGTCGACTGAGATGCTGGTTCCAAACACCAAATCCCATGTTCCTCCGGGTCGGACCACCGTCGGGGCCGTTGCCAAGTGTTTCTTGTCAACCGTGGCCTCGGGCCTGCCACAAAAAGTCAGCAACCCCGGACCACCAAAAACGACCTCATGAATATGCGTATTACGGTCCTCTCTGAGACCCTGCCAGAAACCGGAGACCGAGGCCGTGGAGCGGTCGGTAGTTCCACATTGCTGCAAGGAGGTGGCACAGCAGGCCCCGAGACAACACACATGGTGTGCCACTGACCTGAAGCATAGGAAAAAAAATAACATGTGAAATGTACTGAAGATGCGCCTTGACTGAAAGCTATCGTCCCGACGAGCTTCAGGAATATGCAGGTTGGAAAGGTCCCGGTTTCATCCAAGAGGCCAGCCGTACTCAAGCTTGACCTCTCCTCTGGCGCATCCTGTAAAGCCTGTGAAGACCAGTTCATGTCCCATAAATTTAGGACGGGTTACTGTGATCCGATGCGAGAGATACAAGGAATCTCGAGCAGCTTCACATTGTTGTGGTCACAAAAATATTGTCCCGGCGGATATGATTACAACATAGTCAAGCTTCTCAGGTGACTTCAAACGCATGGCGTTCCGAAGACCAGAGAGAGCAAATATATTTTCTTTTTGATGGCTTTATTTGATACGCTAATCTCGGGCAGTCCAGAATTGGCCCAATATCCGTAGATTAACCTAGCACTCACCTGCGCATGGAAACTTTGAGCTCCCCTTAGATGTCTCCGTTGTCTCCATTGGGCTGAGGTTGAGCCGGAGGTTGAGCCGGAGGCTGCGGCTCGGGGGACGGAGCCCCACTCCGACGCTCACGGTCATCGTCTTCTGCCATGTTAGAAAGGCTGATATGCTGCTAATCTGTGATGTTCTTGTCCTTTAGATACAGGGTTTATTTTGTAATGCTGTGAATAAAGAAGGTCAGAGAAGGTATCGGATGAGGCGGGCTTATGTATTATCCAGTGACACCAATATCACCATGAGGAGACACAATGCCATTGTACCTACAGACGGTAAAGATCAAACGCGAATGGCCATGGCTTCATATAGTCAGAGACGTGGCTAACAACCCACGTTGTAGAGGTGCCATGGCTTCAATGATCACCGATGGCCCGCTCAACGAAAGACATACAAAGAAGCGTTGTCCATTCCTCTGGTGATACTAGCATAGATTGAAAGCCTAACCGGCCTCTAACGGTCTCTTCAACAATCATTGTGTTCACCCCTCAGCAGTCGTGGTTTCCCGCATGTGTTCGGAATCAACACGTGCGGTCTTGTTTGGACGACCTGGGTAGCTGTGGACATCGGCTTCGTTCATGCTGAATCCTCCATATACCTACCGGCTCTGCTCTGCTCTGCGCTGCTCCGCTCCGCTCTCATATCCTCATCAATTCCTATGTGCTTTATCGCTCCCAACACCGTCATAAAACAGACCACGGCTTCATGGCCGTATGTGACAGGCATATAGATATAGCAGAGGGATGTTCACAAATACTAGTTTAACGGCATGCCGGGACGCTGAGCCTCGGCTCGGGCAACCGGGCGAAAATCGGCGGAGGGAAAGCTGCATAAGCCTGTTGATCGGTGTCATCAATTTGCTTTTGAAAAGCACAGCCAAGCTGGTCACCTCCTTGTCAACCGACGACTTCTTCCCACTCCTTCATGCCCTACCCGCACTCCCCATCCTCTTCCCTCCTCGCAAAGTGCGGCACGACCATAGCCTGCGTGCTCCGCTCCGTGCCGCTCTGGGTCGTCGTGGTCGCCGTGCTGCTCTTTGGCCTCGCGCGGCGCCGTGCCAGCCAGCTCGTCAGAACGTATAGACACTCCCCTGCCCTGCAGGAACCGTGATCACAGGCGCGAATACCTACAACCACTCTGTACGCCAGGGTGGAACCCGCGCTGCCGAGATGGCATCAGCAAACGCGTTGGGCTTCCTCCTGCCGCTCGGCGTGGGCGCCGCCGGCGTAGTCGGCGTCTCACTGCTGCACGTCGACCTCAAGACGATAGTGACCAACTTTGTCACTGGGCCGGGGCGCACAAGTCGCCTTCTCCTTGCCTTCTTCGTGGTGACAAACTGGAAGAACATGCCATTCGCGTGGACCGTGAGGCGCCTTGTTCCCCTCCCACAAAATCCACATGACATACATGGCCGCTGACAGCTCTTTGGCCCCAAAATAGTACCGAGTCTGGGCGGCCATCATACGGAACTACCTCCCCTTCCTGCAACCCCCTTCCCGGGCGCCGCGGATGCTCTTCCACTACTCCATCACCTCCACCTACAACTCCCTCCTCGAGACAGACTACAACCTGCACAAGTCCAACTCGACCTACTTCGCCGACCTAGACATCGCGCGCACCCAGTGCGTCACGCACCTGCTCCGCGACGGCCTCAAGACCATCTCCGCCAACGCGAGGACGAGGGCCGTCGTCACCCCGGACGGCACCGTGGCCAGGGGCGGCATGGCCATCGGGCTGGGCGGCGTCTTCTGCTCCTTCAGGAAGGAGGTCGCGCCCCTCCAGGGGTACGAGACGTGGACGCGGGTCCTGAGCTGGGACCGCAAGTGGCTGTACCTCGTGACCCACTTCGTCGTCAAGGGCAAGGTGAGGCCGACCGCGTGGGACGGCGGGTCCGAGTCGTGGTTTGGCCCGCTGCGGCGGCGGTCGCCCGGGCGGGCCTCCCCGGCAGAGGGCGAGACGCAGGACTTCCAAAAGTATGTGATTGCCACGGCGGTCAGCAAGTATGTCTTCAAGGTGGGGCGGTTTACCACCCACCCGAGCATCCTCATGGAACACAGCGGCCTGCTGCCCGAGCGGCCCGGCGGCTGGAGGAGCGGCGCCCATGAGGTTGGCGACGAGGGCCAGGATGTTGGTGTTGCCGATCTCGGCGCGGATGAGGTATGGGGCTGGAAGAGGGTGGAGGCGCAGAGGCGCGAGGGCATGAAGTTTGCCGACAAGTTTGCGGCGCTGGATGGTGTTCATGGGTTGTTTGATGGGGGAGAGGACGGTGCCTTGGGACGCTTTTACCCCGGCTGAGTACGGCCTTTCTTATCCTTACGGTTCCTGGCTTAGACCAAGGCCTTTTATAGATGGCTACTGGGTAGGGGCAAGACATATCGGACGGGACGTGTCACATGGATATAGACGGCAGGATGAGACTAGACGGCCAAGCCGAGCCCTCGTGTGACTTGAACGTCAGAAGCAGACAGCCATGTTTTCTCTCCAGGGCCCTGTCCAGTAGGGCCCGACCCCTTTGGTATATTGTCCACGCAATGTTCTCAACCCAGTCATACCCATTGGTCATAAACTCGAGTTCCCATGAGGTGTACCTGCCTCCAAAACAACAGAGGTCTTTTGAAAGATTTTGAATACAAGAGTGGGCGTGAGAACACGCCCAATGGATCAACGCGTGGCTCTGTAAACCTATTTACATGGCCATGAGGCCAGCAATGCCGGCGATGACGGCCATACCGAGGCCGTAAAGCTCCGGGCGAGACCCAGCGCTCGAGCCGGCGGCGCCGGTGGAGGAAGCAGAGGCAGACGAAGCGCTGCCGGAACCGGTGGCCGAGGCACTGGCACCAGAGGGCGAGGCCGAGGTGCTGCTGTTACCATCTTGGACGGCCTCACAGATCTGCTGGGAGACGGTTTGGGTCTCTGGCGGGAATGTTAGCGGCACTGTAAGCGGTCACACCAGAGTGTGAGGAGGACGTACTGGCAATATCATTAGTGTTGCACGAGCTCGCCAGGCAAGAGGTGGCATTGGTGACGATGACATCCTGCTTGCTGCACTGGCAGGCATAGTCCACCGCCTCGCAGCCAGCAGCGGTAGCTCCAGCGAGGAGGCAGGTCAGGCTGCAGGACGGCAGCTGGGTGACGAGTGAGGCAACGTCAGAAGACTGGGCAGCAACCAGGCCGAGGACGGTGGACAGGACGAGGGCCTTGGACTGCATCTTGAAAGTATGGGTCGTAGAGGGAGCTACAGCTGGGTCGGGTCTGGGTGTCCGGATGGTGTTTTGCGAGTGGAGCCGATGCCAAAGCTTGAAGATTGATTATGTAGTGGTATCCGAGAAGTTGGTTTTGATACCGAGCGAAGGCTGTAAAAACAAAAATGACAGTGAATTATTGAGGAATAACAGGCTCGCCTGGACAGAGGGCCGGACCCCTTTGTGTATTTATCATTCAGGTCTAGACTTCACCAACCCAGTCAGAAAGCCAATATAAAAGTGGGTGATGTGAATGGATACTCCTGAACCAAACCCATGTCTCCTCCGGGGAGTACGAACAGGATCGCCTGTCGACTGGGTGCGTCTGTGACGTCGGGAAGCGATTTGACTTGGTCTTGGGCAAGGTGCCAGCACGGACTATACCATAGGCCATGTCAAAGCGATCGAGCGACTGCGCAACGATAATCACGGTTTTCCACTCTCTAGCAGCCAGCTAGCAGCCAGCTAGCAGCCAGCTAGCAGCCAGCTAGCAGATGCACCAGGTCCGCGAACCAAAAATGATATCGGCGCCTCTCATTAGCTCGCCAGGAGAGCCCATGGTGCCGGCACAGGACCCGTGCACCGTGCTGCTGCTATTGTCATCCATGCCCGAGCCGCCGCACAAGAGGAGATTACCTTGGGGACACTGGTATACGCCTCGACCCAGGCTGGGAGCTTGACTTGAAGACCCGCAGGAAAGAAGGTTGTTGAAGAAAATTAACATTGAAACAGCCAATCTGCCATCCCTGGTGGCCTGCCAATAGCGTTCAACCAATGGTTACTCCGGTCAGGGGTAAAGGGGACCCGTTGCCTTGGTCCCCAGCGATTGGGGCCACCCGAGAAAAGGTGACGGATGGCGGGCTCGTCCCGCTGACCCACCTCGAAATCGACTGGCAGTTCTGGGAAGCTCGTGTCTTGCAGGGCTGGACCCAGATAGTTTTGAGTGCTGAAACGTCGCCGGATGGTTCCGTACCCAGAAGCTTTCCTCGTTGCTGCTTCAGAGCTCTTGGTCGCAAGGCGAGAAGCTGGTAATGCTGAGTTGGGTCAGATATGGATGTGACAGAAGAGATCTTCGCATAATCAATGCCGAGCGGGGGACAAGAAAGCCTGGGGTCCCGGTTCTGGTATATACTCCATACACTGCCCGCGCATGGATGTGAGCAGTGAGCGATAAAGCAGTGGTTGAGCACACGCCTAGGACGGCTCTCGTGATGGTCGGAAATTTGGCATGGGGAACAAGAATGAACCGGGCACCACGGTGAGCACATGGTAAACGTCAAATAGTCGCACTTGGTATATCCAGAGAGCGGGGACAAGTCTCTGTACTCCGTAGTCGATCTTAGTCATGAGGAGCCTGGAAGAGATCGCGGTCTGGTATTGTTGGGGCGTTGAGCTCGCAACCTGGAGCCTTACTAGGCTGTTGGATTGGCCAGGCGGGGGCTCCTAGGCATAGCGACGACCCGGTCTGGTAATGGCCCCAGACGCTCTGTGTTCATCTTCATAAAGCTTGTCCAGGCCAGGGGGGATTCCAATAGTCTCGCCTCACGGATCAATCGTTGGTTCCTGCTCAAAATCGTCGCCGGCCGCGGGCTCGCTTCACTCACTGTTGGCCGGTGACGATGGGAAATGTGTCATCATCAGGAGCCTGAGCCGGCTCGAGATAGGTCTGGTCCCCTTTACTCACCCGACTGTGGCTGTCAAGACACATGCGTTGAAGGAAGCCAGTTGTTAGCGCTGCGTTTGGAAGTAGACAAGCAGATGGCCATGCCCGGCTGATGATGATGTGGGTTGGTAGAAAGAGCTGGACTGTGGTGGCCCAGCCGAGCCTGGCTGGGCAAATTGCCTGCCCCGCTTTCCAGGGTTGAACGCTGCTCCCGAGGGCGTCATCGCGGGGCACTTTGCTGTCCGGGCAGCTCCACGGTCCGTCCGGCTTCTTTTTCTCGTTCGATTTGGGCCTCCCCGGAGTACCCGCCCACTCATTTTCCGATCGGCAATAAATCGCCGCAGCCCGTCGTCGATCCTCAACCTTTGTATCCGCCCTGCTTTCACTCACTGCCAGACGACGAAGACGACGACGACGACGACGACGACGACGACGACGACGACGACGACGACGAGGACGAGGACGAGGAGGCTTCAGACCAACCACCGCGACCATGCACGAACGTAAGCCGCAGCCCATCTCGGTCCTATTCGTCTGCCTCGGCAACATCTGCCGGTCGACAATGGCCGAGGGGATCTTCCAGAGCCTGGCAAAGAAGCCTGCGTACCAAGGCCGCATCAAGAAGATCGACAGCTGTGGCACAGGTGCATACCATGTCGGCGAGGGGCCAGACGATCGAACCATGGCAACCTTGGAAGAGCACGGCATCACAGATTACGTCCACAGGGCGCGCAAGGTAAGATGGAGATGGCTGGTGTCGTGCGTGTTGGGTGTGAGACACTGGCTGAACCCCAAAATAGTTCAACTTGAAAGACTTGGACAACTTCGACTATGTCTTCGCCATGGACCGAAACAACCTCAGCGACCTCCAGCGGATGCACAAGAACAAGCCCGAGGCCAGGGCCAAGATCATGCTGTTTGGAGAGTACTCGGGCACCGGCAAGGCAGAAGTCGTACAGGTAAGCAGCTTCTGGAGTCATTTTTAACCCGCCTTGGAATAAGAAATCCCCTCCCGGAGCCCATGTCTCCAATGCCATGGCCACGCTGTGTTTTAATGAAACTCCTTGCATGGTACTTTGAAAGCTGACTCTCAATGCTGCAGGACCCGTGGTACGGACCTCTGGACGGCTTTGAGACGACATACAACCAGTGCCTGAGGTTCACCAAGAACTTCTTGAAAGAGGTCTTCCCAGACGTCACGCCGGAGGAGTGATGGGCGGCTAATACGAATTGAAGGCGGAGGAGATGCTTGTCGCACACTTGTTTTGACTTACCACCATTGCATATTTGGAGCCACGGCGTTGCTAGTCCTTGGTTGCGGTGCATCGCGATGACATAGCACCCCAAGTTTGATACCACGGAAGAGGCGTTAGATCAATCCCAGAGCCTATTGAAGCAGCTTGACCCGCCCTGTCGCAAGGGGCAAAGGGGGGGGGGAGAGAAGTCGATTGGGCTGCGGTTTCTCACCAATCGGGCGTGCGAAATGGTGACTTGTATTCTGGAGGGATGGGGCTACTCGGTCGACATTCAGCCCTATCACCCATTAGTACCTTGCGTACAGCCCCCAATCGGCGTCCTGGCAGTCCAGGTGCCAAGGCAGTTGAGGGGAGCCACTTGAGCGTGCAAGGAAGGAGTCCCGTCTGATGGGCCGGGTCGCATCTAGCTTACATGTATTGTTGTATTTGTATACATGCAGCATAAGCCTTATTATTAGGAAGAAAAACGTCTCCCTGCTCGTTCCTGCCGGCTCCCGCTGAGCCCCCGAGCAGGATGAGTGAGAATGAGGCTGTGCGAGGTGTTGAGAATTTCCATTGTCAAGCGCTGCCAGTTCGGCAATCGCTGGCTGCACTGGCGGTGATGGAGGAATATGTTTTCATGGCCGTGACCGGCACATACACATGTAGGTGCTGCGGTGAGAGTTGTGGACATCGTCATGGAGGCTGAATAGACCCCTCCTGAGCGACGGCTTTCGTTTCTGCAGTGCTGGGTGCCCGTGTTGGCTAAACAGTTGCTGGGTGGGACGGCAAAAGAGAGCAGAAGATAGCCAGCAGCAAGCAGCTAATATTGGATGTTGTCGCGCGGTTACGCGGGCGGCCAGAGACTTGGGTCCAGCCTAGACCGGTCCTGGCCGTACCAAGGTCAACGGTTCAAAGCTTTCAGCAACTACACTAGAGTACCTAAGAAGAGCATTTGAGGTAAGAAGAGGGTGGGGCGCGCGGCTCCTTGCAGTGGAGGGGAGTGGGCGTGAGCGAGGGCTCAGCCAACAGGGCCAGGGTCTCTGGGCAGTCCCGCTTGCCATGGCAGGTCTTGGGTCAACGGCCTTGGGGCCTTGTGGTCCTGGTTGCCCTCCTTCGTCGCCATTGAAGTCCCGCAATCTGCACCGCAGCAATTGTGGACCGGGCACAGCAAATGCGAGAATCTGACTGCCACTCCTGCAGCTGCACCAGCGACAGACAGACAGACAGACAGACAGTCAGTCAGTCAGTCACTTCTTCACTCATGTTATATTAGAAGGGACACCTCTCTCAGACGCTCCACCAACTCTCTTGTCCCGACCGTTGGAAGCCTGCCACCATCTCTTGCCTCCCTCCCTCTGACGTGGACCCGAGCTGCCCAATGTGAGCTGCCCCTCCTCTCCTCCCCTCGGCTGCGCCACACCGTCGGCCCCCTTGGAGGCGACGTCTTGTTCCCCCACACATCGACAGCTCTTTCTGACGAGGCTCTCCATTAGTCACAGGTCATCTTCCCACGCACGCAGACTTGCCGTCTCGACTCAATAGAAGAAGCTGTCTCAGCCGGTCCGCCTTTGTCTGCCCGTCTAGACCATCCTTTCATCCGTCTTGTACCTTGTCTCCGGCGCATCTCGCCACCACAGGGCTTAGGCACGCACATCAAGCCTGACGAGGCCTGTCGCAGAGTACCAAGACTACGCATACAAGCACATCTACCAAATAGCCGTCAAGATGGCCGATCTCCAGGGTCGCAAGGTCTTCAAGGTCTTCAACCAGGACTTCATCGTGGACGAGCGCTACACGGTCACCAAGGAGCTGGGCCAGGGAGCCTACGGCATCGTCTGGTGAGTGCCTGGCCTCCCCTGCTGCAGGTGACAATTGTGAATTGGCACGGCCGTCCGTCGGCTAACAACTGAGTTCCCCGTGTCTCCCAACAGCGCTGCTGTCAACAACCAGACCAATGAGGGCGTCGCCATCAAGAAGGTCACCAATGTCTTCAGCAAGAAGATCCTGGCGAAGCGCGCCCTGCGTGAGATCAAGCTCCTCCAACACTTTCGCGGCCATCGCAATGTAAGCTGTCCGACCTCTGCGCCGCCGTCATTGCGGGGCCCGTGTACCACCCGGAACCGCGCACAGGAGCACCTCGGCTGACTGCGCATACGGACTAGATCACTTGCCTGTATGACATGGACATTCCTCGGCCAGACAACTTCAACGAGACTTATCTGTACGAAGGTACGTCGGCAACGCTGGGACTGATACCCTCCATTTCACATTCCACAAGACGCTGACAAACATGATTCGCTTGCGCAGAGCTGATGGAGTGCGATCTTGCTGCAATTATCCGCTCAGGCCAGCCCCTCACCGACGCTCACTTCCAATCCTTCATCTACCAAATCCTCTGCGGTCTGAAATATATCCACTCGGCGAACGTCCTTCATCGTGACCTGAAGCCCGGAAACCTGTTGGTCAATGCAGACTGCGAGCTGAAGATTTGCGATTTTGGTCTGGCGCGTGGTTTCTCCATCGATCCTGAGGAGAATGCCGGGTACATGACAGAATACGTCGCGACGAGGTGGTACCGCGCCCCTGAGATCATGCTGAGCTTCCAGAGTTATACCAAAGCTAGTACGTCGGGCCGTTTTCTCGGTGGCCATGAGCCATGTTGCTGACCGTTCTCGCGCTCTAGTCGATGTCTGGTCTGTGGGCTGCATCCTGGCCGAGCTCCTCGGAGGCCGGCCGTTCTTCAAGGGCAGGGACTACGTCGACCAGCTCAACCAGATCCTTCACATCCTCGGAACGCCCAACGAGGAGACCCTGTCCCGCATCGGCTCGCCCCGCGCCCAGGAGTACGTCCGCAACCTGCCCTTCATGGCCAAGAAGCTCTTCGCCTCGCTCTTCCCCAACGCAAACCCGGATGCTCTCGACCTGCTGGACCGCATGCTTGCCTTCGACCCGTCGTCGCGCATCAGCGTCGAGCAGGCGCTCGAGCACCCGTACTTGCAGATCTGGCATGACGCTTCCGACGAGCCGGACTGCCCTACGACCTTCGACTTCGACTTCGAGGTGGTCGAAGACGTCGGAGAGATGCGCAAGATGATCCTCGAGGAGGTCTACCGGTTCAGGCAGGTCGTCCGGACGGTCCCAGGCTCAGGCGGAGGCCAGCACGCTGGGCAGCAGGGGGGTGCGAGCCAGGTCCCTATGCCGAGCGGCGGTGCCACGGGCCAGTGGAGGACGGAGGACCCAAGGCCCGAGGAGTACATGGGACAGCAACCCATCGGGCTCGAGGCGGAACTTGCAATGGGTGCCGATGGCAGGAGGTAGAGTCTCTGCTCGATGGACCCAGAACAAGCCGACCTGTGGACCAGGTCCTACCGGTACCTGTTATCGCAGAGCGACAGAAGCAGTGAGGCCCACAGAAGAAAAGAGCACAGCGAGGAGGTGATGGACTGCGTGGTCGAGGACCTAAGCCCGGCGCAGCAGGACGAGTACTGGCTGCGGGTGCAGAAGAGGCTGGAGGCGGTCAGGCGGGTGCTGGAGAAGCAGTCAGGCGCCAGTGCGCTCAACACCGCTGTCTCTTCCCTAGGAGGTGCCGAGGCAAGAGGTGGCAGGTGCCTCTACGAAAAGCGCAAGGGGGTATATAGAGAGTGAGGCAAGCAGGCAGACGATACAGTGGGCCGGCTGGTAAGTGAGCAGGCGGGTGGAGGAGGCGGGCAGGTTCGCCGTCTCTGTCCAACTCTTCCTGGATAACAGATATTTTTTCTCATAGCATAGTACCATCAACGTCATTTCTTGAATGACATGACATCCCTGACGCCGGCTGCCAAGGTGCCCATTTGTGATTGTGAGCGTCAGCCCGACGTGCCCAAAGGGTGAATGAACGCAGTGGATTCGAGTAGGAGACTCGAGCGTCATATCTCGAGCTGGCGTAAGAAACCCGTTGGATGCTAAAAGTTTCCGAGTAAGGGGTCCCAACGGGAGGCGGTTAAGCCCACTATAGTATATACAAGACCCTTTCCCCTTGTCGTTATTAGCTCGTGTGATCGACGAAACGGCCCCGCCGGCCATGGCCCGTGGACGCGGCACCCAAGATCGTGAAACGATCTGTCGTATTTCTTCCCGTGCCCTATTACCGATACCGACATTGTAAACAACACACTGAAAGGCAATGAACGACGACACTTGTCATTTTTTTTTTTTAAAAAAAAAGAGTTATGATTATTACCACCTAATCATATGCAAGTCTCATTACACATGAGTATTCATTATATATATATGGTAGGTAGCAGCGCAATGACACTTCTAACCCCATGTTCCGGGCCATGGAGGAGGACGACCTTGCGGTTCCGGCTGAGCCAAGTTATAGAAACCCCCCAGCAACCTCGAGTCCTTTTTCTCTTTTTGCCCAGTGGGCTCTCCTTCGATTCCGTGCTCTGCCAAAACAGAGGGGGGGTATATGCGATCGAAAGAAAACGTGAAAGAATATGTACGAAAAAAGCACAAAAAAAAAGACCAGCCAAACACCATCCACCTCGAGTCACAAGTTGATGTACCCTGCATCTCATGCGCTATAGAACCAATACTGAGCGGTATATGGTACGCTGAAGGCCTCGCCTGGGCTGCTCGCGCCGCTCACCGAGCATGGCTGCGCGGCGCCACCTGCCGTGACCACGCGGTACACCTCGGCCAGGTTCTTGCTCAGGCCGCGGCCGTTGTCTCCCAGCTGAAGCCAGTCCACGGCACCCGTGTCGAGCAGGCCCTTGTCCGCGTCCGTGGGGGCCTTGACACTTCCGGTCTTGGCGCCGCTGAAAAAGAGGCCGGCCGGGTCCGCAGCACCGGCGAGGTTAAAGGTAGGGCTGGACTTGGAGTCGAAATAGTGAACCCCCAGCCACTTGGCCCTGATGCCCTGGCTGTCTAGGGCGAGATCAGGGATGGGGTAGGGGAATGGGTTGCTCGCGTCAGCTTGGTATGCTGATTCGGCCAGTGGCTTGGTGGCGCTGGTGCTGACTGTAGGAACGCCGGCGGCTGGGTTGACGAGGTTGAGAGGGATGGACTGCTCCCAGAGCAAGGTAGAGGACATCTTGCCGAAGACATCGGCGTTCAAGCCGGTGACAGGCGTGCCGGGGTAGAGCGGTGTTATGTCGTAGAGGACAGCCAGAGCACCCGTGGCCGTGGGTGTTGCGTTGGCAGTTGCACAAGTGTAGTTTTGAATGCCGTGGCCGATGGCAACATACTTCACCGAGAGGCTTTCGCCGGGAGCAGGGAGGTCAGTTGCTACCCTTGTGTTAGCGGCCTGGGATTTGGTGGTCACGGATTGGTTGACTACTTACATCCCGTGCTTGGGAGAGTGACAGAAACTGCTGGATCCCGACTGCACCGCTTCTGGTGTGGAGCAGCAACAGCTGCTGTGGCGATTGACGCAACGACAATTGCGCTTTTGGAGAACAGCATGATGACTGACTGACTCTGAAAGAGGGCAAACAATAAAACTGGTTGAAAGGGGGGTTTGGTTTTTTTTTTTTTTTTGATGGGGGAGGTGGAGCACGGTTTATATCCTGGAAGTATAAAAGGACGGCGCTTGGAAGACGGGAGGTATTGAGGCTGGGCAAGCTTCCTGAGCGCTTGGAGAAATGACACGGTATAATAGGTACGAGGCTGTGTGAACACACGTGGTACAGAAAGACGGGACGAAGTCTGGCGAGGAGTGCAGAGTTTGATTTGTGCACAACGGGATGGTGTGGGAATTTCCGGACGAGGGAGAGGGGGATGTAAAGAGGTTTATATCAATAAGCTGTGCCGTTGGTGGATGAAGTGATGGCGCAACTCCAAAAGCACCCGATGTAATGCAGGGCAAGATAGGAACGGAATATTGCTCACGGACCCTGATTGAGGAATACGACCGTTGTGACGATGCAAGGTTGGCTTCTGACACACAGGCAGGGCTCCGTATATATTCTGCAGTGTAGGTGCGCAAGGACGAAGAAGGCTTCTCTAGCAGGTGTACCCGGACATCAGGATCGGGACCCGGCACCCAACCTCTCTCCCAGGGTGGGATGTGGCGCACATAGGGAAGAGAAGACAGTCCCTAGACCCATGTCGACGGGGGGGGGGTACTGTACAGTAGTACCGTGTTGTTGCTGCAGGGCGAAAAGGGAAAAAACACACAAAAGACCCTGGCACTCCGAGTTCGAGATGAACATGGTTGCATGGACAACAATGTTGGTACCCATCGACATGCAGGAAGGTTACATCCACCACGCAGAGGGTGCAGATGTGCAGATGTGGAACAGGGGGGTACACTGCCCTGGCTGGTCGCGCCTCGGAGACCCGGGTCAATTTTAAAAAAGGGATTCTAGCTCGCGGAAGGATGAGATGCGAAAAGGAAGGACGGCATGGAGACTTACAGACACGGACAAGAGCTGATCGGCCGAGCTGCGCCAACAACCGCGCCGCGGGCCAACAACAGATGGTGGATGTAAGGCGGACAGGGCCTAACTTGTCGAGTTGTACGACTTGGGTGATGCGCCATGGCCTCAACAACAACAACAGAAAGGCTGTGGCCGAATCATGGGCAGGGGTGTGGGAGGGCATGTAGACGGCATGCAGGCGGCACCAGGGATGAGTGATGCTGTGTCGGCTATTCTGCGCGGGTGCGGAGGAGGCGGGTCAGCTGGCCGCTTATTCGCTGCGGTAGGCGATGCCTCCGCCCGACAGTCGCAATATTGAAAGGCCACGACTTCTCGATGGGGCCTGGCGGATGGGCCATGGCCTGGATATGTGGCCGGGTTGCGGTACTAATGCCGTACGCCTCGTGGCCGCTGCCGTTGGCGATGCCAACTTTAGAAGTATTGGCTGCAAGCAGCGTCGCCGAGCGTCCGGAAGACTGGAATGCCGAGGGAGAAGTGCTCACTCAGCCCGGCATCAGACAATTTTAGACGGCCGTTGTGCTTGCTGCTATACGCGTCTTCGGAGCCGTCCAGAACAAGCGCGGTCCATCCAGGCTGGCGGGCGATGCTAGCAGACACAGGATGACCCTGGACGGCGTCGTCATGTCCATTCACTCTTCATCCATTTTTCTGATGCACCGGAAACAAGCGAGGAGCCTTGAATTTGGGCACCTTGTCGGTGCTGCCCACGCCACTTTACATGGCGCGCGCCCCGTTGGGCTCGACTCAGCGCCTCGGTTTCATGTACAAACTCTTGTGACAAGCGGCATTTCGATGAGTGAGTCTATCTCGCCGCGGAGGGGGGGGGCAAGGCCCGGCTCATGGCATGCATACTGTACTGCCGTCGGCTGCATAACTTTGTACTTGTGTTCAGCAGAAGCGAGGGCACAGCATGGGGAGAGGGAGGGGGGGATACCAACCGGTTCGATGGGAATTGGGACATGGGACATGGGCAAATGGGCAAGTGGGCAGGTCAGATGGAGGAGGGATGCAGGTCAGATACAGTGCATAGTGGATAGATTGGCAAAGTGCAGCTGTGCCGTGCCGTGCTGCGTTCGTGCGTTCGTGCCAAGTTGCGAACCTTGGAACTGTGGGAGAAACAGAGAAGCACAAAAGCAAGAGAAAGCAGGCTGCGCGGCTAATCCCTCGCCTCCCATTTGCTGAAGCGCCTGAGCAAGTGGGCCAGGCAGCACGGGTAGCAGCAGCAGCCTGGCAGTCCGGCAGACCTTGCCGGATGGGGAAAGTCACGAGCTGCCCGGCCTGCCCGGTCTGCCCTGCCCTGCCCTGCCCTGCCCTTGGAGACAATTTTAGAATGGGTGCACAACAGATGCGCTGCTACACTACAACCACCACTTCCCTCTTGCCGAAATGTGGCTGGCAAAGTCTGCCTCTCAGGTACCTACGTGTACTAACAGCAGGTGGGTCATTTCACTTCTGATGGGGGCCGCCTCTCACTGTTGGCTCACTGTTGGCTCACCGTTTCTTGATCCACCGCTGCGTGTACCATACCAGTCCCCATCCTTGCGTGCTTAGACTGTGCAGTAGCACTCTACAATCTCTACTTGCAGGCTCTATTATCTACCGTTATCCACTCTGCCTGCTTACCCTCCCGGACTTGTGGCCCAGGACGAGTCTTGCCAGGCGGAGCCACGGGCATCATAGTAAACCATCTTGGTCCCTACAGCGCCCTCGCCCTTGCCGTGCCCCCTCATCACTGTCCTCGTCCGGAGTCCCGCTCGCGTGTTTCGCCCTTCCTACTGCGAAGAAAGCTTACCTGGTGCGTGGTAAACTCAAGATACCAGACTAGTGCACCCAGGTCGTTCATCTGCACTGTCGCCTGAGGTGGCAGGCTCAGCGGCCACGGCGCCCACGGGACACAGTACGGTGGAAAAGGTTCCATCCAGCGCCATTTTCGGGAATGGCCTCAGAACAGAGTTACTAATAAGCTTCAATACGGACCTGCCCACCCATTTGGCTCTGCGCCCCTGTTTGAGATCAGAAACGTGACCAAGCCTTCGCTCTCATCCTCCGCCGACGCACGCCCTCCAACATAGCCCTCGCTATCATCCATCCTCTTGATAGCTGGGTTCCCCGCCGTGGTGGCTGGTCGAAGCGTTGCGGAGCACATCACAACAGTCCCACCGTCCCACTGTCCCACACCGGAGAAGCGGTCTCCACACCACTCGGCCGGGGCACCTCCGTCTCTGCTTGCATGCAGTGCGGGCTACCACTGCAGAGAATGGCATCCCGTTCCACTTTCTTGCCACCATAGCGGGCATACATGCACGTCCAAGTCGATGTGTTGATTACTTACATGGCCGTCATGCCGGCGCACAGCATCTTCCCGACGAGACTCGCTCAGCCAGACGTGCCCGGGTTGGACTTACCGACATGCATAGTATTCTCACCTGTCAGGCTTCAGCACGGCGCTCTGATTTCCTCGGGTTACATACCCAACTACACCAGGTAGCCCGTTGGCAACTCCCTCCTCTTGATTATTATCGCCTTTGTGTGACGAAATGGTCGCATGCAGGTCTTGAGGCAGTCGCTGTCAGCAACGGCCCACACTCTTTGCCCCTTGATCTGACCATCTCTCCCGCCTGCACTTCTTCAACCAAGATCTCCAGCTGTGAGGCTCGGCTCAGCTCGGCTGGGCAGGCAGGCAGCAAGGGCCGCCAGGCGCTGGTCTACACTACCATGTGCCCCATCAGGCAAGCATCTCCAGCACTCTGGAAGCTCGGGGCTAGCCTGCCGTGGTGTGGTTGCAATGCTGTGCCTCCCTCCTGCCGACCTGGCTCGACGCAAACTGACTCAACCGATGCACGCCGTCCTGAGTCGAGGGGTACGGCAGGCCTCTCTACCGCTGTCCTGGGACCGTCAATCCGTCACCCTGAAACTTCTCGTATTGACATCAAGCTCGTCACGCCCTTGGAGGAATGCACCATTCCAGCGTTTTGCTCCTCCCCTGTGCGTGTTTCGTTTCAAGTCTGTGCAGACGTGAAGATCCAAAACACCGGTGGCGCACGGGCGCCCAAGCCCCTCGCAGACAGAAGCCTAGCTATCTGTCAACACGGTCATCACCTTCCTGAAGGAGCCTCACATCCCACTTGATTCCGTTGCCGAAACCCGGGGTGCGGGGGCCGAGTGCCCAGGAGGAATCCCTGTCGTCACCGCATCCTCCGTGACCCGTCAAAAGACGCCATGCTGGTCCTTCGACTCAGGGACAATGTTTCATCACGGAGGATTGCGCTCTTGACTCAACTTCCTCATCCTCGATCTGCGGAGATGTTGTACGTTTCGGCCAATGCATGCAGTCTTGTCTTGTCGAAGAAGCCGCACCCTGCGACTGTGTACCATCGACCGTCGTGGCTGTCCATCAGCGACCCTCCCTTTCGTGGTCGGGTGGGGGGGGGGGGGGGAATTGATGATGGCCCCTAGGAGTGGTGACCGTCTCACTGCCCTTGGCTGGTGTTGCTCGTTGGGGAGGGCAGTCCGGGAGTGAGAGATGCCGTTGGGCAAGTCAGTCATGAGTCGATCCTCCGACGCTGCTGCAGCACATCTACACTGCATCGCAGGTCGTTGAGATAGTTAGGCAGACGGCAATTAGACATCGCCCGACCTCCCCAGGTGCCCATGACCCGCACGCTGATAGGTAAGCTATTCCGCAGCCCACATACTAGACGCCTGCAACAGTCCAGGCGCGGTGCATTGTGTGCGGCCAGGCCGCGCTTGACACCATACGCAACCAACACAAACAAATCCCTCGCTTGCGGCGTCAAGCGCGGCAGTTGGACTTCACGCGTGTGGTGACAGATTTCCAATGCAATATCCCTCTCTTGTGCCAGGGAGGGCAATCCTCGATCCATCCATCAGATGTCTTATCCCCCTCCCCCACCCCGGTGACGGCGTAGACCTTGGCCAAGGTGATATGGCGCGAGTCCCGGCCTGGTCCTTCGCGCCGAAGTGATATGTACGTTGGTGATAGGGGACGCGTGGTTTGTTATAACCTCCATATAGGTTGTGCGATGCGACGCCACGTCGCACCGACCACCTTTTCTCCAAGAGTCTTGCCCCAGTGTGTTGGGCGAAGGAATCCCATCGAGAATTCACATGATGCGAAAAATACTCCCTGGGAATGGGAGTCCTGAGAGCCAGGGTACATCGTCGAGAGGACGAGCTACCAACACGAATCCTGATCAATTGATCCTTCCATGGCGGTATACCATTATGGAAATTGCAATCTGCTTATTTATTGCTCCTAGAGATTTAGTATAGTGAGCCATGTCATGGATGCGTCTAGTTATTTTTGCTCTTCTAGCCCTTGTGCCGGCCCCCAATAGTTATCCGGCGTGCACGTCAGACTTTTTCCCTCGTACGAAATTGGACCGCCGGATAGAGTCTTTGAGTCCATGGTGTTGCCAATACTCGACGGGTCCCTGTAGAGAAGGCTCATCATTATCACATCGGGCATCATATAGGTAACTAGCGGGCATGCGTACTCGCCCACCTCCACTTCTCTTCAGCGCCGGTATCCACGGAACACACAACCGCGGACAGCGTGATGGGGTCCGTCGGGTCGAAGCTGTCCATGGCGCCGAGGCGGTGCGGTATCGTCTTGCCGCCCTTGCCCTGGGGCCAGCGCTGGATGGACACGCGTGAACATCACCGCCCGGCCCGCGCCCTTCTCCCGCGACAGCACTTGGCCCGGGGCCCTGCTGAACCCGGCATGCGGGGACTGGGTTACGGTGGGGAGGGTGACGACGATGTTGCCGGCAATCAGCTCGGCGCAGGACCATATGAGAGTGGGCGCAAGGGGGGCGGGGGCAAGAATATCATGGGCGGATGGATGAAGTCCAATGCTGGACAGGAAGAGGACTCCGATCTTGTTTGACCGGCTCATCTTTAGCGAAATGAACACCGGGATCGGGATGACAAAGGTCATCCGGTCGGCGGAAATCTTGATGGCTGTCCCCGAGGCAGCAATGTCGGTGATGCTTAGGCACTGTCTCTCCTTATGTCCAGGTCGCAGGCCGTTTGGAACGGCCGGCATTGGGATATTGTCAAGAAGGCCACAGCCACTTGGGAAATCACCAGGAAGGCGGTTCTACCGCACGCCAGGTACTTTGCGAGCCTGTCCGGAAAAATTCGTATATACAGGAACAGCATGCAAAGCTTGATGAGGGTGCCTTGGACGTGGTATATGGCTCCCGCGAGACGATCTCTCGACAGCAGTGCTAGTTGTTTACCTTGTTACTAAGCTTTGAGGAGTTGGTCTTGGGAAATTCACAGTACTTGTAGCTTGTAGACGTCCATGTATGAGTGCCGGAAGTTGATATCGTAGATGTGCTTCCCAAGTCCTTCGATTCTGACTTGAGAAATGTCAGTACCGAATTAGGGTGATCGCCTTGCCCAATAGCTACTGCAATGGCCAGCAAAAGGATCATCACAATCCGGTCAGCTCGACTTCGAACAATTCTGCTCCAGACGGGAATGGTCTTAGCGGCGAGACAGGCCATGCAAAAGTGACAACCGCAGGGCAACGGGGCCATTCACAAAGCGAGGTCTTGGTCCATATAGACGATACAGGCAGTCTCGAGGGTAATGTCGCGAACGTCCAAGTCATCCCAGAGCGTCCACGTCAGTTGCTCCGAGAGGGCAGGCGGCATGTCGTGTGATTGATTCAAATCCATTTTGCCGCTTCCATCCAGGAGAGCGGCTCGCTCTATTACATGTTTCAAAACGCGGTCCATGAAGACCTGGCCGGACACGAAGAGATCATGGATGGCGACAAGGACCAGAATGCAGCTTTTACGGTCGCTCGCTGGGAGTTTGTTCCACTTGCTGGGATCCTTGAACTCTGGTCGCTCGCTGGGGTAAGTGCAAGGCATCACGATATACAGGGTGAGGCCCTCGGTGAGGATTTTTGTAGTTGGCTTCAACCTTGTTCGGATCTTGGAGCTCCCATCGACGCGGTATGTAGTCTCAATCACCAAGTGTCCTCATCGTACATGGAGTTGATGACGGTGACCTCGTCCTGTATGGCCTCGGGAATAGGGATAAGTTAGCCTCGAAGTCCGTTGTAAAGTTTGGCGCACTGATAAACTGGAACTGTCCTTGTTCAGCCATCTGCTCGGTGCGTCCTCAAGTCTCCGTAGAATGGAATGTGACAAGGTTGGGCACGCGTTGGATGGAGCCCAAAAGCAGGCTGGACGATGTTGGTCAACCGCCTTGCTCCAAACGGTGGTATGCGGAAAATTCGGACAGGGGCAGCTCAATTCTCAGGCCCAGTAAACCAAAGTGAGGAATATCTCGTTGCCTCGGCGACTATGGATGAGGATACAGACGCCGAAACCAAGGGCGAGGGACGACCCTCCCCGGGGCAAAACAATTTCGCCAATATCTCGTCATCTACCTGGGAAATACTAGCTACAGAAGCCTAGTCGGAGAATTTCGGGATCGAAGAACAACGCGTGTGCAATCTTATGACTGGAACAGTTGATGCCTTCACACAATCCGTGACAGTCCTGGTGTGTCAATCCGATGTTGGCATGAGCACATGTACATTTTATCATGGGTCTCCAGGCCGATGAATCCACCATGGCACACCTGTTTACACTAGCTCTTGGAAAAGGCACTGAGTATTTCCTGATTGATGAGCAATTGTGCGAGACTCGTATCAAATGGTGGATCCTACGCCTTCCTCCTATCCACGAAGTTCAAATAATGCTGAAAGACTCACTCGGCCTGGAAATGACCAGGTATGAAAGTGGGATGCATTGGCTGCATCATAACCAAAGGTCGTCCCAATTGCGCCGAATCCTAGTATCCAAATACATGCTGGGCACCTAGCAGTACTGTCCTATAACAAGGGCACTCAGTTCTCATCTTTCAGTTTGGTTTGGAGGTACCATACGGTACCTATGTAGTGAGCATGGTAAACCAAGTCCCCGGGACCTACCGAAGGAACCAAGCGTGTTGCTTCAACAATGGTAGCGGCATAATACCAACCCCGGCAGGTTCTAAAGTTGTTTAGCCCTTGGCAAGTTTAAAGATGCCGTAGCTGCTGTAGCATGCATTGACCGTTCCCAAGGCGAATTGAATCGACAGGTTAGCAGCTCAGCCCATCTGCCCTCAAAAGCACTGCGAGTGCGGTGCACCGCACCGCATAAGCTGGGGCGCCTAGCCTCCCTCAGCTTTACTACCTACTACCCCTTAACTTAACAAGCTTCAGCCCTACCAACGAACTGCTGGAGGCGCAGCGGCGCCCGGGGCCACCGTCGGATAAGCCGCTGGGGTTCTGAAGCCTATTTATTATCAGCAGGACAGACGTCGACGCCCACTCGGAGATGCTCAAAGTTACCACAACCTCGTGTTTTGTTGCCAGAGCATGGCAACCTTATACCAGAATGGCTGCATCCGATTCGATTATCTGGGACTTTGAGAAGGCGAGCCAGACGGGATCCCAAAATACACCAGCCTCAACCATTGTCGGCAACGTGCGCAATATCCTGCGGAACCCCAACGCATCAAAGGTCATTCAACACGTTACCCTGCGCGGCGTGCCACAAATCAGGCATCTACAAAGGACCTTCTTTACAGCAAGACTTGAGCCACAAGAGGTAGAAACACTGAAGACATGGGTTTCCGAGGTGCAGGTCCCAGAAATCAAACTCGCCGCCACGCCACAAGGCCAGGACGAATGCGACTCACCGTCAGTGACCCGGGCAGTCGCCGCCGTGCTCTCGCGTGTCCCCGACATGAAGACGCTCGAGATTCACACTTTCGACCGGACCGCCGAGGATGACGAGGGTCAGCCACTCCCCGCGGGCGACCCGTTCATGGCGCGCCTGCTGCACCTCGTCATCTCGTCACCGCTTGGCTTCGGGCGTGTGCTGGAGATGGCCAGAATCTTGGTCCCCCGGCCCGAGGATGACCCCGAGGATGAGATGGACTACTACGTCTACCCCTCGTCCCTCCTGCCGCTGTTCAGCCTGCCGAGCATCCAGTGCATCGAGGCCCACCGCGTCGACGATGGCGGCGAGCCTGTCCCGGCGACCCCCGGCGTCACCTGCCAGACGCTGAGGGAGCTGCACCTGGCCCGGTGCCAGCTCACCGAGGAAAGCCTCGGCCTCCTGCTTGCGGCTTCCCCCAAGGTCGCGAAACTCCACTGCGACCTCGTCATGGACGCAGAGCACATGAGCGGATGGTACGACCTTGGCAGGGTTCGAGCCTCCCTCGGTGGTCTCAAGAGTTCGCTGGAGGATTTGTCCCTCGCGCTGAACCTCTGGTCGTCCACTGCTATCGACTGTGGCGAGAAGGGCCCATGGGGTATCCGCGGGTCGCTGGGGTCGCTCAGGGACTTTGAACGCCTGACAAGGTTGTCTGTTTCGCTGCCTGTCCTCCTCGGGTGGCGCGTTCAAGGCGCCGGCAAGCTAGCTGGCATGCTTCCGGCGGGCATCCGGTCTTTGACAATCACGAATGAGATGTACTTCTGGTGGCACTACGAGTGGGACGGCGTTGATTGGGACCATCAAAGCAGTAAGTATGACATGCCGCGGTGGCGATGGATAGAGGAAAAGGTTTTGGAGTATCTTGAAAGCCGTCCGGGCAGTCTTCGAGAATTAGTTCTGGAAATCTCAACTGGTGGCGAGGCTGAAAGAGGCGCGCAGCTCAGAGACACCTTGGCATCAAAAGGGAAGGCCGTAGGGGTTAAAGTAGAAGTCCATTTGAATTGATAATGAAGGAGGAAAAGCCACACGTCATTAAATACCTTGTCAGCCTTACTACAGTGCAGTGATGTAGTAATACCATACTCTGCTCTCCCATCTAAAGACCACTTTAAGCAGTTGTGCCCTTCCTGGCGAGACAGGTAAACCGACGAAGTTGCGATCAAACCGGTGTTTAGTTTTCTTTTGGCTTACAACATTAGCCTTTTTGCATACCACAATATGTAGAAACCTCGTCTCATCCGCATCATATGCCCGCTAGCTCACCGATGCGGCAAAGGTTCAACGCTGACAGTTCACACCCCCGGATAAGAACCGGGTTACGTGGAAAGAAAATTGAATATTAAAGATGATTTTTTTTCTTTATATACCTATATGTATCTTATAACTAGCCTGTGTGCTCAAGGCTGTCGTCGTCCTTAGCACGGGCATCCATCACCTCCACCACAAGCGTTACAATCCGAGCGGAAGTTAAAGGTACACGCGAAGATCCCGAACCCCTTCGCATTAGCCAGACAATTCAAGCACTGAATAGCAGCAATCTGGCAGTTGACATTCACCCCAGGTTCAGATGCTGGCAGGTTTGGCCGAGCCGCAGCGGTCGGCACGTCACAGCCCGAGGCCTCGCTGGGCGCGATCGCCGCGGCCTTGATGACCGCGGCGTTGTCCTCGGCCATCCGCCAGAGCACCAGGTTGGCGATGATGGCGTGGCCGCCCGGCTGTGGGTGGAACACGCGCTTGATGTCGTCCGAGACAAAGTCCGCCACGCCCAGGCCGGAGCGCCCGCGGAAGGCAGGGTCCGCGGCGCTGCCGTCGGGAAGGGAGACCTCGAGGGTTTTGTTCTGGGCCTGGGCTTCTATGATGTATGTCTCGATGGAGCCCTGGAAGGTTTCGTTGACGCCGGGGGCGCTCGTGTCCCCTGAGGACGTGCCGTCCTGCCTGGGCCGGACAGACTCGCCACTTCTCGTGGTGAGAGAGCCGAGGTGGCCGATGGGGTTAAAGGCGCGCCGGGGAGAGCCAAGGTGGTCCACAGCTCGCTTGGGGGTCTCCGTGAGGAGGTCCAGCACGCTCTTCTCATCCGGGTCCGGCTCAGACAGGAGCGGTGCCACGGGATCGGCACCCAAGAGCGCAGACTCGTCCATGCTTCTGGGAATCAGCGTGGAAATGTTGCCGTTGCTGGTCCACTCGAAGAAGAGGAGGCCGTCTCTATCTCCTGCCGGCTCCTTCACGCCAGCTTCGCAGAAGCGACCTTGCAGCACCGAGAAATATTGGTCGTACCCCACGTACTCAAAGGCTGACCCTGCCCTCTGGACGGCATCTTCGATAGCGGCGTTTGTGGCCAGAGTTAGCTCGTTCATCCGCGTCCTCCGATCCGCCGTCAACATCTGCTTGTTCTGGGTGTTGAACCAAAACGACCAGGTGGTGTTGTCACAACCCGTGGTGCTGTTGTCGAAGAAGGCTGCATAGCCAGTGACATAGATCTTGCGGCCTGTGTTGATCTTGTCTGCCAGACCAGCATACAGCTTGTCCAGGTTCCCAGGCAAGGTGTCCCTGATGAGGTTCTGGGTGGCCTGCAGCTCGTCCTCGCAGTTCCGGAACGGATTCCATTGGAAAACGCACGCGTTCAGAATGTCGCTGAGGCCAACATCGTTGCCGCCCGCGCTGACGGTGATGAGATCATATCCTGTGCCCAGCTGAGACGCTTGGCTGGACAGAATCTCGGGGCTTGTGGCGCCGGAGCAGGACAGGTACTCAAAGGCCGCGGCAGGATCCTGGGGCATCATGGTGTTTTCTTGGATAAAGACCGGGTAGGACTGATCGTAACGGGCGCAGGCGGTGGGCGAGTTGCCATAGGGGCTCCCGGACCCAATACCGGCGGAACTAGAGAGACTGTGTCAGTGCCCCGGTGTTGTGACTTGATGGTGTTTCCTGGAGTGCTGCTGAACATACTATGAGTCTCCGATCGCCGCCCACTTTTTCACCCACGACATGTCGTATGGGCTAGGGGGGGCTGCCTGAGACGAGTCCCAGCTATTGTCACAGATACAAAGACTGGCATTGCTGTTGAAGCGGTCAGAGAGGATTCTAACACAGGATGCACGACATCCGTGGCCGGATTCTTACGTACTTCGAACCACACCATGCTTGTCCGAGACCGCTGCATTGTGACAAACACGAAGAACCCGTAGCGCAGCTCGAAACGCATTGGCCCTCAATAATTCCTCTGGGCAGTGCATTAGTATGAGATTCAGAGCAATGTGCCGATGGGGTGGGCGTCTTGTCGTCAGACTCACTTGTCCTCGTTTGCTACAGCAAGACAGCGGTGCGCAGCGGTTCCATCAGCGGGACATGCGTCGAAAACGGCTGCCTTACATTGATCAGCCGCGACCAACGAGTCGGTGGAATTGCCAGCATCAGCTTGGGCTATGGCACGTCCGGCAATGGCACCTAGCAGAAATGTTTCGAATTTCATGTTGAGTAGAGAAAGTGAGGAAAAGCTGCCAGTGAGTAAGGGGCGAGGAAGCACAGCCAATGCTTGGCATGTGCACAATGAAGGATTGCAATGAAGAGCTTGAGAACGGTCTACCTATCTTGAGCCGATGATGGGAACTTCTCGTATAGCTATAATATCGACTGCGTCCAGCACCTAGGCATTGTCGAAGAGCAAGATCCCTGACACACTGAAGTTGAGGACTAATTCAATATTCCGCAGACCATTCTCAGCCCAAAACCCAGTCCAGGTCTCTTCTAATTTCCCTGCCACAAGCCTTATTTGATTGAGGTCAAACTTTCTATTGCGGGCCCTGGGCCGGTACAATCTCATGTGGCTGAAACGTTGCCATCAGCCCTACGAGCCTTTTACCCCCCTACACTAGTCACCCGCCCGCCCAGCTGTCAGTTCATGCGTCTCCCTCGCCCGGGTTCCATGACCCGAAGCTAGCTTGTCGCAGATACACGAGATCTTGCTGGGCTACATACAGTATTGCAGTCTGGAATCATGGCTGAACGGTCCTTAGTCATACGCTTGGCAAGCTATAAGTGATCAGCACTATAAATACTTGTTTTAGAGTGCGGATTATTTCGTGGTGAATATGAGACTAAGAAACCTTGTCTAATTTAGCAACAACTGGGTCGGCTGGCGAAGTTTGATGTTGATAGGATCGAATTTAACAGGCCAAGACGTGACGTAAATCTGTGTCCTGCACGCGATCGTGTCGGGTAGATCGGAGGATGCAATATTTGTCAACTCATTTATGAAAACAGCTCATATTTCGAGCCTCTTGGTGAGCCGGAACGAATATGTACACAAAGATGTATCACTCGCCCAGCACGGTGGAGAATTCCCATAATGTTATGCTGATATCCAGTTCCCTTCATAGTGTCGCCCACTGACACTCGACCGTTCTGTCTTGTGTCGTACGTTAGGCCTCGTGCTATATCCATTCTTTTACCATTACTTGCTTCATCAGAGGTCTCCCGGCCTCGAATCTCGTTCAAGATGATGCTCTTCAACACTAGGAGCAGCTGGAGTCTCAACTTCCACACAATCTTTCTCCTCTTCACTTTCCTCCTCAATGTCACCGCACAAGCACCAGTCCTCGGTGTCACCCTCGACAAATCAGCCAGAGACGATGCAGAGCGCATCATCTATTCCTCAAAGCTCACCTTCAACGAAGACACTAGCACCCTCTTCAGCGATGCGCAGATCTACGGTCTCGCCCGTCTGGGCTTCGAAGAGATGAGGACCAAGTACGCGGCGGACGGCGTGCGCAGTGAGGAACAGCCCGTCATGATGGCAGCGATGGCCGTTGGAAAGTCCGTGTATATCTCGTCAAACATCAAAGGCGGGCCGTTCTTCTACGCTTATACGGACACGCAGTTGAAGCCTGAAGTCACTCTTGCCCTGGAGAGGTGCACCACCAGCCTGGAGCAGAGTCGGGGTGTTCCGGTGGCCGCCCAGCACCGAACTCGGGCCAGTTGTGCAGAGATTGCTGCGCTTCATGAGGTACGTCTCCAACCCATTCGATACGACCGCGCCACATATTCAAGCTCGGGACCTCCTGCTGACAGTTCTTCTGCTTTCTTGGCGGCAGTACTACCTGGATCCTGATGTCTCAGATGCGGACCGCCAGACACGCCCTGCTACCCGTATGGCAGCTTTTGGACAGCCGGGAGGCGTGGGCAAGATGCAACGTAAGCTCCGAGTCTCACATCACCCTGCCCCGAGCCTTCATATCCAGGCTAGCTCTGCATGAATAAGCCTTTTTGCTGACATACACCTTCCCAATATATAGCCCAGGCAGCCTGTGGTGGCCCCGAGAACGTCGTAGAGGGCTTCATGACTTGGGGCTGCAAGCAATTTATGGCTGAGGAGCAGATCGATGTCCCCAAAAAGCCATCGAGGACATCTGCTGACATGAACCTGCCGAATCCCTTCCCGGAATTCACCACCAAGCAGGTCAGTTTTGTTTGCCCCGGCAAAACGTCGGGTGGAGGCCCTGCCACTTCAGCCCCAGCTACAACTATGCTGTTTACGTCTACTCTGGGACCAAACTCGAATCCTACTGCGGCTGCGGTGGCAGTGCTTCAAAGATAGTATGAACTAGGATTTATATGCGAATAACGGGTACATGCCTTGATTTATGCTTCATGTTGGTTGTCTTTTACAGGACGCTGCTGAAATGATCCAGCGTACCAAGAGAAATAGTCTCAACGTATGATAGAGGAATCTGTATAATTTGCATGTGTCCTGTATTACCATCGATCGGTTGAAGAGATCCCCGAAACTGTTGGGTCCGTGAGTGTTGGATGGGTCACGTATTACAATATGATCGTGGGTTATGTTGTAGTAAAATTCGCTATGGAGGAGGTTATACTGTTATAGGCATAGCCCGCACAGCCAGCAGGGGTCTATATACATATATATAGTTATAGGTTATATAGCTATAGGACCTATAATTAGTTACTATAGTTAGTACTATACTATCCTACTAGCTAGTAGTTACCTACTACTATTAATATACTAGCAGTCTTTTCTTTTATAATATATAACCTCCTCTCCTTAACCTTTAAGATAAATGTCAGGGTTGTGGAAGCAAAGGTAGAGTGATAGGGCCAGCACGCCCGTAAGGGCAGGAATAATCAATTGAACCTAAGGAGGCCAGTCTTCTACTAAGGGCCCTTGCTACTCAGCAGCCACTATATAAGTCAACCATGCATTTTACATACCAACCCCCTTCACGCACATCCAGTTTCACACACCCCTTCTTAACTATCCTTAACTAAATATCTATATTATAACTTCTATATAAATCCAATCTTCTTATTAATTATACTATTTAATTCCTTATCTTCTTCTTTATCTTCTAGTATATCTTATACTCCTCTATTATGAATCCTTACTACTATAGCTAACTAATTAAATAGGTCTTCCTAATAATAGGTATCTTAAGACTATTATATGCCCTAATATAGCCTATATTATTACTTTTAAGGGATACTAACTTATATGGATTATAATTTGTTTTATTAGAAGTTATTATTAGTATAGGAGTTAATTTTAGCTAACTAGGCCCTATTATAGGGCTATTTAAGCTATCCCCCTATATATAGAGCTCTTTAGTATCTTATTACTTATATTACTAATAATACTATTTCTAATAATATAAAGTAATTATTGAAAGGTATCTGAGTGAGGCCTCGGTACTGCTGACTGGTAATAAAGTAAAAAGGACTGAATTCTAAGACTACCTACTGGCCTATATGGGCCAGTAGGTAGTCTATATATAGGCGTATGACCCTAGTCAAAATGCTATTCTAACACTAGCGCTTTTTACTTTAATGGGTTATATGGTTCCTACTTATATTATAGACTTACCCCTTTCTTGCCTTCCTAACCTCCTGAAATATGTCCTTGCTCGCCCCTCTCTTGCTAGCTATATAAATACAAGAGTAGTAGGCATATAATTAGTCCCCTTATAGATATCTTATTAATGAAGAAATTATCTTATATATTATGGAACTTTTAACTTAATTTATATGAATTTCTTCTCTCCCTAGCTAGTATAGTCTTAAAGCTAATCTTTATATATTTCTTGTCTTTCCTACAATATATAGTAACCTAAATTATATATATCCCTTAGGTATTAAATTACTTAGTAAGTTTTATATATAAAGGGCTTAGGGAGTTATTATTCTAGGAGGTTAAATTTACGCTTAATTAACTTATACTTAAGTTTAAGCTTAAGTTTATATTTTATAAGGTTAGAGTTAGGGAAGGTAATTAATAGAAGATAGCTTTTTATATACAGTATGGGCTTTTTAAATAGGTTATTATGCCTTTTAGCTTAATAGGAGTGCTAGTAATATTTTAAAGATATATTAATTCTATTCTTGAGAGCCTTTTAGATAAATGCTGCTTTATATATATAAATAATATTTTATATATATAAATAATATTTCCATATATATAAATAATATTTTTATATGTTTAAATAGAACCTAAAAAGAATATGTAGAAAAAGTAAAGAAAGTGTTTAAAGGAATAGTAGAGTATAAATTATATTTCAACCTAAATAAGAGTAAGTTTACTTAGAAATAGATTAAGTACCTCAGGTTTATTATTAAGGTTAATATAAGAGTAATAATAGATCTTAAGAAGATAAGAGTAATTACTAAATAAAAGAGGCCTATATTAATAAGAGGTATATAAAGCTTTTTAGAGTTTACTAAATTTTATTAAATATTTATTAAGAACTACTCCTAAAACGCTACCGTTTTAATAATATTAATTAGGAAGGGGGTGCTATTTTTATTAATATAGGAGTATAATGAGGCCTTCTAATAGCCTAAGGAAGACTTTATATAAGCCCTAGTTCTTATATAGTAGGATTTAATTAAGAAGACCCTTATAAAGGCTGATTATAGGAGCTGGGGTCTTAAAGGGGCCCTTTTATATAAGGTTAATGGGGTACTAAAACTTATTGCCTTTTATGTAAAGAAGCTTATGATAATTAAGTAGAATTACTTAATCACTAATAAGGAGATACTGGTTATTATAGACTGCTTATAATAATAATATATTAAGCTAAAGAGTATTAATAGGTTTATAATTCTTTTAAATTATAAGAATCTTAAAAGCTTTATAATAAAGTAATAGCTTTTAGAGCGCTAAATATAATATATAGAATTTCTAATAAAATTTCTACTCAACTTAGTTTATTAATTAAATAAAAATGCTATTATTTTAAACACTCTCTTTTATAAAGATTAGGATTGAATAAGCCTTAAAAATATAAAGGTAAGGAATATTTAGATGATTCCAGATTCTATACTAGTAAAATAGCGGGTTAACTTTATATAGGTTGGGGGGGCTATAGAGAAGTTAGTTAACATTAAGGCTTTTAATAATCTAGAACTATAGCAGTTATAAGAGGAAGCTAAATAAATGAATATAGGGTATTAGGAGGTCTATTAGATAATATAAAAAGGTAATTATAAGCTTAAGCCTAGATTATAAATATATATTTAAATTAGTAACTTCCATTAAACTCTAATGAATTCTTATAGCATGAAGAAAGACTTTAGATCCTAGGGGCCTTAGTTATTAAGAAGGAAGAATATAAGAAAGCTAGCTTATAAGACTTAAAAGCTGATAATCTCTATATAAAACTTATTTAGATTACCTATAATTTACTAGTTAATAGGTATCCTAGCTAGAAAGGTATAATATTTATAATAAGTTAGCATTTTATTAGCCCTTAATATGGTAAACAATTCAGTAATTTCTATATAATTGCAATATTTATAATAGGATAAAGGCCTAGGGGAAATAAGAAAGGCATACTTAAAGCTGCTACTAGTTCCTAATAAATATTATAAGAAAATTACTAAAGAATTTATAATTATCTTTTTAAGTTTAAATAGCTAAGATTATTTAAGTATACCCTATCTTAGGGGGCATAAGTACATATAGGTTATTTATAACTATTTAAGTAAGGATATCATGCTAGAACCTATGGAGACCATGAATGCAGAAGCGTGTGTATAGCGCTTCCTCTAGTATTGGGCTAGGTACTACAGGTAGCCAAAAGCTATTACATCTAACTATAGGACCAATTGGGTAAGCTGCTTCTGGAAGCATATATGCTAGCTATTAGGGATCAAATAATACCTTAATATAGCATATCACCCTAAGACTAATAAAGGGCTAAAACATATAAATTAAAAAATTAAGGTATATCTTACAGCTTTTATTAATTAAAATTAGGATAACTAGGTAGATTAGCTACTAATAACTCAGATAGCCCTAAGGAACTAGAAGAATATAAGTATAAGTATATTAACATTCTGTTTAATAAAGGGGTATAACCCTCACCCAATTATCCTAGCAATTAAGGACTAAAAGCTGGAGGGTATTATAATAGGGCCCCCTAGAGCAGCAGGCAGAATCCTTTATTTAAAGGCTCTAGCAAATAACAGACCTCTATTAAGCTACTATAGTTTCTACTTCTTAAGCCTAGAAAAATGCAACTAATTAAAAATGCGGGCTAGAGCTATGTTTTTAAGAAGGGGATTTAGTATAGGTGGATTTATAAAACTACTGCTTATTATGCCCTAAAAAGAAATTTAATTAGAAATACATAAATTTTAAAATAGAAAGAATAATATCCCTACTAATAGTAGAGATATTTAGATTGCCTAATAGCTAATATATAAAAATATATATTAAATACCTCTACTATATAACTTAAGACATATTACCTAGGTAAAGATATATAGATTCCTAGCCCCTAGTAGTAACTATTAATAGCTATTAGGAATGTTTTATAGAAACATTGTTATATGTATATATAAAGGAGATAGGTAGAAGTATATAATAAGAAGCTTTAATTAAGTAAGTAGGGTATTAGGATCCTACCTAAATTAACCTAGAAAACCTAGAAGAAGCCTTAGCTTAGGATGAATTTAAGAAGTAATATAGCAACCCCTATTAGGAGAATAAGCTAGTAGTAGTATATAATGCTTATAACTTAGGACCTAAGAAAAAGTATAAGGAACCCACTAGAAGGAAGAGCAGAGAGCAAACCATATAGGGCTAAAAGATAGCTCCTATAATAAAGAGGATAAAGGCAGAGGCGAACTCTTTAGGCATTATAATTAATTAGTAGAACTCTATATAAATAGGATTGGAAATTATATAAAAGAGGAGGGGCCTAAATTTCTAAAGAGAGTTATAAGATATCTATTAATATAAAACCTATTTTAACAAAGACGGCATCAAGAGCTACTATAGAAACTAACTACTAATATTAGAAATCTAATTACTTTCTACTGAAAACTAATTCATTTAGGGGAATCTATTAATAAAGTTCTGATTATTTGCGTTTATAAGAGGGATAATAGGGCTAGAAAAGGTAGCTAGAGTATATCTACTAGAAAACTATTAGTAAAGGTATAGAAGCTAATGATATTAATATAAGAGTTATTTATGGAGGGAAAATGTAAGCATCCTTATATATAAGCATAATATAGTAGGTAGCATAGACCTTCTTAAAACTTATATTCTATCCTCGTTAGCGAAAACTAAAGATAAGAGCATAAAAACTATATAAATCAGGCTGGAAATACCTTACAGATTTAATTAGCAGAAAGATCCTCCTTTATACAAAGGTAGTCCTAATACTTCGCGATAAGGGGAGGCATAATATTATAGGGTTACTATATTGTTAGTAGAATGTGACTGAATTAGCGTGGAAGTTATATACCTTAGCTCGGAAGCAGGGATGGCAAGAATTATAGACTTTGCCGCTCATACTAGCGCAAGACTTACAGTTAGCACTAATAGAGATGTAGCAGAAGTACTTATACTTATTTTTGCCTTAAAAAGTTAGGAAACTAAGTAATAATTATTAGAAACTGCAAACTTACCTATTATTATAGTTTAAGCGGGTAAATTACAGTTATACTAAGAGGTATTTGAAATAAGACTAAAATTTGGGTTTTTAAAGTGATTTTTGCAGACTTCTGGGGGTTAAATCTAAAATTTGCAAACCTTTAATTAAAAGGGTGGTACTTACCAGTTTAATTTTATTGTTATAGGAAGGGGAAAGAAATATGGAAGCTGGGAAATTTAAGGGTTTAAATATTTGGGACCTCTAATTAAATTAGGTTTGAGGCTGCCTTTGATTAAATTGGGATGGAGGTAGGTCCTTAATTAATTCTAGCCGGCAGTCTGCCTAAATTAGAATCCGATCTAATTTAGTCGGTAGTTATATATACTAATTTTAGAGGAGAGGTAAATGTTATAAGGGTAGAATCCTAAGGTATAAGTGATCTGCTCCCTTCGACCTAATTGGGTTCGTATTATTAAGAGTGCGGATCCGGACTTATAGGTTTCGCTTCTCCCTTTTTCTTTCCTTATATAACTGCTTAGCTACAGCCATATTTAACGTTGGTTTATATGCCCCTTATAGTATCTATCAGTGCTAGTACTTTATATATCTCCTTAATTAACTCGTTTTATTCTTTTCGATCCATAGGGGTTCTTTCAATAGGAATCTACTCCTAGATTTAGGCATAATTTTTAATTAGGAATAAGGCTTCCATCTTCTTAAGCCTTAAAGACTATCTATTCTATAGGTAAACCTATATGTTAATAATTAGGTCTCCTACTAAGAATATCTACCTTAGCGATCTTAATTCCATCTATATAAATGATCTTAATATTAAATTATAATAAGAACTCTATATATCTAACTTATTATTTATTAAGAGTCTTAATTATTATAAAGATAATAAGATTCTTATAATCTATATAAAGATTAATCTATTTTCTAGCTCTAATAAGGTAGTATTACTATTCTTAGAATGCATATATTATTATTATAAATTCTTTATCTAGTATAGTGTATTAGGTTTCTAGTTTATTAAACTTTTTGCTAAAGTTTACAATTATGCATATTCTGCCTTAAGCATACTTCTAAGTAATCTGCTTTTGCTTAGCTTCAGCCTCCTCCCTTTTTACTAACTCTAGCTCCTCTATATTATTAATACCCTAATATATAGCATATATTATCTTCTCATACTATATCTTCTTCTGCTTCTATAGACGAAGAACCTTCTCCTCCATAGATGAGAGATTATGTTCTAGGTTTCAATATTACTTAGTAATATTATAAATCTCTGTAGGATTAACACCATAGATATTATAATAAGAATGATTGAAATGAATATATTTAGCGCACTAATTGGAATCTTATAGTCAGACCTAATAAAACGGAATGTTATAACCCTTACAGAATGAATGAGATAATATAAGTATATTATTCTAAAGGATAGTTCATAAAAGTAAGTTATAATTAATAATGTTTTTTAACTTCAGACTCTAAGATTTAATAACCCTACTAAATATAACGAATTGAAAAAAATATAAATAGAAGCAAAAATAAACCCAAGATATTTATAGGAATATCTTTAGGGATAAAGGAAGCAAGTAGAGAGATAGTATTATGAATACATTTCTATTAACTACTAACTACTGCAAAAGATAATCCTTATAAGTGATAAACTAGGCCCTAAAATGCCACCCTGCCTAATTCATTAGTAAGCTACCCCACTAGAGTTAGGGTTAGGAGCCACCCCCCTTAAATAGATATATTATATCACAATATATCCAATATATTTATGAATATATAGGCTCATCCTATATCTAATATAGCCACTAAAGAGTTAGAATATATAAAGGATATAGTTATTATTATAGTAGATAGGTTTTATAAAACAGACTCTATAGTTGTTAATCTAAGTATTCAGTCGTACCTACTAGATAGCCTTACAGCTAGTGATCATCATTAGTTAACAATATTGCTCATCAACCGCTTTACAGCATATTCCGAACATAAACCTTTTAATCCCTTAGGTCTAGAGGACTCAGAAACACTTGATCATTACACAGGGGCATCTTATGTAAATAGGAAAAGTAACCTCTTCTTCTACTAAGCCCCTTAGCTTAGTTAGGCAGCCTAGCTTAATAGAATTATATATAATCCAATAAGGTAATATTCTAATACAAAATTTCTTTTCCTTTTTAAGATTATATACCACTAGAAACTATATTTTTAAGTAGGTTAAATTACTTATATAGTAACTTCTTTTTAAAGTTATATTTTATAGTTAAGGTTAAGTCAATTAATTTATATATAACTAAGCTTAATGTAAATATTAAATAGTATATTTAGGAGGTTAGCTAACCTCTAGATATTCGAATAATACTTTTTTACTTATATCTTCCTCCTTTTATATAAAGAGTAGTTTCTTAAAGCAGTAAATAAAGGAAACTCTATTTTAGGCATTTAATAGCTTTTTTAATTACTATTAATAAAGTACTTATTAGTGAATTATTTATATAGGAAAGTATTTACTTAATTATTACAGGAAAGAATATTAATAATATATACTTATATATCATATTAATAAATATTGAAATATATAACTTCTCTTTTTTTCTCTCATAATAATTCTTTTTTATTATATAATATATATATTTATATATATATATATATATTTTATAAGCTTCCTCCTTATATTAAAGTATTATATAATTTTATTATTATGTCTTTCTTTTTCCTATCTTATATACTATTATATCTCTTATCCCCTTTAGTTTTATATACCTACCTGCGATATTTAAAACCAGTAATAATATATAATAGTGTTGAATGGCCTTTGCCATATGGCTGTTGGTACGTATGTATAGTCGTTATCGAACTGGTTCTGTTATTTGATGATCTATCTAGGTTCTGAAATAAGGGAGGGGAAGCACACGGTAGGGGCTTAAGGCCTCCGTGCGGTACCTAGGTGGCTGACTAAGCTACCTCGTCCCCATACTGATGTGCGATCCTAAGTGCTATTCCAACAACAGGTGCATTAGTTAATCCAAAGGGTATAACTATTATCTTATAATATCTGTAGTATATCCTGAATACTATCTTCTACTCTTCTCCTTCTTTCATTCAGATAAGGTTATAATTATATTTTAAGTTGAGTGCTATAAACCATTTTGCTCCCCTAAGTTAATCCTATAGTTCCTTAATAAGTAGGACAGGATATTAGTTCTTAATCATAATATCATTTAATTATTAATAGTTAATGCAGAGTTATAGCTTGCTATTCTTCTTTAGTATAAAGAGGATTGGGTATCCTGCTAGCAATTATAATGGTCTAATGAATCCTTTCTTAAGGTTTTCATTAAGGTATTCTCTAAGTACTTTAAGTTATTCCTTATTAATTGTATAAATGAGCTTAAACTAGGGTATTATTCCAGGTTTTAATAGTATCTCGTGATCCTATTATATATATTATAGTAATATAGTATTAAGTTATTCTTAGAATACTTTCTTAAATTTATGGTAGTCTTCTGGTATTCATGCTAGTTTATTGGTTTTATCTTGTTCCTTTCCTTCCTTTAGGTAAAGGAGGTATCATTATGTTTTTTTTATGTTATATGTTAACTGGTTATGCTAGAGTGGTGATATCTTAATTAGCTTTAGTCCTTCCATAAGGCGCTTAAGTAGCTTAATCCTTCTCTATCTTCCTGGAGTTAGGCCTTCTGCCTGCTCCCAGAGGTATCCTTGGGTCCATTTGAGTACATCACCTATTCGATATCCTTAGTAATATAACTCCTTTCCTTATTATTAATTGCAACCTTCTTTTAGGGCACAGCATTATCTTAAAAGATGTAGCTAGTGGTCCAATCAATTCAGAGATTGTTCTTTCTTAACTAAGGTATTCCTAAGATTAACTAATGATTTGCTATCTCAGTAATATTAAATGATAGTGCTTCTATACGGTTGCAAATCCAAACTAGGAGGGAATTAGTCTCTATATTAATAATTCTATTACCATAAGATACTTTAGTTCCATCTACTATATTAAGTCTATAAGGTTCGCTTTTCTTATACCATAGTAGGTAGTATTCGTTTACTATCTTTAGGGATATGAAATTCACTTATACTCCACTATTAATGAGTGCTAAGCATATATAGACTCCTAGCTCAACCTAAACTATTAGGTGGCTGTAGTCGCTTGTTGTTGCGCACAAGTACCTTATGGTATAGTTAGTTGCTGCCTGAGGTTTTATAAATAGCCCTTCTAGTTTTTTAACTGCTTATCTGCTACTAGGACCTTCTTAATGCTTTTAAGGTTTTGCTTTATAATATCTTGTAATTCTTATAGGTTATTAATTAGCTATTATATTCTATAATATTATTCCTTTATTATTAAAGTTTTAAGCAGCAGCCCCTACTATCTTATTAGATGCTAGTCTTAAGCCTTATTATATACACCTTGCAGATTAGTTTATTATAATCTGCCCATCTATTAGAGTTTCATAGGCATTCTAGGGGTATACAGGAGTCCAGCCTTATTAAGGCGCCTCCCATCTTATTATATTTCTAATATAGGTGCTAGTTTTTGAAGTTATTGCGCTTATATATATATTTAATATTCTTATTAAGGTATCATTAGGGAAACTAATCATACTTAGTTTTCTCCCTTATATATTTCTTATATCCGTTATAGATATATAATACCCAGGAGATGTCCTTATGCTTGCCATACGTTAGATATATGCGTCCTGCATCTCCTGGTCTCCTGTATTCCTGGGTAGGCTGTCTTATAGTTTCTTTAAGAGGTCTTCCTGCAATTATAACCGCTATAATATTAGTTCTTAGGGCTAGAAGGGGCGCTTATTGAAAACGGGCCAAGAGGGAGAGCGAGAGGACAAAACCTCCACACACACAAAAAAGCACACGTTCTGCCAGAGCCCTGATCAAGCAACCACCCCAAGAGGAGCGTGGAAGGCAAGAAGAGGAGCCCCTGACGCGATAGGAGAGTTATAAGGGGAATAGAGGGTGCCAAAAAGGAGAGGCAGAAAAAGAGGGCACAAGAAATAATTTCATAGTACACACGTATATATCAGATAGATATAAATTCACAGAGTATAAAAAGATTGATTCTCTAGGACTAGAAATTTCTTAAAAGCAATATAAGAAGGCCCCTTCTTATAATCTTGGAGGGAGGGGGGGGGATGCTAAGGCTGGTTTTCCTCCGGATTCTGAAACATGCTGGTTCCCCTAGACCCTAGAATACACCCCTCTCTAGACTATTATAAAGAATAAGCAATAATCCGCCCAAAACAACTAAAATCACTTTCCTCCTCTAATTAGATAAGCTATTTAAATTTAGCTCTATTGGACCCTTTATAGCTCTTAATTCCTAGCCCGCTTATCCCTACTTTTATTTTGCTATAGTACGCTCAGTCTGTAATCCTTCTCCTCTCGCTCAGCCGCCTTTTTATAAGCCCAGGATTAATAGCTATCACTAATCGCCGGTATGGGAACCCAGTAATTCGCTTCCTTAGTCCCCACCTACTTGCTTGCATTCCAGTTGTACTCCTAAATTAATATAATTCTTATTATAGTAGGTAATGGGCAACATAGTAGCGATATAGCTGGAATAGAGGATAGAGATAATAATAAAGACCTTAAGATACCTGATCGCTTAGGGGTTATCCCACCTATATTTATGTTTCCTCCTAGGGATATATTCCTAATACTTACCTCTAATATCTGCTGTGAGAAAAGTTTAATAGGGTTACCCTATAGTATTTTAGCCCTACTTCAATCAGGCATCTATAGAGCAGTTATTACTTTATTCAGTATCCTAAGACCATCTTCTCCATATATTTATGCTCTATCTACCTAAGGCAGAGGCTTAGGTGTCTTGGATGGGTCCTTATAAAGTCTAAGCCTAGATATTATGATTAGATCCTTTATAGCTGCATTAGGTATCTTAGATATTAGGACAGGTGGCTAGTTCTTTAAGTTATTAAGGGCAATAGGAGTTTTGCTCAACCTGAAAGTCCGGATATTAGTAGGCCTTAAAAGATCAGCCTTATTAAATCTTGCTATAAGGAAGCCTAGCAGATTTTATCCCAGCTCTAATCCTACACCGGGTGTAGCATAATACTTAATCTCCCCCTTATTCATCCCTAAAATATCAGCTTAAGAGTATATAATATTCTTTCCTACTATAAGCCTCTTATACTTATTATAGCTAATAACTAGAGTATTCTGGATGCCCCTAATTAGATACCTGGATCTATTAATTTCCAATCGGATAGTAAAACCCTAAATAAGAGCTAAGGCTTTCTTAACGGGCAAGCCAGGAGGGGCAGATTTAAGCAGCCTAGTCTTAATTCAATCTTTAAACTCCTAGCTATTCTTTTTATAATTCTCCCGGAAGAAAAAGGCAACATAAGTAGCCATAAGGAGTCTACAGGCAGTTGATCCCAGCTGCAGCATAACCTTTACCTAGATCGCTATGCATGCCTATTTTGAGAATCCTTTAGGTAGCCTAAGAGTAAGGAAGTATACAATGCAGTCCCTTATACAGGGGTACATCCTATCACAAGTTCTCTAATCAGAATGAGTGTTAATTATACCGAGTTATTTGGTATCCCTATTAAAGATGCTTAATACCCAATAGCCTGGGGTATATATAACTTGAATAATAAACCTCTAGCTATCCTTTAGTAAGTAATATCTCCACAATCTAAGGGGTTCTCCATTAATATTATAGGTTATAAGCACCATAAAAACCAGGTTACTGAAATCGATTAGCTACTAATTAATAAGCCCTAGAATATAATTAGTATATAGGTATGCCTCTTAAGCTAGGAGACCTTCTGCATTATAAAGGGTCATAAGGAAGTTACTATAGTAAGTACTAAATAGGTTCTTCTGCCTAAGGGGGTCTTTAAACTAAGAATAGAGATTAATGCCCTTAAAATATATATCTATTACTCACTATATATAATTATTATGCCCCTATTTTTAGTTCTAAAAGAATAGTAGTTGCACTAAAAGGTCTAATATATTAAAAGCTTGGGAGAGTACCAACTTATTATTAAGAATTCTAGTTTCAAATAGGTCTTTTATTAGGTCTATACTAGCTCTATAATCTCAGTTTCCTTAATTACAGATATTATATAGGTTAGGAAATCTCAGCTACCATATAGGGTTGATATCATCAAAATTCATGATAAAGGGCAACGCTAAAAGTCATGCTTTAAGGCTAACCTAATCAAAAGGGTCTGGGTACTTAATAGTAGGCACAGGGGCATCAGGATCATTCATAGGGCTAACTTGGCCTTTTAGACTATTAATAGCTATAAACTAAATTGTTAAACGGAACCGCTCAGCAGGGCGTTGGTACTCCGTGCAAGGAGTTACCCTAGACTTCGTTGTAAGGAGTTACCCTAGACTTCCTAGCAAGGAGTTACCCTAGACTTGCGAGTCAGGCGATTTTCGCTAAGTACGCCCAGTGCGTGCGTGACGCAAGATGAGTTTGGTGGCCGTGAGTCGATTATTTTGGCCTGCATTTGCACCTTAATTCAGACCTCTGCATTACCCTTATTTCTTACCCAAAAAGTATATGACTTAGTGCATTGGATAGCCTGATTTCTGAAGTTTGTATGTACTTAATTTGGGCATTGCTAGGGCTATGGTTGGCTGGCTGCTTGGAACCAAAGATGGTGTGTTGGAAGGGCGAATTTTCCGGCATTTGCAAATTTGCACCAGAGCCGACCGCAGCGTGCCCAGGGGTGAGACGACGTCGGAGGGTATATAAGGAGGGCTTACAGAAGCCCAACTTAATTCAATACAAAGTTGTCCAGACCATTGTCAATCGTCCCAATTCGCCTCAGAGCACCATACTGCGACCCTGCCGAAACACACACACGCTGAACTGAATGCTATTCTATAGCACAAATTCATCAGAACNNNGATTAATGGGGATCCCTTCTTCTTTCCCTTACCTTTTTTTATTATTTACTAGCTTAAGGAAGATATCTTTCTAATTAATCAGATTGGGGAAAAGAGTGCTAAGGTAAGGAGAAATTAAGTAATGGAGGGGAGGTGATAAGTTTTAAGGGTAGAGGTTAATAGTTATAGCAGCTTTTAAGTCTTAATGATGCAAGTTGTGCTGCACTAATTAGAGATCAGCTGAGGTATAATGATTGTGAAAAAAGTGGTTGGGTTGGAGGTTATAGCAGAAAGGTGGGCTTTTATCAGAAGGGGAGCCTTAAGATGGGTAAATTACTTAAGCTAGTAAATCACTTAACTTCCTTCCCTTTTCTACCAGGCAGCAACCTTTGCTACTTTAAATGCTTCTAATAAGAGCTCCTCTCTTCAACTTTTTATATTTAAAGTCACTTTTTCCCTACTAATCCTTTTCTTCAACTTCCCCTTAACAGCATCATTAACTATTAATTATTAATCTCATTATCAAACCATTAAGCCTCTCTAATCAAATGAGCTTTACCATCACTATATCTTCTCCTCCTTAATCAAGCTAAGAAGAGAAGGGAAAGGGTAAGGAGCAATTACCTCCTATTATCAGGGTCTTCAAAACATATAATCCTCCTCCTATCCATAAAAAGGGCATCTATACTTGCTTCCAGCTAAATGCAATCCTCTCACAAAACCAGGTCTATAAATCACTACTTTATAAGGCCTTTATAACAAATATCAAGATATATAATATTAAGGGCAGAAGCAAGGGTCTTTATATCCTATAGACCCTCTCCTTAATATATAAATCTAAGCTACTTAAACTATTCTTTCCCTTCCTAAAAGCCCTAGAGGCTTACAAATACTTGCAGTCTCGCCTCAGCACTCTAATTAAAGGAGGTCCAAATAATGTTTTTATTAAGCATATAAATGGTAGCCCTTATAAGAAGTATATATCTTAACTATACTAGGGGAATGACCTTTGTCAGGGCCCGGCTCTCCTTATTGCCTTCTTTGGTTATTGCAATGCAAACCCGTGTGACTATTATATGCGGCGGATAGGGGCCAACTATAACCAAATAACTCTCTGAGGCATCATCCTCATTATAATCCCTTTCTTTAAGTGCTAATTACTCCAAGGATTTTAAGATAATGCTTGCACTAATTATATCTACTATATTAAGGGTTACCTTTATAATTTTAAGATGCTAAAGATTTCTAAGAGTAGTTATAATTATATTACTAACGTGCATCCCGATCTAATTAATAAGCCTCTAAACATGCCTCCTTTAGAGCTCTCGCTAGGCAAGTA